>CATNEM010000040.1:397500-622500 GCA_950096795.1 Macrostomum cliftonense | reverse complement strand
GTCTGTCTGTCTGTCTGTCTGTCTGTCTGTCTGTCTGTCTGTCTGTCTTTCTGTCTGTATGTCTGTCTGTCTGTCTGTCTGTCTGTCTGTCTGTCTGTCTGTCTGTCTGTCTGTCTGTCTGTCTGTCTGTCTGTCTGTCTGTCTGTCTGTCTGTCTGTCTGTCTGTCTGTCTGTCTGTCTGTCTGTCTGTCTATCCCTGTTTTCGTGTCTGGCTTACCGTCTGCTTAATTATCTCTAAACATACGTTACTTAATAAAATTTTAAGCATTTATGAATGTAAGCCATGCACTTTATTGCCTACTTATGAGCAGATATCTACTTGTGAGCAGGTAAGTTTGTAGGTAAGGCATTGCTTCACTTTAAAAGTTCATGCAACGCAAGTCAGTCCATGAAAACAATCTCTTTTAGAATTCATGCATGACCCACAGACTTATTGGTACCCTTATTGCTGCACTAATCGCAATAACTGTGCGCCCACTGTTTGGTGAAGCTGCACTGACTCCTAGAATTAATCTATTAAATGTATTTCTTCCATGCATCCCGGATGCAACGTACAAACATTCTCACCACTGACGATTGCTTTTTCAACACCAATATGTTTCTGCTGCAAGAAATAGATACTAGAAGAACATTTTTGCGTCCTTGCAGTTTATTTTGTGCCAGAACGCACCAATTTGTCCAGTACTGAACTTCGTGTATTTGCTCAAACTCACAATACTCATGCATTTTTTGAAAGTCCTTTTTAAGGGATAAATTCGATGGTGATAAATTCCTTATCTGAGTAGCTGCATTTATTGCAAAGGCAATTAATAGGCGTAATTAGAGCTGCCTCTCAAAGCCCGTCTTCTCTTAACAGCAGTCGCTCTTCAGAGCAGTCTCCGGTGTTTCTTTTTCTCGAAGCTGTATTTCAATGTGCGTCACTTTTTAGAGTCGATAACGATCCGATGTATCCAGCATGTTTCATGACAGCCTTCACGCTTAAAAACTAAAAAAGGCTTAAAAACTTTGCCCAGAAGAATGAAAGAATAAAAGGTCTTAGGAAGAATTCTTCTAAAGGTTGTCCTTTAATACTACTGGATTGTTTGAGGATTCCTAATTCTAGGGTGGCTCCACGCGTCATAAACATCCATTAGCTTAGGCAGTTGCTTTGCTGTGAAAAAATTTCCTGCTTGCAATAGAGAACAAAAGGAAGAATGGTCGGAAAACGCCACCAATCACCGACCAGAGCCAGCCCAACTCGCAAGCCTTAAATGGAGATTCCCCGGGCGTGCTGGAAGGCCAGCCAGCTGCCGACAGGGACGGCATGAAGTCCACCAAGCTGCATCCGGCCCTCCTCCTGATGCTCCTGAGCGCGGCGCCGCTGCTGGCCTGCAAGCCGCCCTTCCAGCTCGTCGCCGGCTTCTGCCTGCACATCCGCTCGGACCTGCGGCTGTCCTGGTGGGACGCCAGCCGGCACTGCGCCGCCTTCAACGGCCAGCTGGTGGCCTGCTACCAAGTCATCGTGGCCCTGGACGCCATCCGGCGGCTGAACCTCCTCAGCACCGGCTCGCCCACGTGGACGGGCATCAACGACAATCGACGCGAACGGGGCAGCGCTCGGGACGGCTGGCAGCTCGGAGCAGCGGGCGGCGGCGTCCTGCCTACCAACGACAGCCTGTGGGTGGCCGGGCAGCCGGACAACTTCGGCGGCAGCCAGAACTGCGTCGCCGTGCAGCCCACTGACCACCTGCTAAATGACCACGTCTGCAACTTCAAGGTGCAGCTGATGTGCGAGCCGGCCAGGGGTGCCTGGCGACCGCTGACCTCCCCGACTGCCGTCGGGCCATGGAACTCCAGCGTTCTGCTGGCCGCCCACAGCCTGCAGGCCTGCGCGCTGCTGGCTGACGCCGGGCACAACTGCGCCCGGTTTGCCTACCGGTCCGGCCACTGCCTGCTGGACGGTTGCTATGCCAACAACGGATCAGTGACGCTACTGACGCCTCAGGACGGCTGGAAAATCTACCAATTTGAACTGATCGTGGATTACGAGTAACGTGAATTCATGCAAATTTGCTACCGTTTAATGTGAAACTCAGCAGCTTTTACTGACAGAATTCTGGAACAATAGAGGAAAAACACAAAAAGGGGAAAACGCTCTCCGTGTTGCTGGCCTATGCCAAAGCCCTAGCAACGCTAGGCTCATCAACGAAAAGAAACCAAGGACTTCTTAAGTCCTTTTGCGGTGAAAATCGGCCTTCAAAAAATTTCCACGAAATCGGAGTGTAACGTCCTCTATCTACTAGTGGTCCTTAAAAGAAATTTATGAGGCATTTACTGTGGCCGAGTCAGGGCCTCCAGCTCTATGAGGTAGCAAAATTTTTCTGTCGTCTTTAGTTAGGGCTTTGTCACCGTTGAGAGCAGCTCGCCAATCCAAACGACAGATCAGAGTGCCAACAAAGCTGGTTACTTGAGTTGTTAGCGCTTTGAACAGAGCGGCGCTCATCCCTCAAAGCAAGCACAGAGGATACACCCGATTTGGGGCACGAAAATTTTTCTTAGAACTCTCGAGTTCCCAGCCTCAATTTTGAGAGGTTCAACTGGGGCCATATGCATTCACTTCCGCCTCTGGAGCACAGTCAGCTGCAGGAATCCCAAAAAATCCAAAACGAATCCCTTCTTTTTGTTGTGTGAACTGACTTAAGAGGTGACGCACGCATGTGAGTGCTCTTTGACTTGCAAATACTGAAAACTGATCTTATTAGGAAGCTGTTTTATGAAGATTAAATGCATAATATCTTACTACTTAAGATTAAGTACTTTTCCCCTCCAGCTGGCAAACGCACGTCATTGTCTTTTGCATTGTTTGGGTGGCGGGGAGCGATGTCTGCGTGGCAGAATCCAATTCCCTAAATGAGCTTATTCTTCAGGATCTTCGCATCCTGTTCAAGGCTGCTCGGCGATAACAATAGACAATTGATAAGCGATTGTTGAAATTCGCTCAAATCAGCTGAATGACTCACTGATTTGCCACGGATGGGCCTGAGAGATGTGACGGCTGAAAAGAGTTTATGGCAAGTCCGCGCACGTTTCTTCTTTTACGAATCATGCAGCAGCACGCACCAGTGGGACAAAAGATAGACATTTCTAGAAAACTTGGGTACAGATATAGAGACGATTTAGTTACCAGGAGAGTGGCAAAGACCCATTCCCGTTCCCGTTTTTTAAAGACATGGAAGAAGTGCATCGTGAACAATTATTTGCATTTCGAACTGGAAAATTACCAAAGCAAAACAAGCCGCGTCGTTTAACCAGCTTATTCCAGTTCTGGTCCAGCTCTGGAATCCAGGATGGCTGGCATCTGTGAGGTCCAGCATGCGGCACCCGCAATGGACAGGATTGCAAAGGACGAAATGAACTGCAGTGCAAGCATTTTATCGCTGTTGCTTGTCTCTTACTGTGCAAATAAAGACAGAAACGGGTGCTCACTCGCTATTGCGATGCCTGCGCAAACATGGCAGTTTGATTGGAGCCTTGTTTGGGTTTGGCTGCTGTGCAGTCTGCCTGAATACCTGCAGCTTTGCCTTGCTTTGCTAGTAAAAGGCCGGGAAAGTTACAGGCAGCGGAATAATTGCGGAAAAGTACAAACAGTTCTAAAGCATAGCGAAATCATCTCAATACTCAGTGCTTTCGTCTCAATTAACAGTACTTTTTCTTGTTTTCTTTTCTGTAATGCAGCTGACCTAACGGAAAAAATCTATTTAATTTCACATTTTTTCAAAACCCATCTAGCAAATTAAATTAAACGCTGTTTTAATTTCTATTAGTTAATTTTGACAAAGTAAGACCAACCTTTGCGTTCAGAAGTTTTCTACCTGCTGCTGGGATTTTCTACCTGCTGGGTGGGATTTTCTACCTGCTGGGGGGATTTTCTACCTGCTGGGGGGATTTTCTTCCTGCTAGGGGAATTTTCTACCTGCTGGGGGGATTTTCTACCTTCTGGGTGGGATTTTCTACCTTCTGGGGGGATTTTCTACCTTCTGGGGGGATTTTCTACCTGCTGGGGGGATTTTCTACCTGCTGGGGGGATTTTCTACCTGCTGGGGGGATTTTCTACCTGCTGGGGGGATTTTCTACCTGCTGGGGGCATTTTCTACCTGCTGGGTGGGCATTTCTAAATGCTGGGTGGGATTTTCTACCTGCTGGGGATTTTCTTACTGCTGAAAAGATTATTTACTTGCTCGGGGGAGATTTTCTGCTTTTTTGGGGCTTTTTTTAACTCATTTGAAAGACTTTCTAACTGCTTGTGGAGATTTTCTATCTTCTCGGAGGATTTTTAACTACCAGAGTTTTTTTCACATGCTGTTGGAGATTTTTTACTACTTTGGGGATTTCTTAGCTGCTTGAGGAGATTTTTCTGTGGAGTTATTTGTGTACGGCCCCTGGGAGGCCCGAAGAGTTAGCAATGGGACAAAGGCACTTAACTATAGGATAAAATTGTTTATTTTCTTTAGCCTAGGGAAGAATTTCTCGCAATTTGATTGCGGCCAAATCAAAGACCAAGGTCTGACTATAGCATTGATGAGTTACAAGAGTCAGCTGAAAAATCTAAACGGGAGATTTGCTTTTATTTTTATTGACAAAAATACGAGCCAGATGTAAAATAGTTCTCAAAATCGATGAATCACAAGGGGAAAAATTTAAAATTCTTCCGATAAGCTTTTTTTATAGAGCAATTTTCGGCTGCTGCAGCCGTCTCGAACCCGTGACCTCGTGCGCCAGCATTGGGTCAATTGATCCGTAGGTCACGTGATCATTCACCACCGGCCAGGTCTCCCTGGGAAGGTAGGGGTGGCTCCTGGCGCCGCGAGCCGGTTGCGTCGGCTGGAACATCAGCTGCGGCCCGTAGGCGGAGCCGCCCTGCAGCCCGCTGTCCAGGAAGCGGCGAACCCGGCCCTCCAGCCGGCCGGGCCAGAAGGCGTCCTTGCGATGCTCGCGGAGCTGCGTCTGCGGGGCGATTTTTTTATTGTTGAGGCTGTTGAGACCTGTTTAGGTTCCCTATCGGAGCTAGGTAGGATCGGGCCTTAACCTATTAGACGGGACCTCAGCCTGTTACAGACGGGATCTCAGCCTGTTACAGACGGGACCTCAGCCTGTTACAGACAGGACCTCAGCCTGTTACAGACAGGACCTCAGCCTGTTACAGACGGGATCTCAGCCTGTTACAGACGGGATCTCAGCCTGTTACAGACGGGATCTCAGCCTGTTACAGACGGGACCTCAGCCTGTTACAGACAGGACCTCAGCCTGTTACAGACAGGACCTCAGCCTGTTACAGACGGGATCTCAGCCTGTTACAGACGGGATCAGCCTGTTACAGACGGGATCTCAGCCTGTTACAGACGGGATCTCAACCTGTTACAGACGGGACCTCAGCTTGTTACAGACGGGATCTCAGCTTGTTACAGACGGGATCTCAGCCTGTTACAGACGGGACCTCATCCTGTTACAGACGGGACCTCAGCCTGTTACAGACGGGACCTCAGCCTGTTACAGACGGGACCTCAGCCTGTTACAGACGGGACCTCAGCCTGTTACAGACGGGACCTCAGCCTGTTACAGACGGGACCTCAGCCTGTTACAGACGGGACCTCAGCCTGTTACAGACGGGACCTCAGCCTCACCTGTCCAGAATAGTCAATCTTGTCGGTGATCCGCTGGAACTCCTCGAACGTTAGCCAGCAGTCGACTTTGCGACGCACCAGCGCCGTGCCAGTCGGCAGCTCAACTTCAGCGTCGTCATCGTCAACAAGAAGGTCGCGCTGAGTTGGCAGAACCCGGCCGAGGCGCGCCATGTTGGCGGCCCGGCCACCGCCTCCGGCGCCGCCGCCAGCACCACCGAAGCCAGCTTGGCCACCTTGGCGCCACCAGGGCGCTCCGCCGCCGACAGCGCCGCCACCGCGGGCGGCGACTCCTCCGCCAGCGGCCGGATCGCCGCCGCCTCGACGACCAGCCGCTACGGTGGCGAGGGCGGCCCGCTGGCCAGGCGGCAGGACGGCGCTCGACGGCAGCTCGCTGGGATTCGAGCCGGGCGGCGCGATCTGAATGGGAAACAGTTTTGGGATTAAGTCAGAGATTTGATGCTGGGGTCATGGTGAGTGGGGTGACGAAGTGCCGACATCAAGATGGACATCGTGAAGTTTGTGAGTGTTATTGATAGTTTACTATTGCTTAAACAATTTGAAAGTTACCACTGTTAAATCGAAATCTGAAAGAGGTTTTTAAACGAAATTTAGAAACTAATTTTGCTTTCCGGCCACAAGACTCTTTAGCTGTTTTGTCATGATCGATAAACATTTTCCGACTCGTAAGTCACCTTGTGCCCGATCTGCTTCCGCGTCCGGTCTGCTGGGTACAGGAAGACGCGGCGGCAGAGCCGCTCGGAGAAGACCACGCCGCGCTCCTTGCAAGCGTCCACGATGGACATGAACTCGCGCAGTTGTCGCTGCCTGAAGGCGTCGACCTGTTCAGCTAATGGCCGCTCCGGCAGGCTTGACGGAGTCACGTGATCATCGATGTCTCTGTCGAAAGTCTTCACCATGGAGCGGAACTCCTCGCCGCGTTGGCGACCTTTGCGCACGTAGCGCAGGGCGACTTGGTCCCGCCGACGCAGCTCCGCCGAGGCCTCGGCGTTGTTTACGGAGTAGCGCTCCTGAGGATGCATGAATTGGCCGATGTTGTCCTTAAATAAAGTACAAAGATAAAAAACAAGGGCCCGATAGTTACCTGCGAAGTGTCGAATTCGCCAGGCCTCAGAGACTCCGGCGAAGCTGCTTCAGACGCTGCTGCAGTCGCAGAACCGGTGCGGACTCCAGCCGAGGCGGCCGCTTCGGAGTCTGGACTGACCGCCTCGCTGACTTCCCCAGTCGGGGAGTCCGCGCCACCACCCTCGGATGGCGAGGAGGCGTCAGCGGCTTCAGCGCCCCTGGCCAGCAGGAACTGGTTGGACTCTTCAGACAAGAGCGCCAGAAATTCTGGGGATCGGCGTTCGCGCCGGTACTGCTCGAGTCCCTGGGCGAGCTCCCGATAGTCAAGCTGGTTGTTGTTGTCCTGGTCCAGCGTGATGATCATGTCCTCCAGCAGTGGCTCGGGCAGGGGCACCCGGTTCTGCCTCATCGCTTTGCGGAACTCGTCCCGGGTCAGCAGCCAGTCCTTGTCCTTGTCGATGCTGGTGAACAGGTCCGACAGGCGGAGCTTCCGCTTGCGCAACTCGCTGTCAATGATGAAGAGAGCTAGAGGTGATGGCCGCTTCACTGACACCTTGGAAGACGGGCGCGTTCGAATCTCGGCTACTTCCTCCACCACCTGCTCAACTTCTTTCGGTCGTCGGCTCTCGTCGATTCGCTTTAGGGCGGCTCGCTCCATGCTGGAGAGCTGGCTGCCCTTGCCTCGAAGGTAGCGCTCAACGTCGCCCATTCGCTCCAAGTCCTGGTGCTGCACCTGACGCTTCTTGAGCCACTGTTGGTATCTGGACATCTCCTTTGCCTCGGCATTCTCTTGTGAGTCAGCTTCGACTTTTGAAGAATTTGAGTATCCTTTGTCGCCGATGCTGGGCAGGCACGAGGCTGATGAAAATGAATCAAATCCACGAAGTTCAGACAGGGGCTGTGCAATAAATACGCGTTTTCTGCCATTGTCTTTTGCCAGGCGCTCGCGAACAAACCGCTGATTGCCGAATGCTTTCAGTGCTGCTTTGTACAGTTTGGCCTCGAGTAGATCTCGACTTTTAAACTTTTTGAGCTGCTCCTCGAATTCCAGATGGCCAAAGTAATTTGGGTCATAAAGTAATTCAAATGCATCGGTAAGGCCGTCCAGAACCTCGTCACTGACGCCAGAGTCATGAATTTTCGGTGGCTTCGGTAGAGGTTTTTCTTCAACTTCTACAACATCAGAAATATACCTTCGCTTTAGAACAACTTTAGCCTGCTTTTTCTTTGCCAGTTGTGCTGCATTTGGATTAAATGAAGGCATTACATTAACAGGCTAAAAGCAAGCACTATGAAATTTAGAAAACTGCAGATATTCGCAAAGAAAAAAAGAAACACTTATTTGCCGTTCAAATTATCGCAAATGGCTTCTATAGATATGTGCGATTAAAACAAAAATTTAGCAACGTTAAGTAATAATTTGAAGTTCTGACGTAAAAATGCAGGATTTTAAAATAATTTTAAGAAAAATAAAATGATTTGTTTCGTAAAAAGAAGAAGGCTATGCATATAATTGTTGTACAGAATTACCGACTCTTGTGTCAATAAAATATATGATGGTCTAATTAAGTTTTTCGTCAGTGAAACGTTTTTTGCTGGCAAAACCATCGCCGCAATCGATAATCAATTTTTATGACACTTATAAAGTGAAAAAAAAATATTTTCCTATTCAATTTTTTCCTATTTTGATTGCATCGATTTACATACTCGCATTATCTTATTACGTACGAGTGTGTATTAATTAATAATGTCCGGCTTGCAGTGATAGTTATTTTATTCAGGAAAGTGGATTTAATCTTTATTTTAAAGAGAATGTGTAGTTTATTTCACTTTGCTTGAAAACCATTAAAAAATTTAATTTAAAAAGTTTAGTAATTTTTTGGCTAGAAACAAACAATTTAAATTTTTCGATTCTTGCAAAATTTCATTGATGGATTGATATGATTGAATAATATTTATTAATTCTAATGCGTAAAACGCCCTAATGAGGTAAGAAAGGAAAAATTTGAAAATAAGTAAAAAAATATTTATTAAAAAATAACAATTTTTCTAAAGTTTCTAGAGAATTATTTGACTTTTTTCGCATTAAATAGCGTTTTTTAGATATTTAAACTAATTCAATGCATGTATCAAATAACCGCAGTTTAAATAATCAGAATGGTTATTCAATTTCACTGACTGTTATGTTCCATTACATTTAATTACCCAGTCGTGCAGATAAATTAAAGTGTCTCGTTTAAAACGCGAAGCGGTATTTAAAACAAATTGTCAAAAATAGATTTAGCTCAAAATATAGCGCGGCACACAGGGATAAATCCCCAACCTAAAGGCCAGGCAATGGCTCTTATGTAATTTCGCGACAGTCTGGAGTCCCCTCACGATGCGGCTTTCACCCGCTTTGCCACATTTAGGCTTTCTCATTCCAAGCAGCCGACAACTCGAATTATCAACCGAAATTGCATTATGATAAATTTGCTTTACAATATCCTCGAATCAGACAGCCACAAGGCCCATCATTTCTGCCATCGTGTCTGGGGCGAGCGGACGGCATGGGTTGCATCGCTTGCAGTACTTATAGAGGCACAAATCTATGGATTCTATGGATAAGAGGACTTAGGAAAAAGGGTGGAGCTTTAGGCCTTGCTATTCTCTCCTTATAGACTGTAGGCACTATTGACTTAGAACCAAGTTAGAGCAGTCAGTCCGCCAGTCCCTCTGTCAGCTAAGATGCAGCCGGGCCACCTGAGCGCGCACCTGATGCTTGCTGCAGCTGTGGCGCTGCTGCGGATGCCGCTTCAGCTGCCCTGTCAGCAAGTGCTGCTCCGCTTCGAGTCCCTGGACGGCGGTTCCCTGTCGCCGCCGTCTCCACCGCCCTGCTACCCGGAAGGGACGACCTGCCGTGCCTTCGGCGACTGCTGCGAGCCGCCGCCGGGTGCCCCGCTGACCGTCTGGCCCGGCCGCCTCTCGCAGGCCGCCGCCTGCCTACCCGCAGCCGCCTGCTCGGGCAACTGCACTGAACCGGAGCAGTTCGACGCCGAGCGGCACGTCTTCGCGATCGCCGGCTGCCCGCCAGGGTCGACGCATCAGTCGGCCGCCAGGTGTCGGCAAGCCTTTGGTCTGGCAGCGCCACCCGAGGACCCGTTGGAGCTGCCGGCCTGGTCAGCGAGGTCCGGCCTGCTCTACGCGAGCGGCCACTGCGCCGTGTGCCACCAAGAGCCGCTGGCAGCCTTGGAGTTCGCCGAGGTAGCAGAGCGCTGCAGGCACTACCAGTACAACAAGTACTTGAAGCCGCCGCCTCCGCCACCGCCGCCACCGCTGCTGCCGCCGCTCAGGGGGCCGCCGGAGCTGAAGGTCAGCTGCAGGCTCTACCTGACTATCCCGGCCGCCTGGGCCCACCAATGCCACCCGCGCGTCCGGAGCGACTGCATCGGGCCCGGCTGGGACGTCCCCGGCCTGCGCTTCGCCTGCCTGGCCGCGCCCACCATCTACCAACTGTGCAGAGGCGACTGGTACCGGAACGTCTTCTGCCGCCTGTGCAGCCTGCCGCACCTGGCGCCGAGCCAGGAGTGCGAGTACGTCCCGGAGGTCAGCGGCGCCACGGACCAGATGATGACCATGTTTTTCAGCTTCCGCCAGGTGTCTGTTCCAGCCAGAATTCGGGTTTCGGATTCAGTGAGTGACAGCTTTTGGGGACATGTGTTGCTTCAATGATGATAAAGCCTGCCAGTCACACCTGGAGCCAAGGTCTGAAATTCAGTGTGACTCAACCACCCTGACTCAGCCCACATCCGGGTCACACAAATTAGACAGGCCCAACCACCCTGACTCAGCCCACATCCGGGTCACACAAATCAGACAGGCCCAACCACCCTGACTCAGCCCACATCCGGGTCACACAAATCAGACAGGCTCAACCACCCTGACTCAGCCCACATCCGGGTCACACAAATCAGACAGGCCCAACCACCCTGACTCAGCCCACATCCGGGTCACACAAATCAGACAGGCCCAACCACCCTGACTCAGCCCACATCCGGGTCACACAAATCAGACAGGCCCAACCACCCTGACTCAGCCCACATCCGGGTCACACAAATCAGACAGGCCCAACCACCCTGACTCAGCCCACATCCGGGTCACACAAATCAGACAGGATCAGCCACCCTGACTCAGCCCACATCCGGGTCACACAAATCAGACAGGATCAGCCACCCTGACTCAGCCCACATCCGGGTCACACAAATCAGACAGGATCAGCCACCCTGACTCAGCCCACATCCGGGTCACACAAATCAGACAGGATTAGCCACCCTGACTCAGCCCACATCCGGGTCACACAAATCAGACAGGCCCAACCACCCTGACCCAGCGATAAAATCTCGCATCCTCATACTGACCCTCTCGCAGACGCCCCTTAACATCAGCGCATTTCTCAGAAATGACAGCAAAAGTGAGGAGCCCCAACCGAGTCAGCAGCTGCGCTGGTGGCAGCAGGCGGCGCTTTACCCTGTGCACGCCCTGTCCGTCTCCTGCCTGGCGGCCTTCCTGGCGCTGCACTGCGCGTCGCCGAGACTGCGCAACCGGCCGGGCTGCCTGCTGGCGTGGCACTCCGGCTGCGTGGCCGCCGCGCAGACGCTGGTGAGTCCCGCCTGGCTCTTCAAATTAACAGTTATTAATAGAAGGTAGGTCATCATGAGTCATGGAAGTCAGCAACAGATTAGCCACGCATCCCACAGTCAGAGTTTCTGGCTTCTCTGTACATGCCAAAAGTGCGTAAGCAATGTGAACTTTTAGATTAATTTCGTGCATGCATATTCGCAGTGCACTACTTAGAGAATTCAGTAGTCAAATACTTTTCTTTCGTAGTTTCAATTTCAAGTTTTTAACTTTTTGAAAACGCCTGCAGGCGCTGACAGTGGGGGTGGCCGCCTCAGCGAACGCCCTGACAGGCTGGGCGTGTCCGGCTGTGCCACTCGCCTTCCACCTCTGCTTGTCCGGCGCGTTCGCTTGGGCGGCCGCTTTTGGCGTCGACCTGCTGCGCAGCCTCTCGCCGACGGCCGGGCAGGCGGCCACACCGGGCCGGCTGACCCGCCGGGGCCACGCCCGCCTCTGCTGCTCGGTCTGGGCCCTGCCTGCTGCCGCGACCGCCGCTCTGGCCGTCTGGCACGTCGCCGCCGAGGACGGCCTGTTCAGCTTGGCTTCCGACGGTCCCGACGCTGGGCGATGCGGGTTCCGGCCGCCGCACGGACGCTGGGCCATGCTTGGCCTGGGGCTGGCGCCACTCTGCCTGACGTTGGTGACCAACCTGGTGGTGCTGGCCGCCCTCGCTATTGTCTTGCGTCGGCGGGCCGCCGAATCTGCCGCCGGCGCCGCGGCCAGAAGCTGCGGTGGCGCCAACGCCAGCCTGGCGAAGACCACCGCCAAGGTGTCGGTCGGTCTGGGCCTCACCTGGCTGCCGCACCTGGTCCTGAGCAACGCCTCGGACAGTCCGGACGCCCTGTTCGCCGGCCAGCTGCTGGCGGCATCGCACGGTCTGCTGCTGACGCTGGCCTTCGGCACCAGCCGGCGGGTCCGCGCCGAGATCGGCCGCGTCACCGGCAGCCTCGCCAGCGCCGTGCGGCACGGAGCGGCCAGCTCGAATAGCTGAGGATCTGGCGGACTGACAGAATGAATGACTGACAGACTGGCAGAATGACTGACGAACTGGCAGAATGACTGACGGACTGGCAGAATGACTGACGGACTGGCAGAATGACTGACGGACTGGCAGGATGACTTACTGACTGGCAGAATGACTGACGGACTGGCAGAATGACTGACGGACTGGCAGAATGACTGACGGACTGGCAGAATGACTGACGGACTGGCAGGATGACTGACTGACTGGCAGGATGACTGACGGACTGACAGAATGACTGACTGACTGGCAGGATGACTGACGGACTGACAGGATGACTGACTGACACAGAGAATTCTGTCAACAGCCAGTTTAATCTACAAGAAATATCCTATAATTTGCTAAACAAATACATCACAACAAGGCAAACGAAGGCAGGCAAAGATACAAATACAAGCCACGTATTTCGAGAACTTAAAAGCGTGTTAAAATCCGTTATTTAAAAACTTTACAGACAATGTCGAAAGATTGAAACTTCTGACCGCTTCTTTAGAAAAAAGACAAGATAATGTTTTGTCTTCAAGTTACGGATAATTAACAAATTTCAAAGGTCAAAAAGTCAAATTTGACGCGTCGGATGAAGGCGCGCGAGGGGGGAGATTTGCGGAAACCAAGTGACTCACCGAATTGCCCTCCAACCCCCTGCACCGCTTGGGTCAGGTGGTTTGGCAGCTACAGTGGGAAGATTTAAAAAGCGTTTAAAAGTTTTTCCTCCAATTGCGTCAACAGGTTTTTGATCCCCTTAAATGCCGAGGCGTTAGGAGGAGAACGCAACACAATGCGAGTCATACTTGGCGCTGTCAAAAACGAAATCGATAATTTAAGCCAAACTGACAGGGCAATTGAACCAGCACCCCCCTTACTGAGCTGCGGGGCTGGCAGCCGTGAAGCCCCTCAGCCCCAAATTTGGCCGCGCCTGGTCACTCACGAGCTGCATAAAAAGACAAAAGCAAAACATTTTCCGTTGATACGGACACCGGCCAAGCATTCAGAGACAGCAGATTCAACCCCCGAACTGAGCCATGCAGACCTGCCGCTTTCTGCTCATCGTTATTGCCGCCAGCCTCGCTTGCCTGATGGCGAGCGCCTCCGCTTTTAACCTCGGTGAGTCAGTCCGACACTGGACTTGAGCTGAACTTCCAGGATGTATTTGCTGCCAGGTGGTTAAAAAATTAGCTAATTTTCAATTTTGTTTTCACAGGCGCGGTGCTCAACGGCGGTGGGGGACGGAGGTGAGCAGAGATTAATATTGCTGGCTCTAATAGCATTTTCTGAATTGGGACGAAATCCCCCCCCCCTGAACAAATGCAGCCAGAAGTGCCAAGTCGAGCGCAGCTGCGGGCAGCCCAGCTGCAAGCGCTACTCGGCGAGCTTCGCCATCTGCCGGAACGCGTGCCGCGTCTGCCGGGAGTGCCGCTTCCACCGGTCGCTGCTGCTCCGCGGCGCCGACGGCAGGATGCGCCGGACCAACAGACTGGGCGAGGAGCTGTCCAAGCGGTGCGGGCACTGCCGAGGCTTCTGCGTGCCGTCAGAGAGCAACAACCAGTGCGCCAGCCACAAATGGTGCGCCAGATTTCAACCCTGATTGATGAAGCTACTCTGGTCCAGACTCTTCAGTCAAAATTGTTTGATTGACTTGAAATTTTGATTTTGAATATAAAAAGTTTTATTGCGCTACAAATACTACTCACTTAAGCCAACAGAATTATAATTAAGTACTCCATTTTCATTGTACCCAAAGAGTCAACGAGCTTAAACTTTGAGACAATAAACGTGTTCCAATCTAATGTCATTTCAATTGAATAAAAATCGGCCCTTTTTTGCTTTTGACGCAAGGACTACTAGGTAGTAGTATAGTGCTTATTACTGTGCAGTAGTCCTTTCTTTGACGCCATCCGTGAAGGCTTCAGTAAAAGAGATCATTCATGCTGAAAGTCCGCATGTACTAGCACACACACTAAACGCACCTGTGCAAGAATTATTCAAGAACTTCTATAATTCTTACAAAATTGAATCCTAGTGGTCCATGGAATTATTGGCAGTCCTGGATTGGTCGGAAACAGTGCAGCGCTTTGCTGGCAATAAGCGGGCTCTTCCGATTGGCCGCAGCATGAGGAATAAGATGAAGCCAAATCCGGAATCTCGCATCTTTCTCCTAAGGACCTGAAGGCGAGAGCAAGTGTTTTTACTATTTCCTTGATCAATCTATCAAGAAAATGTGACTTCAGAGACTTCACAAGCTCACAAAGCATGGCCTGGATCAAGTGCTGCTGCGAGACCAAATTCCAAATATTTATCGCAATCATCACCTGCTTGGCCATGGCCATCACCATCTTCATCATTCTGGCTATGGGCGACGTGTTCAGGTCCTGGTGGTGACTTGGTGGCATTCGCTTGGACTGCGTCAAACTCAGTGACCGGCCTCTTATACATGAATAGCTGAACACCTAAATTATCAAAGCATCGAGGATATAATCACGGCGGTCTTTTCGTAACAAATTCAGCAGAAGGGCAAATTCAGCAGAGACTATTTTATTTAAGGTAAAAAGTGAGGCGACGATCTCATCAAGTCGACGATCTCATCAAAGCGGCGATCTCATCAAGTAGACGATTGCATCAAAGCGGCAATCTCATCAAGGCGACGATTTCATCAAGGCGACGATCTCATCAAGTAGACGATCGCATCAAAGCGGCAATCTCATCAAGGCGACGACCTCATCAAGACGATGATCTCATCAAAGCGGCGATCTCATCAAGTAGACGATCTCATCAAGGCAACGATCTCATCAAGGCGACGATCTCATCAAGTCGACGATCTCATCAAGTAGACGATCTCATCAAGGCAAAGATCTCATCAAGGCGACGATCTCATAAAGGCGACGATCTCATCAAGGCGACGATCTCATCAAGTCGACGATCTCATAAAGGCGACGATCTCATCAAGGCGAGAATCTCATCAAAGCGGCCATTCCATCAAGGCGACGATCTCATCAAGTCGACGATCTCATCAAAGCGGCCATCTCATCAAAGCGACGATCTCATCAAGTCGACGATCTCATCAAAGCGGTCATCTCATCAAGTCGACGATCTCATAAAGGCTACGATCTCATCAAGGCGAGAATCTCATCAAAGCGGCCATTCCATCAAGGCAACGATCTCATCAAGGCGAGAATCTCATCAAAGCGGCCATTCCATCAAGGCGACGATCTCATCAAGTCGACGATCTCATCAAAGCGGCCATCTCATCAAAGCGACGATCTCATCAAGTCGACGATCTCATCAAAGCGGCAATCTCATCAAGGCGACGATCTCATCAAAGCGGCCATCTCATCAAAGCGACGATCTCATCAAGTCGACGATCTCATCAAAGCGGCAATCTCATCAAGGCGACGATTTTATCATGGCGATGATCTCATGAAGTTGATTATCAACAATTACGCTTCAATTAAAGAAAATATGACACTTCATTCAATTTGAAGAACTCGTCAAGTCCACGTGCTCAATTTTTCAATTCTGACAGCAGATACGAGTTAAGACGAAAATTTCGATTGCGGCCGTAGAAAATAATTTCTTCGGATTTGCAAGCCATTGCGTGAACACTTGAGGTGGCATTGTGCACTATTTGACTATGTAGGGCTTGCGCAGCACGAATATGCTTGCTGGATGCTAAAAATACACAAGAGAACTAGCCATCAGTCAGTCAGTCAGGTGGGACTAAAAAAGCAGCCAGCCAGCCGCCCTGTTGCATGGGCAGCCTAAGCAGTATTTGCCTGATCAATGCATGCGCGGCCACGCCCTTACTGTGGCCGGCTTGGAAAGCCCGGGGCTGGGGCTGCAAAAGCTGACTTTGCGTGCTTAAAAAAGTGCTCAGATAGCGAGATGGCGAGCACTTGCTCTCGCGTTCAGCAAAGAATTCATCAGCCGGCTTTCTGAACTAAACTATGTAAAAAGATCCGTGAAAAAAATACTAGAGTACGAAAAGGCTGGGATAAAGCAGGATAAAAACTGAGAACAGACATGAACGTACGGACAGGAAGATCCACACAGAATTAGATAGGAAGGAAAGTCAGACAAAAATATAGACAGACAGGCAGACAGAAAGACAGAAGACAGACAGAAAGACAGACAGACAGACAGACAGACAGAGGCAGGCAGACAGACAGACAGAAAGAGAGAAGACAGACAGAAAGACAGACAGACAGACAGACAGACAGACAGGCAGGCAGACAGAAAGACAGACAAACAGACAGACAGACATACAGGCAGACAGACAGACAGGCAGACAGAGAGACCGACAGACAGGTAGACAGACAGACAGGTAGAAAGACGGACAGGGTGACAGGCAGACAGACAGAGAGAAAGACAGGCAGGCAGACAGGCAGAAAAAATAGTGACAGACAGACAGACAGACGGACGTATAGAGAGACAATCAGGCAGGCAAACAAACAAATAGACAGCCACCCAGACGGACAGACAGACAATGGCGGACAAACAAATAGAAAAATTTACGCAGTCAAAGCAAAGTTAAGCAATTCGGCATTTTATAAGTCAGTTGCTATGCTGCTGAGACAGGTCTCCGCAGTCGGTCAGCTAATCACAAATTTATTATTTCATATTTCAAAGAAACTATTACGCGAGTCTCGCTGTGTTGTGGCCGGCGGCGCGCAAAAACCGAAAGCAGCCAAGCCGGAGAAAACAAAAGCAGAAAAAAAGTGAAACCGAGAAATAAAACTAAGAAACATGCTTTTAGGCGGAAAACACAGGCTCAGAAGCTTGTCGGGTGGAGCGCCAAACCAGAGTATGAAATGATTTCCCCAGCCTATGCGAAACTTGTCTCTTAAGGTATATTGTCTCACGTGTCAATCGATCTCAGGGTAGAATGTCTCACGTGTCAATCGATCTCAGGGTAGAATGTCTCACGTGTCAATCGATCTCAGGGTAGATTGTTTCACGTGTCAATCAATCTCAGGGTAGAATATCTCACATGTCAATCTATCTCAGGATAGAATATCTCACGTGTCAATCAATCTCAGGGTAGATTGTCTCACATGTCAATCAATCTTAGGGTAGATTGTCTCACGTGTCAATCGATCTCAGGGTAGATTGTCTCACGTGTCAATCGATCTCAGGGTCGATTGTCTCACATGTCAATCGATCTCAGGGTAGGTGTCTCACGTGTCAATCAATCTCAGGGTAGATTGTCTCACGTGTCAATCAATCTCAGGGTAGAATATCTCACATGTCAATCAATCTCAGGGTAGATTGTCTCACGCGTCAATCAATCTCAGGGTAGATTGTCTCACGTGTCAATCGATCTCAGGGTAGAATGTCTCACGTGTCAATCGATCTCAGGGTATATTGTCTCACATGTCAATCAATCTCAGGGTAGATTGTCTCACGTGTCAATCGATCTTAGGGTAGATTGTTTCACGTGTCAATCAATCTCAGGGTAGAATATCTCACATGTCAATCAATCTCAGGGTAGATTGTCTCACGCGTCAATCAATCTCAGGGTAGATTGTCTCACGTGTCAATCGATCTCAGGGTAGAATGTCTCACGTGTCAATCGATCTCAGGGTAGATTGTCTCACGTGTCAATCAATCTCAGGGTAGATTGTCTCACGTGTCAATCAATCTTAGGGTATATTGTCTCACGTTTCAATCGATCTCAGGGTATATTGTCTCACGTGTCAATCGATCTCAGGGTATATTGTCTCACGTGTCAATCGATCTCAGGGTATATTGTCTCACGTGTCAATCGATCTCAGGGTATATTGTCTCACGTGTCAATCGATCTCAGGGTATATTGTCTCACGTGTCAATCGATCTCAGGGTAGATTGTCTCACATGTCAATCAATCTCAGGGTAGATTGTCTCACGTGTCAATCAATCTTAGGGTATATTGTCTCACGTGTCAATCGATCTCAGGGTATATTGTCTCACGTGTCAATCGATCTCAGGGTAGATTGTCTCACGTGTCAATCAATCTCAGGGTAGAATATCTCACATGTCAATCAATCTCAGGGTAGATTGTCTCACGCGTCAATCAATCTCAGGGTAGATTGTCTCACGTGTCAATCGATCTCAGGGTAGATTGTCTCACGTGTCAATCGATCTCAGGGTAGATTGTCTCACGCGTCAATCAATCTCAGGGTAGATTGTCTCACGTGTCAATCGATCTCAGGGTAGAATGTCTCACGTGTCAATCAATCTCGGGGTAGAATATCTCACATGTCAATCAATCTCAGGGTAGATTGTCTCACGCGTCAATCAATCTCAGGGTAGATTGTCTCACGTGTCAATCGATCTCAGGGTAGAATGTCTCACGTGTCAATCGATCTCAGGGTATATTGTCTCACATGTCAATCAATCTCAGGGTAGAATATCTCACATGTCAATCAATCTTAGGGTAGATTGTCTCACGTGTCAATCAATCTCAGGGTAGATTGTCTCACGTGTCAATCAATCTTAGGGTATATTGTCTCACGTGTCAATCGATCTCAGGGTATATTGTCTCACGTGTCAATCGATCTCAGGGTATATTGTCTCACGTGTCAATCGATCTCAGGGTAGATTGTCTCACATGTCAATCAATCTCAGAGTAGATTGTCTCACGTGTCGATCGAGAAAACCTTACCAAAACTATAAATCAATCCTTGGTGATCTAATGAGTAAACAATGCCATTCGAGGAACAAATCCCTTCGAAATAGATCCAACAAAAGTGAGTTTCAGACTCTGGCGAGGTGCCAACAAATTCTGAGCGACGCACAGACGCAGGCAGTGTGAGTTACTGCGCAGCCAATAACCCAGCCTAATATAAATAATATAAATAATATATTTCTAAATGAACGCAAGTAGCACAGACAGGAGGGCAAATAAAATCTAAGCGACACGGCAGTTCGCGGGGTGGCTATTTATACGGCAGGGGGGCTCGAAGGGTCAAAGGCAGGCGAATAGCTACTATAACAGAGTACGGCTACAGCTACTGTTATGAGTTGCCAGAGTGAATACACGTCCTTAGATGGATTCTATAAGCGAAGCAGCCGGGCCTGTCAATCTTGCAGCAATTCACAGACACTCTGCTGATATCCAGTTTGTGAAAATGAACAAAAAACTATTTATGAAGCGAAAAACGCTGATCTTTTCTTTAGCTTCGGGTCGCTGAGAGAGGGCCAAGACAGAGATATAAGGAGGCAGCGGCGGCGGCTGCGGCAGCTCAGATCGGCAGCTCGAATTTGACGTCCACGGCGGCGTCTTTGGCGAGCACCACGATGTTGGCCAGTTTCACCACCTGCAATGCGCGGGCGGAGTGTCCGGGTTGGCTCGGTCTGCTAGTTCAGCATCTTAATTTAATAAGTCCTGAATTTCTTAGAAACAGTTAAGATTAATTTTTTATTAGTTAAGATATTTTATTTTTTTAATAGAAGATTAAAAAAACATCTTATTTCCACCGATTCTTTCTAAGAAAAGATTTAAAAGTGTGCTTCTGAGATAAAATTTAACGGCCAGTGTTTCTAAGAAAGACTGTATTTCTAAGAAATTATTTAAAAGCCCGCATTATAGAGAAATTACTAAGCAGTCTGAGTTTATAACAAATGATTTTTAAGCCTTAGTTTCTAAGAAAAGACTTAAAAGCTTGATTTTCTTAGAAATGATTAACAGCCTGTGTTTCTAGGAAATGATCTAAAAGCCTATGTTTCTAAGAAAATTTTTAACAGTCTGTTTATCTAAGAAAAGTTTTAACAGTTTATGTTTCAAATGCTTTGATAAATGAAAAGATTCGAAGCTTAGCAAACAAAGAAGAGTACTGTATCACGTCGCATGAACCATAGACTATTCCAAAATAAAAGTCTAAACTTTGCAGCAGTCATAGCAGTACGTAACAGGATAGAGGCTGGAGTTCCGGTTGGATAGAAGCTGGAGTTTCGGTTAGACAGAGACTTTCTATCAACCACTATATTGCCTATCCCGCAGGTGACGGAGGCCTTCCGCATCATCACGAGCGACCCGGCCTAATCTAATATTCTAATTTGTTAACGAGTAAAAAGTAAACAAATAATCGTAGTAAAACAGCTTCAAATCAATTATTAGCTAAAGTCATTCTTTAGGCTTTTACAAACCCCCACACTGGTAAAGAACCTAAAAAGTAGCTCAGCATTTGTAGGAAAAGTCCAACAGTCTAGCCCTATTAACAATTAATACGGACTTTAAGTTGGCTTTAACCTTTAATAAACTACATTATGGACTCAGCATGAGGCGAATTCATTCAATCTATAAGCTAGCCTGGCAACTAATCAAAATCAATAAAAAACGCATTAACTAAACAGCGCAAAGCCGACAGCCGACCTGCCCACCCAACAGCTCCGAAGCCCGAGGGTTGGGGAAGAGAGGAGAGGCCAAAGCGGCAGCCTCCAGCGTGGTGGCGGTCGGCAAACATTGACAGGCCAAACCACCTCCCCTTTTCTACCTCGCCGCCACCGGGGCTAATCAACCTGTCCGTTAAGTCCCCCCGCATGCTGCCAGCGAGTGCGGTAGAGAGCTGCGGCAAAGCAATTCGATATTTCACTTGTGTCAACTCAAGCCTAGGAATGCATCAATAATTCATGGCCAAACTGAGGTGGGTGGCATCGGGCATCAAGGCAGGTTAGGAATGGAATGGAGACGGAACTTGAAAGACTAAAATTAAGTTTGAGCAAGTATTGGTTCTTAGAAACACTGGAATAAGCAATACGAGGCTCGTATTTTCTGGGAAACACAATTTACGTGATTTTTTCTAAGAAACGAATATATATATAAATATAAAATGTGGCTAGGGCGCCTGCCCTATGTCCGGAAGGTCGTGGGTTCGAGTCCCGACCCTAGGAAACAGTTTGTGCCCTTGAGCAAGGCACTTAATCCCGCATTCTTTACGGAGCATTGAGCTGGGTAAATTTAAAGTGGGTGTTGCGGCCCCTCCAGCCCGTCAGGCTGAGCAGCTTTACACAGCCCTCGGATGCGCCGCGCAACTAGCTGCGGCTGTGCCGTGGGCTGTACATCTAATCGAAAGGTCGGGTGTCTAAATTTATTTATTTTATTATATTTCATAGAAAAATCCCAATCAGGGACAGAAAATGAGGAGGAAAAGAAAATAAACCAAAGGGAATGAAGGGAAGGAGAGGAAGAAAATGTAGGACAAGACGAGAAGTTAAGGAATGAAGCGTAGAAAAAGGCACGTAAAAAACAGAAAAAAATGAAGACGGTAGGGAATGACTGAAAGCCAACAGAAAAGTACACAAGTCAGCCAGAGAAGACGCAACAGAAGCAGCAGTTAAAGATACTCGTAACGGGACAAAGAAGCCAGGATCAATTTTGAACAGCTTTCAGCAAGACCTGAGCAAACCTGGCCCGAAAGCTCGGTGCTAAATAATTCAACGTCCACTTGCTCCCAGGCAGACAGCTTCAAAGAATGCCTAAGCGAACGCCCTAATTAGCATTTCCCAACGTGACTCTTTCGATTGACAGCTGCCAGACCTGAGCAGCGCAGCCTCAATTAAAACCGAGTTTCAAACCGAAGCTAACTATAAAAATAATGTGGTTAGCCACGATAACACCTGCTCAGCATGGGGAAGCGTGCCGGAACTAATGAATTGCCTCTTAGCAATCCCCAATGGTTTCATAATAAGTAAACTCATTATTTTTTATCATTTCCTAGCAACCTTCGGGAAATCTAATTTGTTTCCATGGTAACTAAAACGTGATTGCACTATTAGATAATAAGATAAGATGCTGATAAGATACTTAACCACTGTAACTACCGATGATTCCATAGCAACAATTTTAAACTTCCTAAGAAAAAGGACAAAGCAACCACTCGAAATCCTAGGGATCCTATAGCAACCATTCTAACTCCTGATGATTCCCTAGAAACCATTGTTTCCAATGACGAATTATTGTAACTCCTAGTTATTACCCAGAAAACGACGAAAGTAATATTTGATCGGATAGCAACTACTGCACATCCAAATGATCCCATAGCAACCAAACTAAAGGGCCTAAATGATGTCGAGGCGAAAATTTTTACAGAATATATGCAGTTCACTAAACAATTTCATAGCAACTCTAACGATTCCATAGCAACCAATGAATCTATAACGATTCCATAGCAACCAATGCATCTGCAAACAATTCCATAGCAACCAATGCATCTGCAAACAATTCCATAGCAACCAATGCATCTGCAAACAATTCCATAGCAACCAATGCATCTGCAAACAATTCCATAGCAACCAATGCATCTGCAAACAATTCCATAGCAACCAATGCATCTGCAAACAATTCCATAGCAACCAATGTATCTGCAAACAATTCCATAGCAACCAATGTATCTGCAAACAATTCCATAGCAACCAATGCATCTGCAAACAATTCCATAGCAACCAATGCATCTGCAAACAATTCCATGGCAGCCAATGCATCTCCAAACAATTCCATGGCAGCCAATGCATCTCCGAACAATTCCATAGCAACCAATGCATCTGCAAACAATTCCATGGCAGCCAATGCATCTACAAACAATTCCATAGCAACCAATGCATCTGCAAACAATTCCATGGCAGCCAATGCATCTCCAAACAATTCCATAGCAACCAATGCATCTTCAAACAATTCCATAGCAACCAATGCATCTGCAAACAATTCCATAGCAACCAATGCATCTTCAAACAATTCCATAGCAGCCAATGCATCTCCAAACAATTCCATGGCAGCCAATGCATCTACAAACAATTCCATAGCAACCAATGCATCTGCAAACAATTCCATGGCAGCCAATGCATCTACAAACAATTCCATAGCAACCAATGCATCTTCAAACAATTCCATAGCAACCAATGCATCTGCAAACAATTCCATAGCAACCAATGCATCTTCAAACAATTCCATAGCAGCCAATGCATCTCCAAACAATTCCATAGCAGTCAATGCATCTTCAAACAATTCCATAGCAACCAATGCATCTGCAAAAAATTCCATGGCAGCCAATGCATCTACAAACAATTCCATAGCAGCCAATGCATCTCCAAACAATTCCATAGCAGCCAATGCATCTTCAAACAATTCCATAGCAGCCAATGCATCTCCAAACAATTCCATAGCAACCAATGCATCTCCAAACAATTCCATAGCAACTAAAGCACATAGGCACAAGTCAAACTCTTGATCAGAAAATCAAACCAACCAACCCTCTAAACTCGCAGCTTGTGCCAATAAAAACTGCCCAACAAGGCAGAGCAAGAATTTTTACCATCTGGGCGGCATCGTCCAGGTTGTCGCAGGCGAGGATCCGCATGCCGCTGGCGGAGATCAGCGCCTTCGCGTCGTCAACCTGCGTCCCCTGCAGGCGGACAACGATTGGCACGCGCATCTTGAGCTCCTTGGCGGCAGCGATGATGCCCTGGGCGATGACGTCGCAGCGCATGATGCCGCCGAATATGTTCACCAGGATGGCGTTCACGGCCGGGTCGCTCGTGATGATGCGGAAGGCCTCCGTCACCTGGGGGATAGGCAATATATTGATTGATAGAAAGTCTCTGTCTAACCGGAACTCCAGCCTCTATCTAACCGGAACTCCAGCCTCTATCCAAATCGGAACTCCAGCCTCTATCCGACCGGAACTCCAGCCTCTATCCAACCGGAACTCCAGCCTCTGTCTAACCGGAACTCCAGCCTCTATCCGACCGGAACTCCAGCCTCTGTCTAACCGGAACTCCAGCCTCTATCCAACCAGAACTCCAGCCTCTATCCAAATCGGAACTCCAGCCTCTATCCAACCGGAACTCCAGCCTCTATCCAACCGGAACTCCAGCCTCTATCCGACCGGAACTCCAGCCTCTGTCTAACCGGAACTCCAGCCTCTAACCAACCGGAACTCCAGCCTCTATCCAAATCGGAACTCCAGCCTCTATCCAACCGGAACTCCAGCCTCTATCCAACCGGAACTCCAGCCTCTATCCGACCGGAACTCCAGCCTCTGTCTAACCGGAACTCCAGCCTCTAACCAACCGGAACTCCAGCCTCTATCCGACCGGAACTCCAGCCTCTATCCAAATCGGAACTCCAGCCTCTATCCAACCGGAACTCCAGCCTCTATCCAACCGGAACTCCAGCCTCTAACCAACCGGAACTCCAGCCTCTATCCAACCGGAACTCCAGCCTCTATCCAACCGGAACTCCAGCCTCTATCCGACCGGAACTCCAGCCTCTATCCGACCGGAACTCCAGCCTCTATCCGACCGGAACCCTCAATCAAAAACTAAAGCCACGCACCTGATTGGCAGTTGCGCCGCCACCGACATCCAGGAAGTTGGCGGGCGCGCCGCCGTGCAGCTTGATGATGTCCATGGTGGCCATGGCCAGGCCGGCGCCGTTCACCAGGCAGCCGATGTTGCCGTCCAGAGCGATGTAGTTCAGGCCGGCCTTCTCAGCGGCCACGTCGCGCTCGTCCTCCTGACTCCAGTCGCGCAAGGCGAAGATTTCGGGCTGGCGGTATTCGGAGTTGACGTCGAAGTTCATCTTGCAGTCCATGCACAGCACTGCGGGCATGGGACGTTGAATGGTAAGTTTTTGGGGAGTGTGAAGCGGATCATGAATGGGATTTACAAAGCTAAATTGGGAAATTGCGGACATTCATCAGTGTCGGGGAGAAAGATTTTGGGGCTTCAGGATAATTAGAAGGGGAGATTCAGGACGATCAGGAATGGAGATCTAGGGGGTCAGGAAGGCAGACTTAGGAGGGTCAGGGAGAGAGACTTTGGAGGGTCATGGAGGCAGACTTAAGAGGGTCAGGGAGGCAGACTTTGAAGGGTCGGGGAGGCAGACTTAAGAGGGTCAGGGAGGCAGACTAAAGAGGGTCAGGGAGGCAGACTTAAGAGGGCCATGGAGGCAGACTTAAGAGGGTCAGGTAGGCAGACTTAAGAGGTTCAGGGAGGCAGACTTAAGAGGGTCAGGGAGGCAGACTTAAGCGGGTCAGGGAGACTTTGGAGGGCTAGATACTGCGAACTGAGAGTCAGGTCAGGAGATCTCGAGACAAAAGCGAAACTCACCCCTGCCCTCGGTGTCCTCGGCAATCGGGTTGATTTCAATGAGCGTGGCGTCGGACTTGATGAACAAGTCGTACAACTTCATGATGTACTGCCCGGCCTCTTTGCTCTGCTGCTCGCCGGTGAAGCCGATTTTCTTCGCCATTTCAACCGCCTGCTGCTCCGAGATGCCGGTCTCGATGTCCACTGGCAGGGTGATGATGGCCTCGGGATTCTCCTTGGCAACCTGCTCGATGTTGACGCCGCCCTGCGAGCTGCCAATCAGCACGGGGCCGCGGTGCTTCCGGTCCATGGTGATGGCGAAGTAGAACTCGCGTCTCGAGTATTTGCGCTCGCAGACCATCACGGTGGAGCAGGTCTGGCCGGCGTCCCCGGTCTGCTTGGTGAAGATCTTGTGGCCCAGCATCTTGGAGGAGATGTCGCGGGCCTCCTCGGCGTTGAATACAATCTTGACGCCGCCCTTCAGGCCGCTGTTCCAGTAGCCTTTGCCGCGGCCGCCGGCCAGCACCTGGGCCTTCACCACCACGTCGGCCTGCTTCTGGTCCTTGGCTGCGCGGGGGATTGGAGAAGGGGGTGGCTGTGTGTCAGGCAAAGTGGGAAGCCGGGCTTCGCTGCTTCTGCGCTTTCTTTTGAAGAAATGACAGACAGACACGAAGACAGGGACTCAAAGTCGAGGTGCGCGCAAAAAAAAATTCAATTTTTTGCAAGGGTTCTGTGGACCAGCTCGGGGGAGATTTTTCACCTTTTAAAGGGATTTTTTACAAGCTTGTGGAGATTTTCCTGTTGTGTACGCTAGCGATCTAAAATGTCCATATGCGCCGCTCCTGGGGTCCCGGGGAGCAATTTAAAAAAAAGCTTACGTTTAAAATAGCATTCTCTATTAAAGAGGCCCAACTGAATCCCAATATTTGATTGCACTTACTTAGTATTTTTAATGAATTCATTCACTTTAGCTTATTGCCATCTTCAACATACCGCATAGCAGCTCGTATTCAACAATGAACTGACAAACAACAGGAACTAACAGACAGACAGACAGACAGAATTAATGCTTAGTCAGGTTTGCTCCGTTTTTTGGTCTGTACATTATCTGATTTACTCAAGCTGATTAATGGCATTAAATGGAAAAAAATCAAGCAGTGATTGTAAATATATACCGAGCAAAAAACAATCGGTTGTGTACGCTTCTAGGTGTCTACTATTAGTAGGAAAGTAAGCATCAACAGCTACGACAAAGTGCAAAGCCATTATTAAGACAAGATGATTAACAAAGCGAAATCAACTGTTGCGACTGGGGCGGGAAACGACAAACGCACTGACTAGAAAACAAACGGGCAACACAACAATCACAATTAGATAGCAGGTCGTTTATTTACAAGTCCTCGCGTTCACTATGCGGCGAAAAGAAAGTGGACGGGGTTGAGATGATTCATCAAATATAAGCAGAAATCACCGAATCATTATGCATTTAAATCTGAGATTCTATTACTTATACTGCACTAAGCTGAGCTGCATTACTAATACACTACAGGGGAACCCACGGCCCACATTCTCACCCAGTTCCTGCGCCATCTGGTAGACCTGGGCGCTGGTTTTGGCCACGCTAAACTTGGGCACAGCGATGCCGCTCTTCTGCAGCATGGCCATGGCCATGTATTCGTGAATGGAGAACAGGCGCTTGGTCTGGGAGAAGGCATCCTAAAATATTTTAGTGCATGAAAAGTAACTGTGACTGATGTTTTCTAACACTTCAGTTTTGGCTTTTTGATAATTTTTGTGGCCTAAATAAATATTTACCATATTGTGATGTCACTCTAGTTCTATTTAAATTTTTTTCTATTTATTTGATTAGTTATACTTTGGAATAAATTTTCATCAATCAGGTAATAAGTTTTTTAGCCATAAAAATAAAAAAACTACTCAAATATAAATATCACTTTAAAAAGGTCAATATTGGCTTATATACATTTAATAAGATTATGTTCAATGAAAACACAAAAGCTATGAAAAGCAAAGTATACCTACGAGTATCAATAGCATTGCTATAGGCCTCTAAACATTTCAGCTTAGCCTTCAGTGTTCCTATATTATATTAATCCATACTTTTGGCAAAACATCCAAAAAGCATTTTTTTCATTAAGGCATGCCACTATTTTGCTAAAATATCCAGACTGCCTTTGCTAAAGGCCTTTTGAATAAACTCTTGACATGAACTAACCATACAATATACCAGCTTACTAAATTAATAAAAGCATTAATTAGGCATTATTCTCTCTATATTATTAGCTTATCTATATTATTAGGAGAGCTAATCATACATAACATGTAAATATTTGCTAGAAAGTGGTAGCATTATTTGACTGGCAATATATAAGATTAGAACACCACTAGCTAAATAGTCACTTGTCAAACAATTTTTATCAAATCTTTGCAAAAAGATTGCAAATTGTTCTAGGATAACAGTAAAAGCATGCAAGCTCTGCTGCAAGTTTAAGGGGATTAATATTAAAAAAATGAGCTCTTCCAATGCTTCAAAGGATAGAGCAACAAAGGTCAAAGTCTATAGTGGCAGAATAGTAATTTTATTTTAGATTGCATCATAGTTACAGCAGTTAGTCACACAAAGTGAGGCTATCAATGGTAAATCACTGCACTCTCAAAATTGTGATTTTAAAAGGTTGCATAATAAAGTTAAAGTATACTATTCCAAGTTAGTTGAATTTTGTTGGTAGTAGTAAGCAATGATTTAAATTTTTACACCTAGCTAGAGTACACTGTTCCAACTTTGGCTAAATGGTTGTGCAGAGGGATAAGAGAAAAATGCTTAGGCATTCTGTCCATAGTCTGGATGATATAGTGCACACCAGAATTTTCTGGCATGTGTTCTTAAATTTGGCGTGCATTGGCATACAAACAAAAAATGAAAAAAGATGTACATGAAAGACATGAAAGAATACAATCAACAAGTAGAATAGTGGTCAGTGTGCATATGTAACAGTATTCATAGATGGTAAAAATGTGATATAAGTTGCAAAAATGAGGGTGGAAGTTGTAAGATGGGCAGTGTCAGTAAGATGGAGGGAGAATAGAAAAGAAACACTACAAATAGTAAGGTTTAGGCCATAAGTGGTTTGTTGGACCTTTTTGGTCCTTTGAATTTTTTTCCAAAGTAGATTTGCAAACTTTGTTAGAAGTAAGTTGTACTAGCCAGTCAAATTTATTGAGTTTGGGGCATGCATCCATTTGCTATTAGCATACAAAATGAAATTTTTGTTTTTTTCCTTCTGGAATGCACCCACCATGATCCAGACTATGGCATTCTATGTATGTTTTGTTAGTCATGATTTCTTACCTAGCTAGAGTACTAAACTTGGATCATAGCTATTTAGTCTAATAGTGACTTACTAGTATAACTACTAGTGTAACTATCTAATAGTTACTATGTGTAACTATTAGATATTGCCAGATGATTTCAATAATGCAGGGCATACACTCTTGGGGTAGGTGTAGGATATTGGTTGTGAAGGTTAGTGAGTAGGCCTGTAGTCTTAATCTGCTATCTCTTTGGCCAAGTAGCTAATTGTTTGTCTGGTAGCTATTTATTTTTGGCAAAGCTTATTCCCATAGTCCCATGTCAATATGTCCAATTTTATCTACACTACATCATGCCAATAAAGTTAGGCTTATTGGCATGGCAGTTTATTAAAATGGGACTAACATAAGTGTTTATAGTATTTAATAAACCAATATACAATGCATATAAAATTTTGAAGGGAATTAGTAAAAATGAAATTTAAAATATCTCTTTACTTAGAGAATACAATAAATCCATCTATTATATTAGTGTAAATTTTAATAAATTTGACCATTGAAAAAATTTTTGAATATACCCAATCTCTGAGACAAGAAAACATATTGTATTATATGTTGTATTATAAGTTTTACTAGTTTTGCATGCATCATTGCCCACCCAGAACAATGCCTGGTTCATGTGTGTGAGGTGGCTATATAGAGGCTATTTTTGCCAGAAAGTCTCCAACCTTTTGAGATCTTGATACCCTTAATTTCCCTGTCAAGGCATTTCCTGTTCCTTGTCCCTTGAATGACCCTTGTCTAGTAAGGCATAATTTGATAGGCTGGAAAATAAGCCTTGCTTTATTGGCATGGCACACAGTCTTACAGTAGCCCTATCCAAACACACTGCTGTGCAAAAAAGCCTAGCTTTATTGCCACAGCGCCATGCATGCAGATAAAATTGGACTTATTGATAAGAGACTATGGGAATAGGCATTGCCTTAATTTTTTGTTGTTTTTTTCTTTGTTTACTTTGTTCCCTATTGTTTTTTCTCTGCCGAAATAAATCATTTTGCCAAAAGATATTTTGAAGAGTTTGATTGTTATGCCATCCAGCTGCATTTGCCTTTTACCATTCTTTGTAGTTTAACTATAAATTATTAAGCTATATATAATTATTTTAGAACTTAGAAGTTCTTTGATTGTGTAATTTTTAATAAAAAAGTTATGCACTTAAGGAGTTGATTTTTTTATTAACTGTCAAAGATACATAAGTGCAATGCAAAGTTTCAATTTTAAACCTTTTAGTTTAGATAGGGTGTCCAGTGAGAAAATTTTTTTCTGAAATCCATGTTTTTTATAATTCCATGTTATTAGCCCTGGATGTTATGAATGTAATGACACCAAACTTTTGAAAATTGATAGAGTAATAAAAAAGTTATTGACTAGAAAGTGAAGCCATTTTCATGCGAAAAAGCATATTTTTCAAATTTGAAACCTTGTAACTTTTTTATTCTATGGCCGATTTTAGTGCTTCAGGTGTCATTTTGTAGCATTTTATTGCTACTTTATGCCTGCTTCCTTTGAAATGCACAAATATACTCTGTGTTTGCAAATTTTTTTATCAACTGTAAAAAATATATACAGTTCATGTTTGTTCCAGAGTGATAGTTTTTGTCATTGCCAGTGTATATCTCCCTTTCAACTTTTCCTTTTGACTTTAAATTGTTTTTATAACATTGTACTACTTATATGCTCTTGTTTCCTATGGTTTTGTGTTAAAAAACTTGTAGGATATTCCAAATAGGACCCATATTATAGGTCTGTTTCCACTTTCTAGCAGTTTCAAGCCAAAGGCCAGATCCAATTTACTCTCTAAGTTGCTAGTAATATTAATACTAATTTACTAACACCCAAATTACTGATGCCCATGATGTCACTGAGTGGCATACCAGATGTTAAGTGTCAGGGTAAAGTGACAAATGGCCTCATGCTTGCTACCTTGGAGGCTGGGCAGGTTTGGCGTCTGCATGAGCAACTGGATAAAGCTTGGCAGCTAGCGCAGAGCATGACCAACGAACTCAAGGCAGTGCGTGCATCCAAGCTGGCTAAGAAGCATTGCCAGAATGCTCAGGTGGTTGCTGCTGCTCAGCTGCGCATCGGCTCATTGCAATTCAAAGCATGAGAGATGCACAACCTGCTTTCTATTGCAAACAGTCGGGTGAGATGCATGAACTAGTAATTTGCTTTTAAATTTTAGGAATTAAGGATGCAAAGTGACATTAATTCTAGCTTCAAATCACACTTTAAACACCAAATCAGAGCCAGCAGCTGCAAGCCACTATCAAAGCTGGCCAGACACATGTGCTGCAGACGCGGGAGAGTTGGCCTACTGGTGGCCAGCAGTACACCAACCGTGTCATTGCCACCTTCATGAACCTGGTGCTAGAGCTCCACGTCCCTGTCTGAGCTGTGCGTGACACTATTGTCACCATTGTTGAGTATTTCTGCAAGTGGCAGTGGCAACAAGCTGCCATTGGATTCGCTAACTAGTGCAGTGTCGTATGGCATTGGCAACAGTCTCGCCAAGGCAAAGGCCATGGAGAGCATCCTCTGTGCATCTGAGACCAACCAGCCACTGACACTGATGACAGATGCCATGAGCAAATAGGGCAATCATTGAAGCATTCTGCGGGTTTGTGTGGCACATTCACACGCAAGAGGTGAGATGGACACATTGATTGACTAGGTCGTGGGCGCACTCTGCGTCATTCTGTACAAGCCCAAGTGTACATTTTGCCTATCTACTCAGTATATTTGCATGTATACCTGAACCAATACAGTCCATTTTCAACCATTGCGGGAGGGACCAGCTGAAATTGCTTTTAGGACAAAGTGTATTATCATTGACTTGTTCATTTAAAGAAAAAAACTGGGAGTCAACTCTTTTCTAAAAAATTTTTTGCCCATTTTCATGTCTTTTATGGGGATTTACATGTATTTTGAATATGTCTGGAAACCATATTGCGGGAAGGGTTAGAGTTATTCTGCTTAGCCTAAAACTTTCCTCGTCACCAGAAATGAATAGAAAAAAGAATTAGGGAGTCAACTCCTTCCATTCAAAAGCTATGGACTTTAGAAAATTTACATGTACATGTACATGTACATATTTTTGGTAAAATTTTTTTAACCTAAAATGACCTGCAGGAAGTTCCCTATATGCATTTCATAACAATTTTTACCAACTATGCACCCATTGGCTGAAAAATGAATTCTCCTAAATCCACATTTTCACTCAAAATCGGCACAGTTTTTAAAATTTAGATACATGTACACAATGTTTGAAAGTCTGTATCTTTTCATTCGAATTTGCTACATGTACAATGTATATGTCATTTAAAAGATCTACTTGTCTACTTTCCAACAAGTATAAGCTCGTGGGTATATCTTTCCTACATAGAAAGTTATAGCCACTCAAAGAAGACTCGTTTTTTACCCGATTTTCACTTTGCACATGCTAAAAATAGGCTCACTGGACACCCTAGTTTAGAGTTTAAACTAGCCAAATATTTTTAATAAAGTAAGGCCCAACCTAAAATTTCATTTAAATAGCATTTTTTTCAAATACCATATGCGTAAAAAATGTTAAAAAGAAGCACATAATAATGATCATTAGCAAATTACTTACACCCTGTACTGCTCTAAACAGAAATGATGGAAGTTTGCTTCCTCGAAACATTGTATAGTATAGTATAGTTTTGTAAGAATAACCTTATTATCTTAAAAGAATAAGATGCTTGCTTTATCGATCGGCTTAGTAGACAGGGATATTGTCTAGACGAAATGACGATTACTTTTCTGCTCTTGTATTCAATATCAATAATGAGATAGGGGCCACGGCATGACAACCTAGGGTAAAATTCTAAATTAAAGAAAATCTTTTTCTTAAATCCGTGGTCCGTTCTTCGAAGTGAGCAAAAATTCAAACAAAAGTTGCGTTAAAAATAGAGAACTTAAATTTTGGTGACCTCAAATAGTGAGGAATGGTAACTGAGTGGCAATTAAGTGGTTTAAGTTGAAAAGCTCTACTGGAAAACGCATTGAATTGATTCCAAATAGTTCGTTTGACTGGCATTTCTTTATTGCTTTATTATTCTTGCATATTTCGTATTGATCGGTACACGGCAATGGGTCTGTTGTTTGTCTTGGTAACTAAATAGTGGTTTGGTTCTTCTTCTTAGTCAGTGGTTTTTATTTGTATTTTTTCAGATTCCGCTTAAGTAGAGAAGAATCACTTAGTATCTTCAAGGACCACTAAGAAGGCAGTTTTGTTAGAAGGACGCAATACTAAAAAAATGTGAAGGCCGAAAATTACACTAAAATAATAAGTTTTAAACATATACAAAGATTGAAAAATTATATTTTGTTAGTGTAAAATCGGCCTTCAAATATTTGGAGTGTCGCGTCCTTCTATTTACTCTAGAAGTCTAGAGTTTTACTTGAACGAGCTTCCCTGGTATGCTATTTCTTCAAAAGTATAGTTACGGACTTTTTACGATTGCTATAAATCAAGGGAGTCATGAAGGTGTGACGGTGTTGATTTAGGTAATTATCTTTTAGAAAATTTATTTCTATATTTATTAATTCGCTATAATTGTTATTTATATTTTCCCATACCGTCTTATTCTATTCGGTGATTATTCATTTGTGATATTTTGTTTTACCGTAATTTCCAAGAAGCGAGTTATGTTTAAAAGGTGTTCAAACTTTTATTAAGCTTTTGGTAGGAGTTTGATCTGGGTTCTCATCGTCGGCGACGCGTGTGCGCGGATAAACTACTTCCAGTTCGGCCAGAGTGTGTTAGATCATAAACCCACGATAACCGCTACACAACCCTCATCAAAGACTTAAATAAACTGAAATATGCCATCAAATAATAATAATTTGATTCGTTTCTTCGTGACTTGTGGATTGTACTTCTAGCCGTCCCCTAGATGACATTCTGCTCACACAATCTTAACAGATCTGCTGTCCGCATGATCTTGCAAGGTCTGCTTGCAGGATCTTAGAAGATCTTAACTTGATCTTAGATTTCTTAGCAGATATGCTCTTTGCGTGCAGATCTTGGAAGTTTCCTGCATGATCTTAAAGAAACCAAGAAGAGCTAGCTGTTACCGTCTAAGCTGAAGTAAATGGTACTGTTCTCTTTCTTTCTTTCACTCTTTCACTCTATTTTGGCAACTCAAAACGGCCGTTATGGCAATGTACGCTTGTATAGCCTATACGGAATGGCCGTCGCCATGATTATAAGCGCTAATTGCAGTGCAATCAGAAATGCCATTTAAGTGTCAGGGCTACTATCGAGATGGGCAATTAATTAATCAGAGACCTGACGGAAAAGTCAAGTAGTTTTTCGATGTAGCTTTTTAGACGTCTTAGATTAGCACAAATATTAACTATTTCGTGATTTTCTGTATTACAGTAAAATAAAAGGTGAATTATGTAATAACTAAAAGAATTTAATAGATATGGATTACATTTTAAACAACTTTAGTCGAATCGTTTTAAGAAGAGTACTAGTTTTGTTTAAAATGTAAAAATTTAAATTAAAAATTACTCGTTTTGCGCTTTTTTCTTCTTGCACGAAGTTCAGTTAACATCATCTATCAACTAAGTTATCTGACATCTCGATCTTGACTAGCATTTCACTGAATCACTGTCTGGTATACATTTATACATTTGTAGGTATACAGTACATTTATCAAAGGCTATACTGTAAAAGCAATTATACATTTTATTTGTCTACAATAGATTATAGTTGGCGGTAGGCCTAGTAACTAATGGAGGAGTCTGCCAGTGCCAGTGCCAACAGTGCCAGTAGTATGACTATGAGTGCTAGTAGGAGAAGTAAAAGGAAGCGAACTAATCTAGACAAGTTCGCAATCGATCGACTTGGCCGTAGTGTCTATGTGCTACTTTGGTTTAATAAAACCTGTACATTTAGTGAAATTCTCCCAACCAATTGTGCCAAGTTTTCCAAGGTAGGCTCAGTGGCCTAACTAACAAATTTATTGTTACTCTTTAGACTAGAGACTAAAGAATTCTGACACCTTAGTAGTACTAGTACTTAATTTAGAATGCTTTTTATAGTGATTTTATGTAATACTTGACAAGATTCAAGGAATTATCATTTTTTATCCTGCTGCTACTAGCTACTAGCTAGCCAAATAAATGTATTTACATTTTGAATTTAGCTTAAGTACAACTTTTTTATTTTGTTTTATTCATATATATACTGACTATAAAGAAAACTTTCAACCAATTTTAGTTTACTGCTTCTGAGAAGCTCAGTTGGAAAAAGGTAATTCTTAATACCCTTGTTATTTTATAATTATATATATATATTAAAGAATGAATTATATATTTGGTAATTAAACTTATTTATTTATTGTCTTCTTACATTTTTATTCAGTTTGCCTATTAAATAAACTATTATTAAACCAATTTTTAGGGATCAACATTTTTCATTAATGAAGATGGGAAAAAAGTTCTTTGCACCATCCTAGTAAAGGATTCATTAGAAGGAAATGTAAGAAAGTTTGCTGATGCCCTAGACAAAAAATTTCAACTTATGCTGACAGAGGCGTAGAATTTGACACAGAAGCTGCCATGGAACTGGCTGAAAACATGAAGGGTAAATAAAAGTATCATAATAGTTCCAATGTGTTATTTTAATGGATCAATTATCTTAATTAAGTTATTATATCTAATTTTCCTAATTTTTTAGTGGATGAGTATACTTCTGATTCTAGTATTGATTGTGATCATGATGATGTGGAAAATGACCCATCATTTGAGCCAGAAGAGAGTGTCTGCATTTCAAGCGCATCAGTGCATAGACCAAGCAAGAGCCGTGTTTTGACGTTCTGCGCACAGTCTTGGCTTTCATGTGACCTTCACTGGCTTCACGCCTACCCAACCAGATGTTAGCAGTGATGTGTGGATTAGTTCGTTGGCTGCATCGCAAAAGAGAGCAGGGTGCTTTTTAAGATCATTCGATATTCAGGTATGCGGATAAAACTTTGTTTAAACCACACAATGAAGCTAATTTCCTTCAATCGCAGCTCTACGATTAGCTAGCTTATCGATTTTGACACTACCTACCTACCACAATATCGTAATAAAGTACCTATTTCCAAAATTTGGTCCTAAATCTCGAGTACAACTTCCATTTAGTGGCCCAGTAAATCACGTTACGTCCACTCTACCAGTTTCAGATGCTGTTGTACTAATTCATTTTTCAGATCGATGGCTCCCGGCGTGAGTTAAGCTGCGCAGCTGTACTACAAGTCTACAATTTTGGCAGCGCTGCCTCATGCTACCCTGCAAACTGCGCTCATGCTCACCAGTCACCAGCCCGGCCCTTGAACTGAAAATATTCTAGTTTTAGACTGTTTAATGCGCATACAACATACTTGTTATTTTATTGTTCTCCAATTTTTTGCTCAATTGTGCTTTTAGGTTTGTAATAATCACACTAATAGTTGTAATTTTCTGTGCTAAAATGAATTGCCCGTAGAAACGAACCGCCTGAAGTGATCAGGCCGCCCCTCACAATCACTTCAGACCACCCCTTAAAATGTTATAAATTTTTCTTACGAATATAACCAGGAGTATTAAAATTTGTCAAATCAAATTTATTACTGTTGAATTTACTATATTTTTCTTTTTTAATTGTTATGCATGTTGGTTCTATATTGTACGCTTGCATCATTATAGTGCCATTGGATCCCTTGTGTGTATTATATATTGTGCAAAGTCTTAAGTCATTAGCTCTTATTATTACTTTGTGCGTTGTTTTCAGGTACTTGTTGTGTATGCTTTCTTTTGTATATTTCCATTGCATACTTGCGTGTGTGTATTATATGTCACGCAAAGTCTCAAGTAATTTGCTTTTATTCTCTATTGTTACTTTTCACATTGTGTTCGGCTCGCTTTTCATGTGCTTGTATAAGCTTTTTTGCATATTCATTGCATACCAGTCTGAAAGTTACGAGTACATCGTGTGCTTTTTCTGAATTATTACTACTACTTATGCTAATGCCATAATCGGATGGGCTTTCACAAGACCGAAATTTCATAGCTTTGAAAAGTTAAGGAAAATTTTATGCGCCCAAAAATCTACCAAACCTAACGCTCATCATAAGCATTACTTATTGTATCAAAATTCGGGGAAGACTGTGACGAATCAATGTCTTCAATTTTATAAAAATCGAAATTTCGGTCTTTCAGAGCGACCCCACGTGCATTTTGCAGACTGTTCTGTTAGAATGATTGTTTTTAGTATCTTGTTCACTTACATTTATAAGATGTGCCTGCAAATGCGTCATAAATGTTAATTTATGCTGTGCAAATAGCCCTTTTAATTTGATTTAGCTAATACAGTCATAGTCTACTTATAATGCCCCTTAGTATAAACTGCCTTTTAGAATTACCAAGCATGAAAAGCTAAACATTAAAGTTGTTTCTTATCTAGTTATCCTACTAATGATAATCCTTGTGCACTGTTTTTTTTAATTCTGTTCATGCTTCTGGGTTTACTTGATGCTTGTAATGTGAAAAGTTTATTAATGACTATTAAAATGTAGAAACGTTTTTTCATAAATTTGTCGAAAATAAATACAGGCAGTAAATAAAAATAAGGGTCGAACTGATATGCAGTCAATATTGTATATCAAAACACAATGTTTCCTTGCGCTGGCTATTCAGTTCTTCAGTTAATTTTATCACTATTCAACTTCGTAGCCCATGCAGGTGTGGATCTACTGTTACAAATCATGCAAGCAGATCCTGCAAGATAATGTGGATAAAACAGATCTGCTAAGATGGTGTAGGCAGATTGCCATTATACTTACTTTAACATATCGTAGCATATCATGCATGATCTTAGCAGATCTTAGGCGGCCCAGCAAGATCATAGCAGATCGTCCCTTAACATATCTTAGCAGATCTCGTAAGATCTGCATATACATTTAAATACTGCAGATCATGTGGGCTCTTGCAAGAACGTGTGCAGAAGCTTAAGGCAGATCTTGTAAGAATGGGCAAGGCGATGTCATCTAGGGTCAGTACACGAACTCGTAATACGCGACATTATTTTTGGAGGTCCCACCAACGGCTAGAGGCCTGCCGACAGTTCTTCAATCTTCATCGTCATCGCCATCACCAAGTTCATCAAGACCTTTTCACCATTTGCCATTGACATTAACTGTGCCTGCTACTGCCAGCGCAACGCCACAACAAGCCGCCGGAGAACCGGTTAGTACCATCCCAGCCAAACTGTATGAGTCAGCAGCTAGACCTGCATCAAATTAACAATTAACAAACCAAAGTCACGCCAGCCGAAAAGTCACGTGATTAATATCAATAACAGGGCCACTCTGCACTCTCTCAGCAAAACAGCACAAGTCAATAAGTCACGTGACTAATAATCATCGCGCCACCGCCGCCTGCATAACAAAAGTACGAAAGAATTAAAGTTGTTTTTCAACTTTTGGTCAGCACTCAGCGCCGCCCGGCCTAAACCGGAATTTGTTTACTGAGTGGCTGAGTCACTGTCTGCCTGTCAGGCGCCCTAGGCCTAAACACTAATTGAGTTAGGAGCGCCTGTACCAGTCAGCGCCGCTGCACCTTGCTACGTTCGGACTTTTTCTGTGACTGTGACTGCGGCCAGGCCTGTAGCCAGTAGCGAGCCGAGCCTAACGACGACAGCCGAGTCGAGCCAAGCCGGGTTCAACGAGTCGCGCTGAACCAAGTTGAACCGAGGCCGAACGAGCGGAGTCGAGCCGAACCGAGCCCAACGAGTTGCGCGGAACCGAGTCGAGCGGCGACCCTTGGCGGCCTTGGCCTCTGACTTGGCGTGCGCTCAGTCTAGCGAGCTCCGACGACGTCCGGACCTGCAGCCCACCATCACAGCTAAGACTGAATTCATTTTGTATTATTATAATAGGGACTATTGTGGCAGTAACTATTATAGGGCCACTTGTAAGATTAACACTAGCTAGGTTATATAAACTGCCACCTTCTTTCTTCTTTTGCTTTTTGCTCTGCTAGCTGCTCTTCTTAAGTTGCCTGTCAGTGTGTGTTACTTAGCCAGTTGCCGCCAAGGTCATGTCGAATCAAGACAATAAGCCAGTCGGTAGTAATTCAACAGATAGTGGAGATGAGACAGTGAAGGACAAACAGGCAGCAGGTGGTAGTGAGACTGGTGGGGGAGCAGGAGACTCAACAGGTAGGAGCAAGGCGGGGACAGCTAAAGAGGCTGCAACAGCGAGTGGTGGCGAGGCGGAGACAGAGGGAGGTGACCAGCCGGAGTGCGAGACTTCCCTTAGCGATCTGGCCAAGACGCTAGCCGAAATTCGTGACAATACCAGCTGTAGAGCCCCAAAGCCAAGCCCTCGGCTTAGACCCCCTGCCGCCTATACGCCAAAAATGAAATTCGAAATCTGGTGGACTCAATTCAGTCTCTATTTAGAAGCCAATGACATAGACCCCGAGCACTGGACAGCTATCCTGCTGTCATCCCTGTCGCCAGAGTGCCAGGAGTTCTTCTATAACCATAGGCTGCATGAGAAAGTGTTTGAAACGGCTGCTAAGGAGCTCAAAAACCGTTATGGGGAGCGAATCCATGTGGACCAATATTACATAGAACTTACTGCGGCCCAACAGCTGCCATCGGAGAGTACGCTCGTATCCAGGAATATTTCGACCGCCTCGTTGGCCTAGCCAACTCAGCCAATTTAAGTCGCTCCGAATTCGAGCCCCTGGTGAGAACGCGATTTTGCTACGGCTTGACAGACAAAACAATTGCCGAAAAGTTAATTAGCTTGTTGCATGAAGTGCCTAGACCGTCTCTGGAAAAGCTTTTGGCGAAAGCCCGAGACGCAGCTCAAACTAGACAGTTGCTCAAACTAGCTGAACAGCCTAAAGTCCGCACCGTTGAGTCAGATGAAATCCAAGCCCTGAAGGCGAGGATTAAGGAGCTCGAAATGAAACAATCCAAGCCGAAGCAAAGTTCGCAGGTTAGAGCAGCTAAGAACGACAAGGGAGATTCCGGAGTTGCTCAAGCGCAGCAGTTCACCCGTGACCCCGGCACTCAGGCCTCAAAGAACCGCGCCCCGCCGAAATGCTTTAGGTGCGGAGAGACGGACCATCTAGTTGCGGAGTGTCCTTACCCCAGAGAGCCAGGAGCCAGTGCACCACCATCAAAGTTCCGGGCCCCGCAGCCGTTTGTGGACCAGAGCCAGAGGGACAGAGGGAATTCGAGCCCGAGACCACCCAGAGAGAGAGGGGTAGTGACCCACTGGAGCGACTCCTACGGGTTCATCCAGTCCTCCCAGATTGGCGACTCCGTTTTCGTGCACTTGTCCCAGCTAGTGCAGCCCCTGATGGACCTCGCCCTGAGTCATCAGCTAGTGGGCACCCATGTGACCTTCGGCCGTGTCGCCGATGCCGGGAAGCCTAGAGATCGGGCCATTAGTGTGACTGCTGATTCAGCAGGCCCAAAGTGTGCCGAAGTTTCATCTGACTTGCCCCATTACAAGGCAGGGTTTTATGTGCAGGTAGAAATCGGCGAGACCAAGGTTGTTGCCCTTTTAGACCCGGGTGCCAACGCTTCGTTGATCTGCCCCAAGATGAAAGACAAGCTTGTAGCTGCAGATCCCATAGCCAATGTCTTCACGCCTGCCCGCATTCAGCGCTCAGCGACCGGTTTCAATGGTGCCAGTTCAGCAACCCTGGGCAAGCTAGAGTGCGAGTTGAGTTTAGGCAAATCTAAGAAGCAGCACATTTTCCTAGTTATCGACGGGCCATTGAGTGAGACGCTGTTAGGATTAGATTTCTGCGGTAGTTTCCAAATTGTGATGGACATGGCCTGTGACCGTGTGAAATGTGCAGGGGAACATGTCCCGATCCTGCGAGGAACTAGCGACGTCTGTAGCGTGAACCGTGTTGTAGCTGCTTGTGAGACAGTCCTGCCGCCACAATCAGAGACCCTGATCCCAGCTAGAGCCATAGACGCCCAGAGCAATGCGCAGGGAGTTGTCAGTGCCAGATTGTTCAATCCAGACCCGTCCATCATAGTCGCGAATTCATTAGACCAGGTCAGTCCAACTAGCCACGTGTTAGTGAGGGTCCTAAACAGTAGTGAAGAAGAGATCACTGTTGCCAAGGGTGAGGAGGTAGCGTCATTCAAGCAGCTAGGGGACGATGAGAGCGTAGTGTGCACCCCTCTCAGTGAGTGAGAGCGATTTCAGCTTTGACCAGGTGGACTTGTTGAATGACAAGCTGTCGAGACTGCCCTACCCAGACCCAGGGACAGCTAAGTGGCTAGTTAACCAGTTCAATTTACAGGAATCCAACCTAACTAAGAAGCAACTAGATACCACTGTCAAGATGCTAAATTATTTCCTTAGCCAAATATCGCAATCGGAGAAAGATTTAGGCAAGACCACGCTGTATGAGATGCCGATCGAGATGAAAGACCCGAGTTGCCGCCCGATTTCCCAACCGTCTAGGCGGACAACCCCAGCCCAGAAGGAGTTTTTAGACAAGCATATCGCCCAGCTTCTAGATCAAGGGGTGATTGAAGAGTGTGATTCTGACTGGTCTTCGCCCATTGTGCTTGTGAAGAAGAGGGACGGTACATACCGCCTGTGCATTGACTACCGCGCCTTAAACAAGTACATAAAGCCGTGCTCATTTCCGCTACCATTGATAGAAGAGTCCTTTGATAGTTTAGCAGGCTCCAATGTGTTTTGCAGTTTAGATCTGACGAGCGCTTATTGGCAAGTAGGGATACGGGAATCCGACCGCGACTTCACTGCGTTTTCCTGCCCCCAAGGGACTTTCCGTTGGACTGTGGTTCCATTCGGGATTAAAACCGCCCCAGCCAGCTTTGCCAAGCTCATGCACAAGGTCTTCAGACCGTTGCTGTTACGAGTCAGCTTAATTTATCTAGACGACATAATTATCAAGGCGCAAAATAATGACGAGATGATTTCCCACCTAGCGCTAGTTTTTTGGCAACTCAGAAAGGCCAACCTTAAGGTGAAGCCATCTAAGTGCGAATTGTTTAAGGACAAGCTTAAGTTTCTGGGATTCGTTGTGTCTTCGAAAGGGATAGAAGCAGACCCCATGAAGACCGAGGCTGTGCAACAATGGTGTACCCCTAGGGATAAAAAGCAGTTGTTATCCTTCTTGGGTTTCGCTAACTACTACAGAAAGTTCGTACCAAAGTTCTCAATCATCGCCACGCCCTTGTACGCTTTGGCTAAGAAATCCGAAAAATTTGTCTGGCGCCCGGTCCATGAGAACGCCTTCCAAGAGTTGAAGTCGAGCCTTTGCAACCCACCCGTGCTGAGCTATCCTGATTTGAGTCCTAGAGCGGGCACCTTCATACTAGACTGCGATAGTTCCCTAGATGGCGTAGGAGCAGTCCTTTCCCAACTAGACAGGAACCACAATGAACAGGTGATTGCCTATGCCTCTAAGAAGTTCACCAGTTCGCAAAGGAACTATTGTGCGACTATGAGAGAGCTGCTAGGATTGGTCCTGATGCTAGAGCAGTTCCGAACCTATCTGCTAGATCGAGAGTTCCTAGTTCGAACCGATGCCGTTGCTTTGAAATGGTTGCACTCTAAGAAGCACGCAACCGGCATGCTAGCTCAGTGGTTGGTTAACCTGGAACCGTATACGTTCAAAGTAGATCAGACACCCCTAGAAAGGATAGCGGAGTACGATTTCAAAGTGGACCACAGAGCCGGTTTAGACCACGTTAATGCAGATATCCTCAGTCGAAATCCCAAGTTCAGAGCAGACCATTTTGACTGCCCAACCTGCAGCTCGATCCCAGAGTTCAAGTCCAAGTTTCAGAAAGGGAAAAAGACAGCGTCGTCAGAAGCTAGCGAAGTCAAGATCAGCCGTGTTAGTGTCGACTGTAGCACCCAGACTGTGGTCTCCACGAGTAGTCAGACAGGGGAAATGGAGCCAGACTTGGCGATGTCAGTTAAGAACAAGCGGCTAGCGGATTTAGCTATTCAGACAGAGGTCACTGAGGTTAGTGAACCAGTCCCTGCCAGCGAGCACCCAGCCGCCCCAACCCCTGTTGTGGGCACGAAGGCCACCGAATGCGAGCCCGAGGGCCGGCTTCCTGCTGTAGCCTGTGCTGTGCAGGTTGACGAACCCGGTAGATCTACGTTAGCCCCCATAGACTCCGAGTCGGATAGTGAGAATGAAGATGAAGAAGACGCTGAGAGTAGGGAAAGGGAGTGGATTCGCAGCGCTCAAGAGTCGAACATAGACATTGTGTACCTTAGAGACGCGGTAGCTGGCAGAGAGGAGAGATTGTCGAAACAGGAGCTTCAAGGTCATAGTCGAGAGTTAAGAGCTTTATGGGCCATGTTTGACGAGCTATCTGTGGAAGCCAATGTGCTAGTTAGGAACAAGCCAGCTAAGAAGAGGAAACCAGCCGCCAAGCTCACTGTCATTCCCGAGAGTGCTGATGTAGTCGAGCTAGTGACCAGGTATCATAAAGCGATTAACCATTCCGGCATTAAGAAGACTTTAGGCATATTAAAGAAGAATTTCCAAATTTTCAATCTAGAAACGGTTGTCAAGGGCGTGATCGCAAGCTGTGAAATTTGTGCAAGAACCAAGAGAGGCAATCGTAAAAATAAAGCCCCAATGTTGCCGACCCTAGCGGGATACCCGAATCAGGTTGTGCATGTAGACCATTGCGGCCCATTCCCGGAACAGGAGGGATTCAGATATCTGCTTGTCATGGTAGACAGATTTTCTGGATTCTTAGAAATCATTCCTATGAGAGATGTGACAGCCGAGACAACCGCAGCGGTGATCCTGACAGAGTGGATTGTCCGCTACGGCACAATGGAGCAATTGGTCTCGGACAATGGGACTGCGTTTATCAATAGCATAGTAGCCGAATTAACCCGCTTGTTAGAAATCGATACCGTTAGAATTACCGCCCGTCGGCCCCAGGCCAATGGCAAAGTTGAGCGGAGCATTCAGACCATCAAAAGTCAAATCCGCGCGGTCTGTGCTGAAAGGCACGTGACCTGGCCCTTTGCCGCGAGATGCGTAGGAATGGGTATTCGGTCCCTAGAATCAGAGTCGACAGGTTTGACTCCAGCCAAGCTTTTTCTAGGACGCGAATTTCAGATGCCTTTAGACTTGATGTTCAATCCGCCTAGGCAGGATCGTTATGATCCGGACAGTTACGCACACCGGCTCCACCAAACTCTCGTTGAGGCCTCCGCCAGAGCTGTTAGGAAGAAGGCCCAGTCTAGACAGAAGCGGTACTATGATCGGTCAGTTTTTAGGTCTAGCTACGAGATCGGTGAATTAGTGTGGGTGTTAAATCCTGATCGCAAGGGTCTCGATCCGTCTGTTTGGCTTGGTCCATATAGAGTCACCCAGAAAATGTCAGAGAGAAACTATCGGTTAGTCCCAGAATTGGCTCACGAGAATCCGGCATTCAAAGTTCCGAATCCGAGCCACAACATCTACAATGTTGACCGCCTGAAGCGTTGCATCCGCCAGCCGAATTATCAGGATGTAGTAGACAGATTCGGGCTAGATTTAGTTGCTAGGATGCCGCGTTCCTCTAGGCTAGGACAGGGGGATAACGAATCGGCAAGACAGTTAAGCGGTAGCTCTGACTGCTCCGATTGGGTGTCGGAATTCTATCCGGCCCCAGTCCGTCCTTGTGAGGAGCAGACTATTCCTCCGATCCATCAATCCGCCCAGCAACAGAGCGCGCATTCGATTGAGTCAGAACAAGCAACTGAGCCAGCCATAGAACAAGCAACTGAGCCAGCCATAGAACAAATCACTGAGCCAATCACAGAGCACGTGACTGAGCCAGTCACAGATCAAGCCACTGAGCCAGTCACAGATCAAGCCACTGAGCCAGTCACAGATCAAGCCACTGAGCCAGTCACAGATCAAGCCACTGAGCCAGTCACAGATCAAGCCACTGAGCCAGTCACAGATCAAGCCACTGAGCCAGTCACAGATCAAGCCACTGAGCCAGTCACAGATCAAGCCACTGAGCCAGTCACAGATCAAGCCACTGAGCCAGTCACAGATCAAGCCACTGAGCCAGTCACAGATCAAGCCACTGAGCCAGTCACAGATCAAGCCACTGAGCCAGTCACAGATCAAGCCACTGAGCCAGTCACAGATCAAGCCACTGAGCCAGTCACAGATCAAGCCACTGAGCCAGTCACAGATCAAGCCACTGAGCCAGTCACAGATCAAGCCACTGAGCCAGTCACAGATCAAGCCACTGAGCCAGTCACAGATCAAGCCACTGAGCCAGTCACAGATCAAGCCACTGAGCCAGTCACAGAGCCAGGAGATAATGTGCCAGATATCGGTGCAGAAGTAGAAGTCAAAACTGAACCACAAACTGCAGAACCACCAGAACATGCAGACTTAGATTCCACGGAAACCACAACAGAACAGCACGAGCACGAACAAGACACTCCAGAACAGCCAGCCGTCACTACCACTAGATCTGGCCGCGCTGTTAGACCGCCTCTCAGGTTCCGATCCTTGCTGGCGAACCTTTTTGGCAGAGGTAGCGAGAGCTAGGCATGTCGTGTGCTGTGTGCCTGTCTTCTGTGTCTGTTAGGATTTCTTCTGTTCAATTTCCATTCCGGCTTTAGTAGCATATAGATTAGTTAGACTACCTGCTATGGCCTAGCCCTTAATCCTCGGATTGGGTTCTGGACCCAGCTAGTTAGGTTTTGTCTAGGAATTTTTTTGCCATAGAGTAGGAATTCAGCCTGGCAGTGGTCGTTAGTGCTGCAGGCGAGGTCTTCGAAGGAGTGCCGCACTGACTGCCACGGACGCTAGAAATTGCCGCCATATGTTGTTTCAATTTTGCCGCCTCTTTTTGTCAAGTATTAACTGACGTTCCAATAACCTTTTTTTCAAAAAAAATATACAAAAATATCGGTACAGTTACCTGTTATATCAATTGCCATGCGTTGTTCGATTTTTGCCATGCGTTGTTCGAATTTTTGCCATGCGTTGTTCGATTTTTTGCCATGCGTTGTTCGATTTTTTGCCATGCGTTGTTCGATTTTTTGCCATGCGTTGTTCGATTTTTTGCCATGCGTTGTTCCATTTTTTGCCATGCGTTGTTCGATTTTTTGCCATGCGTTGTTCGATTTTTTGCCATGCGTTGTTCGATTTTTTGCCATGCGTTGTTCGAATTTTTGCCATGCGTTGTTCGAATTTTTGCCATGCGTTGTTCCATTTTTTGCCATGCGTTGTTCGAATTTTTGCCAACAGTCTTTGCGTTTTCGCCTGTGTTATCGATATTTTGCCAATGCAATTTAATGTTCCCTAATAGTTTTTGTCAATATTGCTAATATTTCGTTTCCAAATATCTTCGTCAATTATATTTAGCCGTCTGTAGTTCGATATTACTGTCAGTAGGGTTTAATATCTTTTTTAGAGGGAGGCGAGTGTGACGGTGTTGATTTAGGTAATTATCTTGTAGAGAATTTATTTCTATATTTATTAATTCGCTATAATTGTTATTTATATTTTCCCATACCGTCTTATTCTATTCGGTGATTATTCATTTGTGATATTTTGTTTTACCGTAATTTCCAAGAAGCGAGTTATGTTTAAAAGGTGTTCAAACTATTATTAAGCTTTTGGTAGGAGTTTGATCTGAGTTCTCATCGTCGGCGACGCGTGTGCGCGGATAAATTACTTCCAGTTCGGCCAGAGTGTGTTAGATCATAAACCCACGATAACCGCTACACAACCCTCGTCAAATACTTAAATAAACTGAAATATGCCATCAAATAATAATAATTTGATTCGTTTCTTCGTGACTTGTGGATTGTACTTCTAGCCGTCAGTACACGAACTCGTAATACGCTACAAAGGCGACGAGTTTTTATCTGCTATATGTCCTATATTAGGTAGCGGCTTAAAAGATAAGTAAAGATGAGTGCGAGTGTGCGAGTGTTTGCAGATCTAATCGAAAAAATACGCTCGTAACTATATACATCGGCAACATGAGATATAGTCGATTCCCTCAATGGCGCCAGTTAAATCTAATCGTACGTGGAGGTTGACTTGCATGTGCACTGACATTAATTTTCTTTCTGAAGTTGAGCCGTAAAACTAGTCCTAAAAATGCCATCTTTAAGCCAAGGCTCAGTTTATATAATTTTCTGAATTTCCTGTATGAGAAAAAGATTATAAAATTTACAATTTTCCTGCTATTCATTACTTTGCTCAACCTTGTGAATATATAAAACCACATAAAAATACGAAGCATGTACAACGAATTAAACTTATTGGCTTTCCAGGGCGCACATAGGCTATCATGCAGATTTCTGGCATAGATGTACATGTACGTATCAAAAGTTTTGCGAGGCCTTGAACTATACCAATATTGTGGCAAACCAGCTAAACAGCACTCTCCTTGGTCTCTATCTAACTTTTCAGCCTAAATGACATTGCATGCTCCCACTAAGCAAATGCCAGTATGGAGTGAGCTCAATGCATCCTAAAAACAAGCATATAGATTAGAGTAATTATCCATCCACTTTCATGACACGGCTAGGAAATGCTAAGCTGCATTGAATCCAGCAAGGGCCTATTTTTTCATCTCCCACAGAGCTGAGCGGACAGAACAATGCCCTGCTGCCCCCCCTACCCCGAGCCTGACCGAATGCCCTGCTAATTGTTCTGATTAAATAAAGCAGGCAAGCAGAGTAAATTGGCTAGGATGCTCGTTGCCCGAGGAAACGGGGTAGCAACAAAACGAGTGCGCAGTTTGCGCAGCCCATTGAGCGATTTCGCAGGCCAAAATCACATAAAAACCCGCTGTAATTTGCTGCCGTAGCTTGGGCACCTGCTCGCACCAGAGATGGAGTCCCAGCAGTCCTCGGTAACCGTCGCCGTCTTTCCCCTGCCGTTCGCCGACAAGCCGAGCTTCTTGCAGGGCCTGGCGCTGCTGATGTGCGTCGGCCTGCTGGCGGTCACCTCCTACCAGGTGACGCAGAGCGTCCATGCCTACCTGGAAGGGCCCACGGTGGTCACGATAAAGAACTCCGACAGCGCCGCGTTCCCGGAACTGCTGCTTTGCAACAATGTCCCCATCAGCTTTACTTCAGCAGCTCACGGCATCAACCAGTTCAAGCATCACCTCATGCGCTTCATCCAGGACTTCAACAGATCCCAGCCCTCACCCTCCTTGAAGATAGACATCGAGGCATCGGTGCACACAATGGGCCGGGACAAGTTCAAGCAGTACCTGAGCATCTGGCCCGAGACGCTCATCTTCAGCTGCCAGTTCAATGACGGCGTGAACTGCAGCAGCCCGGAGTATTTCGAGCAGGTGGATAACCCGGACTACCTGAACTGCTACCGGTTCCTGCCCAACCGCACCTTCTCCCACGTCAACTTTATTCTATTCAGCGAGAGCCTGATCGGCTCGACGGACCTTTCCAAGTACTTCATGAGCGAGGCCGTCTTTCCGTTGTCCGCCATCACCATGGACGGCAGTCTGGAGTACGACCGGTCCTCCGGAGCGGTGCTCTTTCTCAAACACCCGCGTGAGCTGCTGCTGATAAGTCTCCGGACTGAATTTTCTAATGTCACAATTCTAGTAGTCCCTGTATATTTAGACGATTCATTTGAAGCTTTTCTTGGTCATTTGGAAAGAGCTATCTGGGGGAGGCGCTAGGCACAGGGTTAGGGTGGGATTCAGAGGTGAATCCCAATTCATGACGTTTTTAACAAGCGTCATGAATGTCTCGGCTGTTTGCCAGGCTGTTTTTCTCCACGCCTCGGGGCAACGGTTCTTTAGGGTAGGACAGTATCTGGGCAGTCGCCCTTTGTTAGGCCGCCCAAAATTGGGGCACCTAGTATGAAACGATCGCCTTGTGCATGAAAAATCGGTCTACCAAAATGAGACGAATGCAAACTAAAGGATGCAAACAATACCGCTGCCCCACTGGGTGGCCAGACTGACTGAGACAGTGCAGACACATTTATTTGCCGTCCATAATTAGTTAGGCAATTAGTTAACCCGGCCCAATAGCGCTGGTACAATTGACCTAGTCTGTCACGCTTGACGCGATGGCTTGCAACTGTGGGCTGCGTTTTCAGACAATCAATTTGCTGCATTTGGTATCGAATTGAAGCACTCTCTGTATAGCTGAGCCGCAGCTATGCACCTGGGCGGTGGCAGTGCGCAAACAAGAATAATGGCTGCAGTCAAGTGACAGGCTGAAATGGTGCTGCTTGTCTGGGAATTATTTAATGTTGAATGGCGGGAGCGGGATAACGAACGAAGGGCAGTAAAGTAGGACTTGGGATTGGGAGACACAAGGCAGCGACGCAGAGTTCTCATCGCCCTGCCCACAGAGTACTACATGCACACAGCCTCCCGCGTGACCGTCAGCACCGGTCAGAGCAGCCTGGTGAGCTTCGCCGAGCAGCATCGGCAGGCAATCAACAAGGCGGAGGACCCGTGCCTGGAGACGGCCGAGACGGTCAGCTACCAGATGTACGAGCAGCTGGCCAATCAGAGCTACAGGCTTGCCTGGCGAAACTTCACGGGCCTCAAGCAGGACTGTGCGATGACCGCCGCCGCGGACTTCCTGGAGGCTGAGTGCGGCTGCCGCGATCCCAACAGGCCGGTGAGAGGCGGACACGGATGTTCGGGTTGGCGTGGGATTCCACAGGCCTGTGAGATCCGTCAAATTTTGCTTCCGCCTTCGCCCGCAGATTGACAGCCGCCGCGCCAGCCTGCCGAACTGCCGGGATGTACGGCAGCCGAACTATACGGCCACCAGCGCCTGCTTCGCTGCCGTCAAGAACACGCTGGCACAGCGGGCGGCCGCCAGCCGCTGCCTCAGTCCGTGCGAGCAGCGCTACTACACCGTCCAGGTCACGGGAACCAAGTGGCCCCTGGAGAGCAACATCAGGGCGATGGTGAGGAACGTGATTCAGAACAGGCTGGTCGAGTTGGAGGCCACGTACGGCAGGAAGATGTACGGCCTGCGATACATTCGCCAAATCGACGAGCTGCTCCAAGAGCCCCAGATGAACAGCTCAACGGCCAGCAATGGCAACTCAGGGCTGGCCGCGCTTTTCCGCAACTTCAATGCCTCAGTGCTGGACAGCGTTGATATGGAAATCAACCCAAGCCGCCTGAGCCTACTGGACAAGCTGAGCAGCGTCGTGGCGTCCAACTTCGTCAAGCTGCAGCTGCGGTCGGACTCGGACACAGTGCAGTCGGTCATCGAGACAAAGAAGTTCGTTCTGAGCAACGTCCTGAGCGAGGTCGGCGGCTTGCTGGGCTTGTAACTGGGCTGGAGCGCCATGACCTTCGTTGAGCTGCTGCAGCTGCTGCACCTGATGTGCAAGTTCGCGGCCTACCGACTCGCGAGCAGGGGCAAGACCGGGCCGGCGGCTGAGCCGGAGGCTGTGGAAGCGGCCGGGATGCCTGCCGGACTCAAGCGGGTGCGGGTGCGCCCCGCCAAAGAGGGGGAGGATCTCTAAGGTGTGCAGAAAAATGCGCCAGAAAATTTTAGGATAAATTTTCAATGAATTTTTAAAACCACCTCGTTACGTGAATGTTAATCAACAGTTCCTTTAAACAAGTTGCACATCTTAACCAGCATTACAAAGGAAGCACCAAACTGAAAAAATCGATGTTTTAAATCTTTACATGGAATGACTTGAAACTTTTATTTCTTATCGAACTGATTTGATTTTTATTATGTTTAGTAAAATTCCGATTTCACGCTATAAGCACCTGTCGAGAAATACAGGCAACACTTCAGTCCTAATATTATAAAATTGTATTGACTGTGCACTGATTGCTTGTCACTATCACTTTAGCTCAGAGTGAGTCTTAATCAGCTCATAATCAAATTATTGCTTATTCGTCGGATTTTTTGTAATCAAAACGATATTGATCCTCATTTAGAATTTAAAGATAACGAATTAATCAACAGTGCAGGCCAATGCCACGTGCAGGTTGGGGGGGGGGGCTACTCAACCAGTGCAGATTGTTACCAACGGTCTGTGAGAGATTCCTAGACTTTGAAGCTATTCAATTCTCCAGACCTATTTCGCAGTCTCGCAGAGTTTCAGGCTGTTAGAAAACTTGCCAGGCCAGTCTAAGCTACTCAATATTAGTGCGTGCTGTGGTGGGAACTCCTTGTGGTCGTAGACCTGCAACATTGGGAGTATTTGCGAGTTGAGTCTCCAAAGTCGCCATTGCCTAGCTGATCTCCAACTGCAATCTAAACATTTGAAATCGAAAGCCTGTCAAAATTCCAGTCCAGTGAAGACTGCTGTGTTTTGCAACAACAAAAAACAAATTTCGTTTCATGAAATACATTATTGCCGCAGGTGCAAAGCTAATTTCAGGCAAATTCTACTTTCATATGGGGTAACAGTGTAACACAATTAAAAGACCTAGAAAATACACAAAACCGTCCCCTTTTCGGTCATTTGACGCCCAGTTCAGCCACAGTTGCCCGCCGCCAGCTGCGACGCCTCTCCCAGCGGACGGTGTCCGACACCAAGGCCGACAGAATGGCGAGACGGTGAACGAACGACATCGGCGCTCCGGAAGTCGGATCGGCGAATCTGTACTTCTCCTGCTGCAGTTTTTGCTGCTCCCGCAGCTGGCTGGGATTCGTGTACGCTCGAATGGTGGCAGCGGACAGGTACTGAGAGCCTTGACTCACCGCAGCAGCCGCTGCTAAATGTGGCGGAAGGTTCTTCGTCAGTTGCTGCAGCTGCTGCTGAGATTGTCGTCGGCTTAATCTGCCTCCGACATCTCTGCCAGAGCTGTCTGTCTCCGTGGAAGCGCTGTTGGAGGCTGTAGGGCGGAGAAGGAGTGAGCAGATCATCAGAGTACGCAAATGCAATTTTAGAAAAGCGGGTGGCTGACTCACGATTCCGAGTGAAAAGGCTGCAACTGAGCAGCAATCGCTGACTGCAAGCCATGGCAGCCGCGGCGGCGGCCGCTGCTGCAGTCACAGACCCCGACGACTTGGTGAAGGAATCTCGCCGAGGCCGAGGCTGAGGTCTCAGCGGAATCAACGGCCCGGTGTCAAGAGCCGGAGGCAGCTGCATCGGCTGCTGCTGCTGGGGTGGCTTTGGCTGTCGCTTCCTCACGGCTTGCTGGACATTCGCTGACCGGCTGCTGACATCGCTGGCGCCCCTGCCCGGCAGCTGGAACTCGTAGTACAGCACGGATCGGGCCTCAGCTTCGGCTTCAGGCTGCAGGGCGGCAGCGGCGACCTTCCGCATGCTCAGATGATGGCAAACTCGAATGCAACTAGCGATAAGATGAGGCGCTGAGTCTGAGAGCCTTCCTTCATGGACCAAACGTTTATGCCGAGCTTTTAATGCCCCAGTGTGCCGAGCATTGCTGCTCTCTTTTTTAACCTGAGAGACCCTCGGCCTTCTCTCTGCCTCACCGCCAACCCCTCCACCTCAGGAATCTCTCTCCCTTCCCAATCTAAAGCAGAACCAGCTCTGCCGCAGTGCACGTGGGTAGATAAGCCTGCCACTGCACAGACCTCACCACTGCAGCAGCTGTGCAAACGCGGACCAACCAACTTAATTGGCTTCACAATATGCGTGAAAGCGCCGCCGCAACGCTTGAAGTTTCATCCAAGAAAACCGAAGCTTAAGAAATGAATTGCTAATAAGCAATTTTAAGCACACAATCAATGAATTGCATGTACATGTACGCGTGCTCTGAAATTCCTTCAGTTACTACTGAGGCAGCGATCTCCATCAGATCTCCAAGTGAACTAGTTAGCTTGCCTATGGCATATATGCTGGAATGGCATAATTTAAACCATAAGGCTTAGTTCTTTAGTAATTAATTTTCACGCATATTACCATTGCCTTTCAATAATCATTAATGTCATTGTTCTCACTGTCTCCTGAGTGCCAGTTCCCTGCTAAGGGCATAGAAGGATGGGAAAGCTAGGGAAGGCTACAGGTTAATAATCCCTGGCAAAACCACGAGTGCTTCAATAGTGATATATCGTCTGGAAGTAGCTATTCACCATGACTAAGTTTTAGGAAACGTACGGAGTTTATGTAATCGTAGTACATACTATACTACTACCAGTAGGCTGTCCATGAACCGAAATAATTTCGAGTACCGAGTAATGAATGACAGAAATTCTTGTATTTTGCTCTTAGAAGGATCCCAGACTCTGTTTTGTGACCTATGATTAAATCGCGGTACCAAACAGACAACGCCTGCGCTCCTAAAAAAAGAGGCAGGTATTTATTGCGTCAGAAAATTTCATAAATTCATATTTTTGCGCTTTCTCGCACTATCGTAAATTTGAAATTTCCCTCTATAATGAAGGTCCTCAAAGCCATAGGAAATGACTTCTTGAAGTATCTTTCTTCCTGTTTTTTTGCCTAACCGAGTGTCAAGCCCCCGGAAACGACTCATGTTACAGCTTGACTTGTCCGTCTGATTTTTCTCACGAGTGATGGCGGATATTGAGTGACATTGATTAGCACCAGTCAGTTCCAGTTCGCTTTGCTAACTAATTATACCAAATACCGAGGAAACATAGCCCACAAGTTCATGCCGTGAGCAAACTTTGCCCTCAATCAGGATTATTACATCGCCTGTGTCAACCAACCCGCAATGAACTCTTGAGCACACATTTTACGCAGATTTCTGCTGTCAACTCAATAATTTTCCGCCTGATGCTTTTGGCTTACTTGACTTAGCTACAGGTAGGTCCCAGAGGGAGGCACTGGCCCTGGGAACTCGAAGTTTCTTATTTCACTAACCCCCCTGATTGACAGACAGATCACGGAGAATTAGTTGGCGTCACTCGGGGAGGTCCCTCGGTGTCAAACGTAGCATTCAATGAACAGTTCCGAGGCAAGTTCAAGAGGAAAGCGTGGCGGGCTTGCCAATAAGGGGATTCAACAAAAACGGAAAGTAAGTCAAAAATTAGACTGACGAGACTGACTCGCGGCATCAAACGGAGGAGCCGCTAGAGACCAGACAGTACTTGCTGGCCAAGATCCCATCAGAACGGCTGACGATATTCAACAACTCTGTCCACTGAAGCTTGCAGCTGGTAGGCCTAATCTGGCTCAAACAAATTTGTCAATCCAAACAGCTCAAGCGAGCCCGCCTGATGCTCGAAAAAGAGGCTGCATGCGCCAGCCGGGCTCCGAGCTGCAGCCAGTTACGCAACACCCATCAAAATGGGAAGCGTCATGAAAATGTGGCTAGCGTAATTATACTTTGCGCTTTTTCTATTTAGGATTTCACTGAAAACTCAGCGGAGGGTCCCCTCTCACTGCAAAATCCCGCCGTTTGCAAACACATCAGCCTCATCAATTTTTGTCTGAGGGTCCAGGCTCAACCATTCAATCGATGCCTTTTATGGCTGTCCTCAAGCCTGAGCTTTCTTTGCAGACCAAAATCGGGATGGAAGTCGGGTGGACAAGCTTTGATAGCTTTTCAGCCAGATAAGCCCCAAACTGTCGCCATGGAAACCAAACACGGTCGGACTATCGGTCGCTGTTTACACAGGCGGGCAGCAAAATAAGTGAAGAGCGGAAAAGTCCAATCAGCAAGATGGAGTGGCGGAGAGGCTGATAGTTTCTCACAGAAGACACTAAAGCGGTCCATGCGGCTAAGACTGGGCTTAACTGCAACTCAAACTGAGAGCCGGGATTCCGGTTGCAGCGGGTAGGCAGAAGATGCCGCTTTTAGTCATTGGCTGATTGGGCCACGCTGGGTTAGTTGGAAAAGGCTCTATATCGTACTCGTAACCGAGAGACGCGAGACGGATGGCAGACTTGCAGTGCAGCAAGGCGAGCCATACAGCACTGCGGTGAGCTGCTCATTTCTTCGAAATTGTTTCAAGCCAAATTTGCGTATTTTGCGATTGGCCTGTTATTCCTTTTGAAGGGCCAGTCATGAACTTCTCGAATTCATCTGCTCCTGATAATGGCGGAAACCTCACAGCTGCTGACCTGTCGCCGAGGGCAGACAACGCGAGCTGCCAGTGGGCGTCGGGCAAGTCCGAGCCGCTGGCGGTCGCGGGCCTCGTCATCGTGGCCTCCGTGGGAGTCGCCGGCAACTGCTTCGGCATCGGCGTGATGTCATTCAGCGGCCTCCTGCGGCGTTCGCCGATCTTCAGCTTCTTCCTGGCGATCTCGCTGGCCGACTTGCTGGCCATCGGCAGCCTCGTGCTGGAGATTTGCCTCACCCTGGGCCTCGCCTTCCCCAGCTCGGCGCTGCAGTGCCGGTCAGTTCTGGGCGGGGACTGGGGCCGCAGGGCTGGCTGGTCACTTCCGGGATGTGCCCGGATTGCTCGGTCCGACCCGCTGACTCTTATCTCGCAGGCAGACTGGCGGGCAGCTGGAATTCCAGACAGACGGGGTGCTTCATCAAACTCCGAGGCAGATGGCCCCTCTCCAGCCCACTTCCCGACTCATTTCTCAAGCCGGAACCCACCCGCAACCCAACTGACTTGCACTGGAGCGAGCTAGAATTCCGAAAGCCTGGACTGCATAGTTTGTCTCAGTAAATCAATAGTCCAGCGATTTCTGCAATTCAATGAGTGACTGATGAGTGCTTTGGCTTTTCCATCAGTTATGCCTGATATTCAGGCTATTCTGCGCAATCAATTCATAGATGTCTAGACTATTAAGATAAATGCCAGAAACGTATATGCCAAATTTTAGTACTTACGAAAAGAATACTCCTGAAGATCGGAGTCGTAAGCAGTTAGCCATGCAGCAGAAGAAATCCGCTTCAACCGAGGCAAGAATATGGCGTAACAAACGGGTATCTGCAGTACTAGGCTGTAATGGATGGACTTTACGGAGATAGACTGATGCACAAGAATTAACTCCCTCAAGTGTTGTATTAAACTTAGAAAATCCGAATCAAATTTCAGCAAGTGAACTACCTCTATGCTTTTTAACAAGCTAGTTGCAAGTTTACCATAGTGGACAGGCCTAGAATTATAAAGAAACAAAGGCCTTGAATCATGGTGACGCAAAGGCCTTGAATCATGATGACGCAAAGGCCTTGAATCATGATGACGCAAAGGCCTTGAATCATGATGACGCAAAGGCCTTGAATCATGATGACGCAAAGGCCTTGAATCATGATGACGCAAAGGCCTTGAATCATGATGACACAAATGCCATGAATCACGATGATCCAAAGGCCTTGAATCATGATGACGCAAAGGCCTTGAATCATGATGACTCAAAGGCCTTAAATCATGATGACGTAAAGGCCTTGAATCATGATGACCCCCACCGCAGGTTCCGCTATTTTCTTCCCACCACGGCCTTCTGCGTGTCGGCCAACCTGCTGGCCACCGTCAGCGTCGAGTGGCTCTGCATGCTGCGCGCCACAGTCCGGCGCAGTCGCCGCCGCATCCTGCTGGAAGTGGCCGGCGTCGTGCTGGTCAGCTCCGGCATCAACTGCCACTCGGTGTTCACGGCGCGGCTGCTGACGGCCAAAGAGAGCAGCGCCAACGGAACTGCCTGCCGCATCGCCGGCGTCTGCGTGCAGGCGGTGGGAGCTCGCGGCGGCCCGCTGCTAAAGGCCTGGAGCGCCAACGGCTGGTTGCTGCTCTCCGTGCTCCCGCTGGTTGTCATGGCAACGGCCAGCGGTCTGCTAATTCGAACAGTTGGCCAGCGGCTCCGTCAGTTGAACGTCGGCGACGAGCGAGACGACGCCGGCGCTACGTCGAGGAACGCGTGCGCCGACCAGGTGGCGGCGCAGAACCGCCGGCTGACCCGGACGCTCGTCAGCATCCTGCTGCTGTTCCTGGTGTTCAACCTGCCCTACTACCTGGTGACGGGCGGCTGGCTGATGAAGCTGGCCAAGCGGCTCTCCGGCAGCGCGCCGCTGAACGCCAGGGCCTGGGGCGCGGCCGGGCACGTCTGCCGGTTCGCCAAGCTGGCCAATCACTGCCTGAGCTTCAGCGTCTACGCATTCGGCTCGGCCTTCCGCCAGGCAGCTCCCGGATGCCGCAGCTGCGGCGGCTGCGGCGTTGGCGGCGGAGGCGGCAATCGCCGCAGCTGCGGGCAACGCGGAGCAGCCGGAGCTCGCAGCGTCAGCAACAGCGCCGGAGTCAGCAACAGGCGACCCGGCTGCAGCGGGGCGAGCACCAGTGGTCTCGGAATGTCGAGCCAACGTGGCACCTACAGCACCGTGACATCACCAACAGACGCTGCAGCCGTCACCGAGCTGTGATGGGCTGTGACAAGGCAATTCAGAGACTTGAAGCTCACTTTTTCAGCTCCTGAACCTACCCTAAGCACTAAAAACATTATCAACATTGTCAACACATTTTTTGTCTACATCCCATTGAATGAGTAGTATGATTTGAGTTATACAACCTTAATTGTACAAACTTAATAATTCACCGAGTTGCACTTAAACCCAGTAATTCTGTTAAAAAATTGTCACTCACACCGTCATACTCCTTGGCTTAACTGCTAATAAATAAAGCCAATTAAAAAGAGATTCTCCAATCAATTAGGCTACTGCCTTGGTTGAAATGATCAGATGTCACTCGAAATCAAATGGGGTAACCCTGAAATTGCCACTTTTATTCGGGTTCTTCGCAGACTAGCTGCCAGTTTTATTGCTTTAGACCTGGCGTGTATTTCAAAAGAAATGAATTCTAAAACGAGCAGCTGGCCAGCGACTGTCTGACCATGCAGTGTCTGGCCCCATTTTTCTCTAACTGGCCAAAAAGCTGGCCCTGTTGAGCTGCTGCTGGGGGGGGGCGTCTTTTCTGGCAGTGCAGACCGTAGTTGCCAGTATTTTGAGCCCTGTGCCATCCTGTCGGAAATGGTCCTTGCCTTTTATTACAGTGCTGACAGAAAAGCAATTCTAAAGAAATTTTTACACAAGTTATTCAACTTTTAAAATTGCGCGCATTATTTATGACTGGTCAGTGCCTTTTATGTTAGCGCTAAGAAGGTAGAAATAAAATTCAGTCACGCAGCTTTTGTTGGCCATTAAGCCAGCAGGCTTTTGTTACTGGAGAAAACCTAATTGTTAAAAAAAAGGCTAGAGCTCAGCATTAATATGCGCAAAGCAATTTATCTCTAGTATTCTTTAAAGCATTATAGACAAGACGAATGGACGAGGATGTAGGCTTGTAAAAATTTCTAGATAGATAGATAGATAGATAGATAGATAGATAGATAGATAGATAGATAGATAGATAGATAGATAGATAGATAGATAGATAGATAGATAGATAGATAGATAGATAGATAGAAAGATAGATAGATAGATAGATAGATAGATAGATAGATAGATAGATAGATAGATAGATAGAAAGATAGATAGATAGATAGATAGATAGATAGATAGATAGATAGATAGATAGAAAGATAGATAGATAGATAGATAGATAGATAGATAGATAGATAGATAGATAGATAGATAGATAGATAGATAGATAGATAGATAGATAGATAGATAGATAGATAGATAGATAGATAGATAGATAGATAGATAGATAGATAGATAGATAGATAGATAGATAGATAGATAGATAGATAGATAGATAGATAGATAGATAGATAGATAGATAGATAGATAGATAGATAGATAGATAGATAGATAGATAGATAGATAGATAGATAGATAGATAGATCAATTTTTTTGCGGTTGATGATAAAATAATAAAGCAAAAAAATTAATGTCACTAAACGTGAAAACTTCCCAAAACACAATTAGTTACGCTTTAAACCAGAATTTAATTTGATTTAGAAAATGAATACTTTTTTAAAAGTGATTTCCGTCCAAACTTCCCTAATTTCAAATCTGGGAGGCGCGCCTCAGCCAACATTTCCCGCCGTGACGCGCAGCCGCATCTGCGGGTCAATGTACACCTCGGCGAGCTGCCTGGACAGCGTGTTGTGCTCGCACATCCACTCGCCCGGACTCCGCTCGTACTGCAGCCGCCGGGCCGCCAGATCCGCCAGCCGGTAGAACGCCAGCGCCTGGAAGCAGTTCTCCACCTTGACTGGCGGCAGGCTGTCGGGTGCGTCGCGAATCGACTTGTCGTAGCTGACGGCCGGGTACTTGGTGTCCTCGCCGAAACGCTTGTTGAGGTGGAAGCTCAGGGTGCACGGATCGTGGACGGTGCCCTCAGCGTTGCAGCAACTGTGGGCGCACAGCTGCTGCAGCCGCGGCTTGGCCGCAAAGTAGTAGGCGCCCTGCGCGATGTTGTCCAGATCCCAGTCCCCCCAGCTGACGTCCGGGTCAATCACCATCAACAGCGATGCCCGGTCTGCCAGGTGGCTGTAGATGTAGTCCAGGTACAGGTTGCGCAGGGCGGACATCACCAGGCCCCGCTCGACCTCCTCGGTGACGCTGCGGCTGATCGGTATGCCGGGAACGTGCAGGCGGCCGCTGCTGTACCGGATGTTGACTTTGCACGGCAGCGGCGAGTTGACGCAGCCGCAGCCCAGCAGCCTCACGTTCGGGTCGGTCCTCGTCAGGTTGAGCAGGAAGCTGCGAGTCGAATCCGTCGAGTCGTTCTCCACGATCACCAGCCAGGACTCTTTGAACAGCGCTCGCAGGCGCTGCACGTTGCGCATGGAGCTCGGCAGACCCGCCATGCCGCTCCGCACGGTGGCTGCCACCACCAGCGACTGGCTGCGAAGCCACGTCCTTCCGGCCGCCACTCGGTGAGCTCGGCTGCGCTCGGCTTCGGCTAGACGCATCAGCGGCAGCAGCAGGCCGGGCCTGTCGAACCGGTACAGCGAATCGTTCATCTTATGGACCAGCTGGTTGTACTGCCTCTGGAAGGCGTCGGTGGACTGGTTGGCTGGTCGGTCACCAGCAATAGGGGGGAGCAGCTCCCGTCCTTCGCGAGTGTCAGCAGACTGGAGCCGCACAGAGCAGTCCAGAAGTCTCAGATGACCTGATAGCAGCACAGTGACCAGGGCGCCCGCTAAGAGCCCCGCTGCCAGGAGCACGCAAGTCTGGGGCTTCATCAGACACAAGTGTTTGTGCCCGTAGAACATTCTCCGGTGAAAGCAGGCCGTCATTGCTTGTTGTCATGTAAGTTCATCAATTTGCTTGTTTCTCGTTTTTCAGATCTTTACAGACAAACCAGTGTTATCTGCCGAATTTCTGCTAGCTAACTTATAGTTATTTATCCCCCACTTGGTCCGGGCCAATTGAGCGAATCCAGCCAATCAGAAAGCTTGATTTATTTATTTGGCCTGGCCAAATAAATGAATGCAGTGTAAAAACGCTATTCATTTATTTGGCCGGGCCAAATAAATGGAGGAGTCTGCGCCATAGACTACGAATTAGTTAGCTTGCTGAGTGGGGGACAAATAAAGTATTACCCCCAAGGATTCTTTTATCTGGTCGACAGAAAAGACTGAGGACTGCGTTGATTGGCCGAGGCGAAGCCGAGGTACAGCGAATCGTTCATCTTATGGACCAGCTGGTTGTACTGCCTCTGGAAGGCGTCGGTGGACTGGTTGGCTGGTCGGTCACCAGCAATAGGGGGGAGCAGCTCCCGTCCTTCGCGAGTGTCAGCAGACTGGAGCCGCACAGAGCAGTCCAGAAGTCTCAGATGACCTGATAGCAGCACAGTGACCAGGGCGCCCGCTAAGAGCCCCGCTGCCAGGAGCACGCAAGTCTGGGGCTTCATCAGACACAAGTGTTTGTGCCCGTAGAACATTCTCCGGTGAAAGCAGGCCGTCATTGCTTGTTGTCATGTAAGTTCATCAATTTGCTTGTTTCTCGTTTTTCAGATCTTTACAGACAAACCAGTGTTATCTGCCGAATTTCTGCTAGCTAACTTATAGTTATTTATCCCCCACTTGGTCCGGGCCAATTGAGCGAATCCAGCCAATCAGAAAGCTTGATTTATTTATTTGGCCTCGGCTTCGCCTCGGCCAATCAACGCAGTCCTCAGTCTTTTCTGTCGACCAGATAAAAGAATCCTTGGGGGTAATACCATATACTTCTCAACTCTTATTGGCCATTACCTGGACAATTACGCTAGAGCTGCATTGTATTATTTTTCAACTCGTCCAACCGGCGTGAGAGTTTAGGACAGAAAATCTTTTTCTCAGCAATCACTCCCTTTCCACTTGGGCTTTTACAGTCTGGCCCTTTAAAGATGCTTAAACCTCAAGTAGCTACAGAAATTTGAATAAAACAAACTGACTGAATTTGATTGATTTGTTACTACTAGATAATGCACACACAACGAAAAATGAGGAAAGCAGACATCAGATGAGCACACATCTAGCACTGGCGATTTTCAAAAACCAAAACGCGCTTTGGATGCGATACTAAAATTCACCGGCGGGTGTCTTTACTTTAAGTGCATGCAAACAATTAAGAGAGTCCTCGCAGTAAGAGTCCGATTTGATTTAGGCCTGGCGTCTAACGAGATAGAGAGGGCCACGGAGGCACAACTCACAGTAAGCGGGGTGCGGCCTAGGGATGCCAAAAACCGGTCATTCTCCAATACCGGGATCCCGGTTTTCAATACCGGATTTTTACCAAAACCGGTATTAAAACCGGTTTTAATATGAAAACGTTGACAGAGACAGATCATGACAATCTTTCTATCGACCTGTGACTTTACGATGATATATGCATGCCTGCATGTAAATGAGGTCACAAATGAGTCGTAATAGTACATGTGCTAGCTAGAGTTTGTTTGCTAAAGCAGCACATGTGCGTCGTGTCATGCATGTGCTTTCACATTCAAATTGCTTTTAGAACCAAGCACATTCAGAATTCAGATTGGCTCATGTAGTGAGCAGTGAGCACTGAGCACTTAGCAAGTGCCTGTTTTTCCCAACTGCCAGTGCCAGTCTGAGACTGAGTCGACTAGTCGAGTGACTCAAGTATTTTTTATAATTAGTAAATTAGTTATAGTTAGTGTTACTTCCGAAAGTTCCGATTCCAATAGCGTGAGAAAAACCAGAGACAAAGATAGATTAGGGTATTCAAATATTTGTGCTAATGATTACGCACGAAGTGACACAACTACACAGAGATATCATGAGCGAATGAGCAGTTGTATCATTGCATGTCTGAAATTTGAATCTGAATCTTGAACTAGTCCTATGGACTGGGACTGGGAGTCTGGGACTCCTGGTTTGGTTATTAATTACGTAAATAACGACAACGAGTCAACGTCCAATGACCTACTATTACGAAAAGAAAGTGACGCATTTAAGTCAGTCTGGATTCTAAACAAGCAAAAATGCTTATGCCCTGATATCAGAATTAGGAAAATAATCTCATTAAGTATATTTCGCTGATAGGAACAAAAATTATGAACACAAAATTTTTTTTGTCAAAACCGTAATACCGCCTCAAAACCGGACCCCTAATACCGGTTTTTCAAAAACCGGTATTTGGGCCCAATACCGGTATTTACCAAGACCGCGGTTTCGGTATTGGCATCCCTAGTGCGGCCTAGAGGGCCAGACGATATATTTGAGCATAAACACTAGCGGCTGGAGAGAGGCGATCGATAGTAGGGGCAGGGTAAACCCCCCCCCCCCCCCCCCAGAGTATATAGGCAGACAAGACAACGAGACGATAAAATGGTGGGGCCTGGGGTACAGCCGCGGAGAATAGCAGGGGCAGGGGGAAAGAGGGGAGTGCAGCGATAACGAAAAGAGACACACAAATCACGTAATCAAAAGTCGCTACGCGGGAGAGCCAGCCGGACTAAACTATCCGATCGCCTTGATCCCCAGGACTAGGGATGGGACGAATAATAAAATTTTCAAACCGACTCGAAAATCTCATTTAACCGAATAGAATACCGAATATTTCGAGTAATCAATTTTAAAAACAAGCTTCTTGCCTTAAAATTTCTATATATTGCGTACATTTTATAAAAGAAAAACCGACTCATCTTCCTCAGCGAGACTGTGCTTTCTAGTGCTTTCCGCTTGCTTCAGAAGTACATACCCGACGTAGATGGCCGCATGCTGCCTCAGATGATTGCTCATGGCTGTTGTTGTGCCGTCACACCTAACGAACACTTTGCCGCACTCTTTACCGCACTTCCGATGTCCTTGAAGAAACTCCACACTACTGAATCGCTTGGGTGCCGTTGTCACAATAAAGAAAATTAACTAAAAAAGTGGCAGTAGGCCAGCCAATTGCAGAAGATACTATTGTCAATAGGCCTATACGGATTTTATTCTACAGAATTTTCTGAGAGCTAAGCCAGGTGCAAAGGTAGGTAAGCTCGAAGGTTCAAGTTTTATTAAAGGAGAATTCTAGCGCTAGGGAATGAAACAATGGGGAGTTATAATAAGCAAGCGGGGAGTCAGCAAGGCTTTGTGATTTGGGTAGAAATGAGCAAGACATTTAAGCAGACGTTTCCTCGACACCCGCTGGTTCATAGCTTAGCAGCTTAACCGAAGTGGCTAACTTGCATAGAATTTGCGAAATACTTTGTTGCCAGCTGGACAGGGACTGGGTTTTTAGCAATTTATCAATTTATGCAAATTCTGTTCCATTCTGTGGTCTAGATTTTTATGGATTAGCGGGACTGCTATGAGCAATAAGACGGCTATAGCTCTTTTACCAGAAATCAGAATCTGTCAAAATTTGGAAAAGGAATGTGTTGGGGACGCACATTTTCTCTCGCGTCGCATTCATTTTTTCGGCCACATGCTTTCCCTCTACTTATGGGCAGTAGTGTGACGTTCAACCCCGGCTTTTCTCATTTTCATACAAACCAGTAAAGGTCTCTAGGTCCTTTATGTCTAGAGTCATAAATCACTGTTCCCAGACAGTCTGACCCCTATTCCGACAGCTTTTAGGCGCCAGATGGCGACTGCGGGACCTGTGACTGTGGCGATTCTTTTGTTCTCTTTCTGACAGCTAGGCAGCCTTTTCCCCCTAAATCTATTGTTCTCTTTTTGGTTTTTTCGATACTTTTTGACAGTTGGACTTCTAACCCCTAAAAGTACTTTGGGATTTAGGATTAGAGATTCCTCTTCAACTTCTTCAACTTCTACGCGTTATAAGGATTAATCTGTATATTTTTGCGTCCCAGTATGATAATCTGCTGCGAAAACCCATAAATCATTTTGCTCGTAAATTATCATTTTTGGCGCCATCTGTCGTGTGATTTATGATCCCCGGAGACTGGGTTAGGATCCCCTGATCGGGTAGGGTCACGTGATCAAACCATCAGCCTATCAGAAAAATACACGACCGTTATAACAAACGGTGCCTGACCAAATGGAAAAATCAGCGATCAGTTTAACAAATCGGCGCCGAGCGCGCCTATTTAAAGCGCCGCCGAGCGCGCTCGAAGAATCAGACGTTCTGGCAAGCTGGTGTCACATTCTGACAACCCATTCAGGTGGCCCCTTAGTTTATTAGGATCAACATCTTCCCTTTAGTCAGCAAGTCCCCCTAAAGTTATCAGCGATCAGCAACATCGATCTGCTTCGTCACGGTTATCATCAGCCGTTTTATCAGCACAGCTAGAGAACAGCTGCAACTGTCCAATTGCCGAGATTAGGCGAGAGCGACACGTACTAACGGTCGAGTTCGAGATCTACCTCGGTCACTGTGGAGCTTGAGACGGTCTAAAGTGTAATAATCTGATTGGTCTGGTGAGAGGTCACTTGATCTTGCCTGGTCGGGTGTATTCTAGATCGGTCCCCTTTCTTAGCAGCTTAATAGGAATTGGCGCACTTTTCTCATTACTTATTTTGTGCTGATTTAGGACAGTAAATATTAAGTAGTCATAATACATCGCTAAAGTAGATCATTGCTCTGATCATCATAGGCAGTGAAAGTGATTAGGTGTGAAAGCTAAATAATTCAGTTTTTATACTCTTTTTGACTCTTTATTTACTCGCCATGCTGGCTCGGATGAGCAGCTAAATTAGTTGGCGCCGGTCATGGTGGACCAAAGGCGGATCAGTCATGCAGTCAGTCAGTCAGTAGTTCATGTGATCAGAGTCCAGATTGAGGACTCAGCTTCGGCTGTACTTTAGTGCAGTTCGAGGCGGCGCGGCAGCCAAACTATTAATGTAACTTAATGTAATCTTTAGAGTAGTTAGGGCGCGCTTTCGGAAGAGTCTAATTGGGCTATTTCAGCGCTTTGCGGCAGTTAGTTGAAGCATCGAGGCTAAAAGCTGGGATATTCCCTATCCACTCCTCTTAGTAATATAATAGTGCATTTCCGAGTCCACACAGTCCGATCCATGCAAGAACCCCCTGCAAAAGTCCTCTCTGAGCCTGCCTTGGTCATGCGATCTAGTCCCTGCAGTGTCCCTTAGTCGGCTATGACTTCGAGATTGACAGCTAAAAGACACTAGTTGTAGGTGGAAATCAGGCCTCAATTAGTCGGGAACTTGGTTTCGATAGGGCTGTCTGGTGATGCAGTCCACACAAGTTGGTGGCGGCGGGGCTGTCAGCTTCCTCCTGGGGCTGGCGGCTCTCTACCTTTCTTTATCTCCGTGTCTGTCTCTCGCTGTCTTCTCCTAGCATAGGACCTAGCCGCTCACCACATCTATCCTGCTACCCCTGGGGCTGACCTCGAGATCGGGAATGGGAGGCCAGAGTTGTCGATGTAGGCAATAAGATCGGCGCTCTGAGGCTGCGTTGGTAAAACGACAAAGCCGAAACCCAACAAATGAGTCAACGAAATATGAATGTATATTCATAATTCAGTACAGAATTTGTTATACCCATACTTCTCGTTCTCAGTTTTCCTGAAAATATTCGATATTCGGTTTCAGTTTTACCAAATCTGATTTGATCCGAATATTCGGTTCGTTCTCATTGAATACTAATAATCAGATTTAATTATTGGTCTCATCCATACCCAGGACCCCTCTGGTGGGAGTTGGATGGGATGTCTTAGCGTTTCTAGTCAAATAGATCGATAAAATCGCAGTTAGGTTGCTCCGTCCGGCTGTTTCGAGCTGTTTAAGTTGACATCCCCATTGGCACATTCAAAGCCATAAATCAAACATCATTAAGCAAAATTTGATCAATATGCAAAGTGTAACTACGAGCGTAGATCGTTTGCAATTATATGAGCGTAGCATTCCAGCCATCCCTTCCTTAACCACATAGCAGTGGATCAAAAATTTCATATTCATCCATCCTTTATTTTGTACACTGTGATGAGGAAGCACTTTTTCATTCGCTGTATTTTAACTCTTATATGCGAGTAGGACGCTGTCAGTAGTCTGTTTTCTTTTTAGAGCTTTTTTGCAGTTTATTCTGATATGAAAAATATCTTATAGTAAGCTACACTATGTGACCTCTATCTGTGCTAGGGTTGCTTACGCCTCTCGTGACCCCTGGTTTATGGCGCCAGACAGAGTCTGGAAGATCACGTGACTGGGGTTTAAATTTCAATACCATTGAGTTGCATAATTTATAACTTCCCTCCAATTTTTCTCTCTACTTTTTCCAGTCAAATCTGACAGCTAAACTTTCTGACCCCTAAAAGGATGTTGGGATTTACCCTAATCCGCTACTTTTCAGTCTCTTCATCTTCCCCTGATCCTGAGCTTTCTAATTTATGTTTCTTAATGCTTTACAAAAATGCCATAAATCATGGTTTTTTTGCGATAGTCTGGCACCTGGTTTATTACCCCCGGTCCCCGGTAGGGTCTCCCGGTGAGGTGGGGCTGGGTAGCAACAAGCTCAGCCAATCAAAGTAATCGGCGCCAAGCGTAACACATCGGCGCCCACAAATCAGAAAGTTCAGAAACTCAACACTGGTGCTTCATTTGAGCCAGCAGCAACACCAGCATCATTTGAGCCAGCAGCAACACCAGCATCATTTGAGCCAGCAGCAGCACCAGCCTGATTAGAGCCAGCAGCAGCACCAGCATCATTTCATAATTATAATTGAATGAATACGAGCGTATAATATATCAGCATGCTAGATTTTTGCCACTGGTTATTTGCCAGCGCAATCGTGCCTTGAGGGTGTAAGTTGATTTTGGTGAGTACACACAACAAAAGTGAATGATTGGTAGCCTAGTGACTAGGGCATCTGCCTCAAGGCCGGAAGGTCGTGGGTTCGAGTCCCAGCTCTAGAAGACAAATTGTGCCAATAAGCAAGGCTGGGTGTAGCAGCTCGATCGAAATGCCCGTCAAGGGCTGAGCAGCTGTACACATCCATCAGATGCGCCGCGCATCAAGCTCCGGCTGTGCCGCGAACTGTGGTGTGGCAATCTCGGCTGTCTAAATAATTCACACAACAGAAGAATATCCCATAAGATTGAATAGGCAATCTTTAATAGTTTAAGGACGCATTTTTAGTCTACGTGCGACTCTGGTTAATAGCTAAGCGAATCCGCATATATTTCTTCGGGGCAAAAAATGTGCAAAGTACGTAACCGCGCGTACGCAAGCAATCGAATTTGATATAAAGATACTCGCAAAATTTACAGACATTTCAACAATCGATACATAAAACAGCTACATAATGTAATCAGGCTGAGTTACACGCTATTATATATTGAGGCAAACTTTACCTCTAGCGCACAGCAGTGCTGGCTTCAGTAATAAAGACACTATAATGACGGAGTGAGGTTAAACAGGCACATAGCAACCAGTACAAACATTGCGCGGTGCCCACTCTGCGTAATAAAAGAAATCTTTAACAGTTTAGTGCGGTGACTCTCGCACACAGATGCCAGTCTCCATGCTGGGCAGTTGCTAGCGCAAGGAGCAGCTGTGTACAGGAGAATTTGCTTTACCTAGAAAAACATGCCCAGTTAGTTACTAACTGGCTTCTAAATAACAGAAATTCTGCTCAAAGCATCCATTAAAAATGGGGCCTAAACTGGCCAAGGAAACCCCAAAAAACTGCTTTAAAAATGAAATCGCACACTGTCTAAAAAACAACTCAAAACTGGTGAACTGGTGAAAGCCATGATACTGCCGGGTCAAGGATGTCATATTGACGGTGACGTCATCAGCAACGAGCCAAGCGAGCCGCAGGCGTCGCGGCGGGTCAGTGCGGCCGGGCGGCCTGCAGCTTGTGGGCGGACTCGGACAAATGCCGCTGCAGCGAGCGCTGCCTCCGACCGGATCCGCCTGACTGTCCGGAGGCGCCGCTGCTGCCACCGCCACCGCCGGCGCCCTGGACGCAGTCGCGAACGTGCAGCGCCATGATGTCGACGGCAACGGAATTGTCGGCGCCCCGCGGCAGGATCAGATCGGCGTACTTCTTAGTTGGCAAGCAGAACTCTTCGAATGCCGGCTTGACGAATTTGTTGTAGCCGTCCAGCACCGTCTCCAGCTCCCTGCGGCAGGTCGGACGGCATGGAAAGGTCATGAGAGGTCATCTAAGGTCAAGGTCGTGCAAGCTTATCCGAGGTCAAGGTCGTGCAATGTCATCTAAGGTCAAGGTCATTCAAGGTCATCTAAGGTCAAGGTCGCAATTGGTTTCTAAGGTTATCGAAGGTCAAGGTCATGCACAATCATCTAAAGTAATGGCCATTCAAGGTTATCTAAGGCCAAGGTCATCCTAAGTTCAAATTCAAGCAATGGCAAGGTCATCAAGCATCGGGAACCGGGCTCACCTGCCCTGCGCCAGATCGGTGCGGACCCGGCGGACCAGGCGCGTATCCGAGTCGCAGTCCACGAATAGCTTCACGTCCAGCAGGTCCCGGACCTAGCATTTAGCGGCGTCAGGTTTTTGTCTTTGGCTTTGACAGGGCAAAATTCTTCGCCATCGCCTAATCAACCCTCCTCGTACTTAGCTTTAATCTCCTACATAGAGCGCACCTTGGAGCAGTAGAAGAGCAAAATGCCTTCCACTAGCAGGACGTCAACCAAGGCCAGGTCCTTCCTATTGGCCGGGTCCTGCTGATTGGCGGCCTTGTTGTACAGCGGCACGGAGACCGCCTTGCCGGAGCGCACGTCGCTGAGAGTCTGGTGCAGCTGGTCAAAGTCGAAGGCGTCTGGACGGACAGGGTTCAAATCAGCGTAAGATGTCGCTCCTAATTTAAGGTGACAAAAATTAAGAAAATTTTCAACGCGCTTACCCGGATGATCAAAGTTGAACTGGCCCTCATTGGCCAGCGCCTGCTCTTCACTAGTCAACTTCCGATAAAACGAGCTCATGCTGATCACGTCTACCCTGCTCTGCTGCGACTCCACCTCTGCGATCTGCTTCATGATCTGCTCGCATACTGATGTCTAAAATTTGGTTTTGGTGCAAACAGAAACTGAACAGATCAATGGAAATGAGAATTGAGCCAACTATAGATCCTTTTTGTTACGAAATACTTGTACAAATTAAGTAAGGTAAAATAGAGCATCAGGGCACAAAGGGTTATGAAAAAAATTGCTTGCATCTAGTTTAAATTGTGACAGAGCTTAATAACAATAAAATTTTGTTATAATCCATCTATACTCTTCAATCTAAGAAGTAAAAGAAGAACATGCATATCTTTGTCTTAAATAATGGCAGCAATGAAATTTATAGGTTTATGGAAATCAGGTTCAAAAACCCTTCAGAGTCAAAACAAAAATCTCAACACATTTGGATTTAATAGCATTTCAAAGGAGTTAATAACATTTTGCAAAGTGTAAGAAATGTTCTTTATTACTATTGTATCATATATATTTTTTTTCAAAACATTAATTCAAAATTTATAAACTAGCTTTATTTTCCTATAGAAAAGATTTGAGATTTGCTATGATAGAGTATTATTGCATAAAGAAAACAAACCTCTCAGACCCATTGTGTCCATGACTAACACCGCTGAGTATGAGCTGGCTAAATTTCTTGACTCTCTTATCAAGCCTTGTATCCCTAGGGATTACTCGGTTCAGTCTAATGCTGAATTTCTTCATGCTCTCAACTGCATCAAGCCAAGTCAAACTGACTTTCTCTGTAGTTTCGACGTCACCTCTTTGTTCACTAATGTTCCTCTGAAGCTTGCGATTGATCTTGCCACGGACCTTGTTTTTCAATCGAACAATTCTATCATGTTTCCCAAAGAGGTTTTTAAAAAGTTGCTCCACTTTGCCACCTCTGCTATTTTTCTTTTTGAAGACACTTACTATTGTCAGACCGATGGGTGCGCTATGGGAAGTCCTCTAGCCCCTACTCTGGCCAATCTTTGCATGGCCCACTGGGAGAAGGAATGGATGACTCTTGGCTGTGCCCCAAGGTTTTATAGGCGTTATGTTGATGACACTTTTCTGAAGATGTTAAATTGTACTCATGAGAACATCAAATTCACTGTTGAGGTGGGAGGGAAGAAACTCCCTTTTCTTGATGTTGAGGTTGAGTTCAACAGCAATTTAATTTCTTCCAAAGTGCTTTGCAAACCTATGTTTACTGGCCTTATGCTTAATTTCAATGCTCTTTGTCCGAGACAGTGGAAAATTGGCCTGATCAGATGCATGCTTCATTGTGCCTTCTTTGTCTGCAGCTCCTGGTTAAATTTTGATGGTGAGGTTAGATTCCTTCGCCATATTTTCCTGTCTAACGGCTACCCAGAAAATTTGTTGAGTAGAATGATTCATTTGTTTGTCAATGAAAATAATAATAATAATAATAATAATTGTTTACACCTGTCCCAATCGGGCCAGATGTGCAGCCAACAGCACAGCCGCAGCTATTGCGCGGCGCTTCTGAAGACTGCGTGCAGCTGTTCAGTCCATGGACTGGGGGGACGCCACACCCACTTTCAATTATCCCAGCTGATGCTGGTACCCATTTAATAGCTAGGTAAACTGAAGCAATGCAGAGTTAAGTGTCTTGCTAAAGGACACAAATTGTACCAGTAGAGTCGGGAATCGAACCCCCAACCTTCAAGTCATGAGTCTGACGCTCTATCCACTAGGCTACAACCCCCTTGTCAATGAAAAGATCTCTTCGAAAGGCAATTCTAAACTTAGGAATGAGACAACCAGTAATGATGTTGTGATTATTTTGCCTTTCTTAGGTCTTCCATTATTGCATCTGAAAAAGAAACTGGAAAAGATATTTTGGAAAGCCTTTGAGCATCGGGCCAGAATTTTTTTTCACACTAACAAGGTTAGCCAGTTTGTCACGAAGCTGAAATCTGTGGTTCCTCATGCTCTGTGTGCCTGTGTTGTTTACAAATTCAACTGCTCCGCTGACCGGAGTGTTTCCTATATAGGAAAAACCAAAAGACATTTGCACACTAGAGCTAGGGAGCACTGGCTAAAAAACTCTGCAATTCATGATCATCTGCCTTGTTGCAATGAGTGTTGTAAGAATGAGCCTATCGATCTATTTACCATCATTGACCAGAGTAATTCAGACTTCAAATTGACCATTCTTGAGGCCTTACACATAAAGAAACTTAACCCCAGTTTGAACACTCAGCTCATGTACAGTAGTGCGGGCCACCTTCTTAGGGTTTTCTAAAGGCTGCACTCTCCATTTTTGGACTCTCTGATTGGACTGTCCCCGATTTGTCTCTCCACACTGCTCTATTGTACTTATTGCTCTTAACCCCTTTTTGTTACAATAATTTGATATATATTCTCGGTTGTTTAGTTGAAAAAAAAAAAAATAACAAATTCATTTGTGCTTGAAAATGGTCAGAGTTGGCCAAAACGCATCACAGCAATATTGAATGTTGATCTTAACATTTTTGTTTCTATCATTATTGAGGCATACCAGTTTACCACAATAGTATTATTGCTTTTCATGTAAATAATTGAATACTCTTACTATATGCCTATTAGTAGGATGTTGCATATTTTTGCTATTGAAAAAGATTAGTTTATAGCAAAAATAATAAGTCTATATTATTAATTTTGTTTTAATCACTAAATAATATTAGTTTATTGTCAACCTTAAACAAATCTTAAGCCACTCTATATGTATGCAAAATTGCTGGCTAAAAAACCTGAACTCATTTCCTTGTTGCCTTGCTTAAGCAATAAAAGGAGTTATACTCAGAAACATTTGGATAGTCTTATTGACGAGTCTTAGTTATTTTAAGGAGCAGACAGAGAAAGGACACTGAAGGTCCAAGACTAAAAGGCATTGCAAAACATAGAAATTATTCACAGATATCATTCTGTGATATTGTTTATTATTTTATTATTGATTGGCTACACCTATTAAATAAAATACTCTATATATTCATTAAATAGGAATTTTAAATACTGGGTTTATTTTTTGGATGGGCACAGGATGCAAAATCACATTATGTTCTTAGTTTTAGGATGCAATTTCAGGGTTTGAGATGCATTTTTTTAAAGTCCCATTTTAGAGGTCTTTTATTATGAAGAATTGAAAAATCAGGATGCGAAATTGCATCCTATATTGAATTTCAGGATGCGATTCTCAAAGTCAAGATGCTATAGCATCCCTATAGCACAAAAAATAAACCTAGCTTAAATAAGATCTTAAGTCAATTAAATATTTATAAAACACTATGCCCAACTGACTTGGTTTGACCCTGGAACTACATCCTTAGTTGTTATTAAATCTTTATAGTGACAGAGCTAGGATAAAGCCAAAATCAATCAATAAGAAACCAATAATTGATTTAGTAAGTAGAATCTTTTTTACAAAGTAATTATGAAACTATTAAAAGTGATGGCAATGATACTAATACAAGTTTTTTAAAAATATAGTATAGATATTAAAAATTTATTTTATTCTGTTGCATTTTAATAAATTGCACTATTTTATATTTTTACTCTCAATAAAATAAAGAATATGCCCTCCTTAGAGGCACAGCAGCCATATATCCAATTCATTGCTGGGGGGCATAGCAGCCATATATGTAATTTGTCACTTAGGGGCATTTTGGAAAACACCAACAGATTAAAATACAATTAGCCATGTACTTAATATTGCTTTTGTCGCACTATGTGGAACAGTGGACATGCAAAACGGAACGGCCCATGGAATTCTGTGGCCAAGTGTTTGAATTCACACGAGAAAGTAAGCCATAGACAACTCAATTTGTCATGCTATGTGGAACAATGAGCCAGAATAGAAGGAACGATTTTAGATTTTGACAGAGACAACCCACTTTCATTTTCTTTCATTTGATCAGTTAAGCAATAATGGTGCCCAAAATTGCTGTATGTGATTGACAGCACATTGTCGCCACCACCAGAAGGAGTGACACTTGAGCAGTGGAGATTCATGCTACTTGAAGGAGAGGCAACTGAAGCTGTTCGTCAAGCAATCATAGCTGACAAGTGCACTGGTTGGGAGCTGCACTGCAATTGACTGTTTGGATTGTGTTTGCAGCGGCAGGGGTTGAAATATTGATGCTTTGATGCTTTAATTTCAGACTTGAAAAATGATTCACTTGAATGCAACTCAGAAAAATTTTCTGTTTCTGCTTGTTTTATTCAAGGACAACTTAAGTAGGAGGACGGGACACTTCTATTTCCTGGAATATTTGAAGTCTCTTTTTCGCGAAAAAATACACTACGGAGATAGGAAAATTTTAACTTTTTTACATAAAATTGGTGATTGTGTTTGACTCGAAGCCTACCAAACGCTCTTCTTTTAATGAAAGCTTCGTGTTTACTTGCTTCATCGACTTCAATAGACATTCAGTTGTTTTTGGATTTCGTTTTTTGGATTTTATATCTTTTATATTGAAGTCCCCCAGAAGTCGCAAAATAGTACTATGACAACTTTGAAGTTCACTGTCAAGTTTTGCTTTGTGTTTTTCCCTTTCCCTTTATCATTACCTTATTTAGTATATATACGAGTATGAATACTGCAGCTAAGCAAGCTATTTGGCAGTAGGATTGCCCTATCTAACTAAGCTAAGCATATAAATTGCTATGCTGTGCAATACTACTGACCAAATAGTGAAGCATTCTGCAAGCGCAACACTTTGAATTATCATTACTTATACCAGCCAAGTAGACTTGACCCTATCCAACTATTTAATGGTGTGGAGAACATAAAGTTGATCAAGAAATACATAAATAAATGCTGTGATAATATTGGATTACATTTTCAAGTTTTCTTTTTCTGTATTTTTCAATTTTGGAATGCTTGCACTATAATTAACAGTAGGTAAAGAATAAACAAGTTTTTTTAGTAAATAGAGAGCAACTTTTGTAGGAATTAAAGTCTATGTAGAAACTGAGAATTAACAATTACTAGCCTAACTAGGCTATATAGTTATTGATGTATTTAATGATAAGACTGTAGCTCTGCTTCGAAGAAATGGATGACAATCAACAGCACTTTTTGTTGAACTGGTGGTGAACTTTAGGAAGGTTGTAAATGTCAAGTCAGTCTAGGCATGTATTTGGCTAAATGATGATTTTCCCTCACCAATTTTATCTACTGATTCAAATTGTCTAACTTACTTAGAAGGCTTTGCTGCTATGATTGACCACATGCCTGGTGGGCATGGGGCATCTCGAACACATTCACTTACAATTACAATAGAGACAAAAAAGGCAATTGTTCAAACCATACATGTGCAACACCTGGCCAACCCAGCTGAACTGGCTGGGTAACAGGATTGCCAAGCAAGGGACGTCACAAAATCGCCAATGTAAGTTGCAAATTTTCTTTTCACCAAGTCATTCCAGCCAACTGGATGCAAGCAATGTTGCACTTTTGTCAGAAACAATGTTGCACTGGCTGGGTAAGATTCAGGAGGTTGCGCATATATGGTTTAAATAGTTAGTGGACTGATTGAGCTTAGTAAATATCTATTGTCTACATTTAATTTTTCGTGTGTGCTTTTGCAAGGGCAATGCAGGCTAGAACCATCACTTACCTAAATTAATCTTCAGGTGAGTTGCAATCTGACCACCTAGAAGCAGAATTTGGAATATACCAACAGGGCCATGGAGGCTGCTATTTTATATCTATTGAACAGATCTTGGAGAGTGCATGCTTGCAATGCATACAGCTCTACAGTCTTTTGGAAGGCCTCGCAGCAGTGCACAAATTTGGTCCATGTTGCACTTCTCCACTCTCCAATACTGAAATGGAACTACTAGACTGCTTGCCTAGAAAAGTAAATGAGCTACCAACTGGTCTGAAATCTCTCTTGCAAATATAGTTGGTATATCCATTGCTAATAGCTTCAAATTGCTTTAAAATATGCAGAAGTTAAAATACGCCCAGTCCAAAAGAAAAATTACCAATGAAATATCCATTATTAAATACTTATAAAAACTATATTGTTAGTGTATAGTTTCTTGTTACTTTCTTGACTCGAAATGTCTACATTCTATAGGTTTTTACCAATAGCTACTTTTTAGGAGTATGGTACACATTTTCCAGTTGATAAGTTGAATATTATTAAAGATGTTAATATCCATCCATAGTAGGCTCTATATAGCCTAGTTAGGTTAGTAATTGTTAATTCTCAGTTTCTACATAGACTTTAATTCCTACAAAAGTTGCTCTCTATTTACTAAAAAAACTTGTTTATTCTTTACCTACTGTTAATTATAGTGCAAGCATTCCAAAATTGAAAAATACAGAAAAATAAAACTTGAAAATGTAATCCAATATTATCACAGCATTTATTTATGTATTTCTTGATCAACTTTATGTTCTCCACACCATTAAATAGTTGGATAGGGTCAAGTCTACTTGGCTGGTATAAGTAATGATAATTCAAAGTGTTGCGCTTGCAGAATGCTTCACTATTTGGTCAGTAGTATTGCACAGCATAGCAATTTATATGCTTAGCTTAGTTAGATAGGGCAATCCTACTGCCAAATAGCTTGCTTAGCTGCAGTATTCATACTCGTATATATACTAAATAAGGTAATGATAAAGGGAAAGGGAAAAACACAAAGCAAAACTTGACAGTGAACTTCAAAGTTGTCATAGTACTATTTTGCGACTTCTGGGGGACTTCAATATAAAAGATATAAAATCCAAAAAACGAAATCCAAAAACAACTGAATGTCTATTGAAGTCGATGAAGCAAGTAAACACGAAGCTTTCATTAAAAGAAGAACGTTTGGTAGGCTTCGAGTCAAACACAATCACCAATTTTATGTAAAAAAGTTAAAATTTTCCTATCTCCGTAGTGTATTTTTTCGCGAAAAAGAGACTTCAAATATTCCAGGAAATAGAAGTGTCCCGTCCTCCTACTTAAGTTGTCCTTGGTTTTATTCTTTCAGCAAATAAAATCTAAAATCGTTCCTTCTATTCTGGCTCATCTTTCCACATAGCATAACAAATTGAGTTGTCTATGGCTTACTTTCTCGTGTGAATTCAAACGCTTGGCCACAGAATTCCATCGGCCGTTCCGTTTTGCATGTCCACTGTTCCACATAGTGCGACAAAAGCAATACTATGGAAAGCTTAGGATCAGGAAGTAAAGATGTTGAAGAGAGAAAGGTTAGAGTAAATCCCAACAAACTTTTAGGGGTCAGAAAGTTAGCTGTAAAATTTGACAGGAACGAAGGCAAAGAGAGAAAAATAGGAGGGGAAGTCTTAAATTATTCAGGTGTCAAATGTATCTTAAATGTAACAAAAATGTAAAAATGAAGCATATATACCTTTCCAGACGAACTGCCTCCAGCTACACCTATTAAAATGGTTCGCTTTCTTTCCTGCATGCTTAAAGATTGACTTAAGTTGACCTGCCGCCTTTCTTAGACTACTCACAAAATTTTATAGACAAAAATTCACAAAATTTTATACAGAAAATTTTTATAATCGAGTTTTTGTTTGGACAAATCGAAAATCGAAAATTGTTTTTTCGTTTTTTCGGTTTTTAATTAGAGTATTTGACGTAGTAAAACAATATAAAAAAATTACTTATTATGAAATTCATTAGATTTATTTTTTAACACAATCAATTTAATTTTATTTGTTTTAAAATATAGACTTAATAATATTTTGCAAAAAATTTAATACTTGAGATAGTTACAACAAATAAACAATTTTTCCTAATGCTTTTTAACAATTTTAGCGCCAGTTTTTTCCGTTTTTGTCAATAGATATTTAAGCGATTTTTTTATAAATATTTGTTTATTTTGATGTACTACAAGCTTTTCTGCAGTTTTTTAACATGGGCAATCTGAATATTATTTCTAGTTTTGTACATTGCTAATTTTTCTTTTTGTTGCAGCTTGCCTCCACCTCCCGCTTCCAGACTATGTCTTAACATTAGGTGCTGAAACAGTACTAGTCCTTTTATCTTTGACAAATAATGGAAAATTGAGCTTTTATTAGAGGCGAAATTTCATACACATTTATCTAATGTCATGTAAATATTATTAACTATGCAAGAATAAAAAAGGTTTTAATCAATGCACGCTGGTCATATTTATCACTTTTTTGTAACCTGTTAGACCTATTTAATTCGAAATTCAGCCCAAATTTTACTAGGATTCTGATACTTATTTTCAAATTTTGAAAATTGTGTCCTTTTTTCACTTCCACACTAATTTGTGTCAGTGTAAATTTGATTTAATCATATCAGGTATTATTTACAGCCATATTAATGTATCAATTTCTATTTGTGGTTGGAGCCGACAATGTGCAAAAAATAGATTTTTTCTGTAAAATGCTTTGTATTTTTCACTGCACACGTTTATTGAATACTATAATTGTTCCTTTTTGCTGCATTATGTCGTACCATTGACTAAAATAGACGATATTTTTTCAGCCATTAAAACATCAATTAGTGGTAATTGACTGATGGACATCCAGGAACTGGAGGTGCTGGACAGTGCCATCAAAAAGGCATTTGATTTGTCCGCTCGAGAGCGCGTCCTTCTTAAGGAACGGGTGCTGACAGACTTTTTCGGAGAAAAGCGTGTTCTTGAGCCTTTTTACCTAATCCTGGTTGACGTGCGTCTCTACTTGGTGCCGGTGAAATTCCTGCAGATGTCGGTCGGTACCTCCTTGGCAAAGCAGCCACCAAGGCAGGTCGTGCTGCATCATCTAGCGCACTTGGATCGCGTCAAGTCAATCGGGCTGGAGACCCGACCGCCGAAACTCGTGATTCCACTCGTGGAGAAAATCCTCACTTTGCTGATCGAAATTCACGAAGAGCCCTCAGCGGGCGCGGAAGGGGCCTCACAGGCTGCTGAGCAGACTCTGACTGCCACGGAGACAGACCTACGACTGGATCTCTCGTAAGTGCTGCTAAACTACCTGACAGCGTACTTTGCTGTATTGTTTGTTGTTGCCAGTTAGCATTTGCAAAGGCTAGGACAGTTGCTTTGATTCAAATTATGCAACCCGTGCACAGAGGCTTGGCCCCAGGCGGTCTGGCAGCGGCTGCTGTCAAAGACGCAAACGCTGCTCCACCGACTCAGGTGACTTCGGAGACTCCCAACGAGCCAACGCCACCAGCCCCCGCCGCACCCGATGGCGCAGCTGGCGGAAAGACCGTCGGCTGTTGCGGCTCCAGTCGTGCAAGCAGAAATGCCGCTGCCGCAGGGGCAGACTCCGCAGGGTCCGAAGCTGTAACCTTGCCAGCAGCAGCACCTCCTCCAGAGCCGCCGGTGGCACCTCCAAGCAGCCGAACGGTGAAAATCTACCTGAACTATTTTCGCAAGTCGCATCCAGAGAGTGACTGGGCCTTCCAGCAGCTGAGAAGCGCGTGGAGCAAGCAGGTGCTGAAGCGGACGCTGCATTGCGACAGCGACTACCTGCTGCTGACCACCAGGAGGAGCGCTGCGCAGCTCAGCGAAGCCGACTATCGGCTGCTGTTTGAGGGCCTGGTTGCCGATCTCGAGCGCTCGGTCGGCGACGCTGCCGGCCTCAGCGACCTTCTGCAAGAGCTCTTTGTATCGCTCAAGCGCTACTTTATCACCAAGAAATTGTTTTGGGAGACTCCGCGTCTGTTCGAACTACTCGTTGTCAACATGGAAATCGTCGCAAAGGAGCAGCGGTCAGCCGAGGCGGAGATCACGGAGATTGAGCGAAAGCAGCATGGCAACCAGCTGAGGGTGCTACTGCACGCGCTGCAGGCGCTTAACTGCTCCTTTGAGGTGGGGTGATGGCTTCTGCCATTGTTTTGTGGCTCATCAGACTCATCAGCATCCAGACCCACAGCTTGACCTGACCCCGACAACCACCCGCCTCCCTACGCACCTAGGACACGGAGGCCCTGGCCAGCCGTCACCGTTCGCTTCACCAGAACGACAGCCGCCTGATCCCCATCCTGGTTGGCTCGCTGTGCTCCATAATCCTTGTTGCGGACGGCCGGCACACCTGGGGTGACGATGGCGAACAGGAGGTGATGACGGAGCAGGTGTCAATCTACCGGGCACTGCTGCTGGAGCGGGCGAGAACGTTCTATCACCTCATGGCGGAATGGTGAGGCTGTGTGGACTTCTTACCACTGATGAGGATATTCTTTCAGAGCCGGGTTTTTATGAGAAAGAAGTCACATTTTTTTTAAATTTGGATCCTAAAGAGTTGAGCTAGAAGTATTTAAAATTAATCCCGATTACTTTATCCATTCCAGTTCTAGCCATTCCGGAAGGTGAGAAAACTTTATCGATTTAGCGACGTTGAGGTGGTGCAGTAAATTTTAGACAACTACAAAACGCGTTAGTTTAATTAGCGCATTATTAACTACCAATGATACGATCTCACCTTACCTACCCTAATCATGATTTTTATTTGGGCGCAACGTTATTGCACGGATAAAAAATTCAATAACCTGAGACAACCGGAACCTGAAGTAGCCAGGTTTCGACTTTTGTTTTGCTGTTAACCGTATTTTTGCATCTTACAAGGCCTAATCATCGAACCTTTATGCTAACGTTACAATAATGTTAGCTAAGCATAGCAACAAACAAACAACTGCTCACCGACATGCGGTATCTATTTAACTTTGTATTCGCAATTTCGCAGCTAGCATAGGCACAGTTCCCCACTGGTGTTGTGCCCTAGGTTTCGTTGGAAGAACTCGGGAGATTAGCAGCCGGAGTGCCTTGTGAGAAAGCTGCTGTGTACACACTATGTGCCCTCCAGGACGCTCATCACGGGTATCAGCATAACCAGCCTTGCACGGGCTAATAGACCCTGTGAAACACTCAAAATTATGTTGTCGAGTTCGAGATCGCATTGATGCAGAAGTCAAAAATGCGAAATGCCAGACATTGCGATCCCATTCGGATTTTCCCCAATCCGCAGACAGGACGAGCTGTCCCCAGCCAGTCTATCCCGCATGGCCGCCGATCCCGTCAACAAGCCGGGCTTCCTGGCCTTCGTGACCGACTGCCTGCGCCACTGCGCGCGCCACTTTGACTTCTATGGCCGAGTTCGGGACGGTGCCCCGGTGGCGCAGATGCGCCCGGAGACGGCGGTGCAGCTGTTCAAAGCGCTGGACGCCCTACGCCGCATCCTGCTGACCAGCAGCGACGCCTGGAGCAGCGCCAGGGCCTGCGCCGAGCTTCTAGCGGAGAACCGGCACTTCTTGCACCGCTCCCGGGTCGCGGCTTGCCTCCGGCGCGACCTGCCACTCCGCGACGCCTTCCTGGTGCTCGCCGACGATCTGCGCCGCATCCTGCAGCTGCACCTGGCCGATGCCGGGGCAGATGCCCCCATTAGATCGGGATAACCTGCGGCTTGACAGCTGGACTGACAAACCCCCTTAGTGAAATGCCGCGTGACTGACGCCGCACGTCACTGAGAATTTTTCTACTGACAGTTTTATTGCTCTTACTGTTGTCATTTATATTTCTTAAGAAATCATCTTCACCTTTTTCTTTTTATGCATGATTTGTTTAGTTTTTCCATCACATTTTAAATCCAAATATGCGGTATCTATTCATTTAGGCCTAATCATCGAACCTTTAGTATCTATTCATTCATTACATTTTAAATCCAAATATGCGGTATCTAATTCACTATTCACGATGCATTAGCATAGATGTACATGCAGTACATGAAGCATCTTGATAATCCGTATATTGCTGTTTTTTCCTCTCTTCTGAGCGGATGAGTTCCATAAGTTGGGAGGACACGCCGTTTTTTTCACACGTGACCCCCGTTTTTTGACAGATTTCGTCAGGATGGTCACATGCTACACGTACGGGCTTACATTGTAAATTGATTGATTTCAGTAAATTTAGCAGCAGTAGACTTATGAATTCTACTGAAGTAATTTGAAACGATGTACATGTAAAGTGAATGTTTGAATGATGATCGAATTTGATTACATGTGATATTGCTGCATTTTTCTTAATTCAATTCCTAGAAAATGTGTATTGCTCCAAGGGGGAATTTGAGTGCTCACATACTGTAGGTTAATGGTGCACAAAGTGCTAAACTCATTATAGCGATTTTGCTTATAAATAAAGTTTTTTATGAGACCACCATGCAGCTAGGCGCCTGCATACAGTTCACATGTACATGTACATGCATTTGCCCCGCGGGTCCTGTCGATCTCCCGCGGGTGAATGTAGCCAGCAGAATCAGAATCACCGTTGCCAGACAGTCCAGTAAATTTGCCATGTAGAATAAAAATCGCTCGTTCGAAAACCTTAGACCATCGCTTCACATCAGCCGCCCTTGGATCCGATGCTCACTGCATCCATCGGATTCCAATGACTAAAGCTGAATAAACAACTGTGAAAAATTCTTCGACATTCGAAATTGATAAGGCTAAGTTGCAAGTTTACTGTGCATGCTTAAAACATACTGCACATGCCTATATCCTAGCTGTTGATACAGGGACAACTTAAACAACGGGACGCGTTTCTGGGCTAATCATGGCGCAACAAGTTGGGGGCTCCTTTAAATCTATGGCAATTTTTCGCAAATGCACAAAACACATAGGAAAATGTGAATTTACGAGTAGAAAAAAATTACTGACAATCGCACTCATCTTTAGTATATGGAAAGTGGATTTAATATTTGGTGTGGGAGAAAAAAGGAAAACAGAAGCCTGTACATCATATATTTAAAGTTTGGATGGTTATATTGGAACTCGAACTCGAATAAGCAATTAAACAATGTATAAAGTCAATTAGAATATACAAAACTACTGGAACGTTTGAAATATGTTCAACGACTTTGAAACTTGAAAAGCTTTTAGCTTGAACATGACAAAACCCATAAAAGAAAGTATGCTTAATGTGCTAGGAAGTCAAACAAAACACACAGTACAAAGTAGGTACTTCACTCGTAGTAACCGTAAGCAATACATGCAAATCAAGAATGAAGTTCATCCATTTCCTAAATTTCGGAGCTTTCTATCGTGCGATGTAGTCGAAATTGGTGCAGTTTTTACCGATCGTCTTACCAGTCCTTTAAAGAATATGTTTGTTAGCCGACGAGTAAGACTGGCTGCATCAAAACTCTCTTCAGTGGAACAGTAGTACTCCACGATAGCAGCAAAAAGCTTCTGTACTCGAGTGGCACACGTAGGAGAGTTCAACAAAAGGAAACAACTGTAACAGAGGCAAACTAAATCGAGCAGCCACGGAGGAGGATGACGGAGCTTTCCGCGGGACAATTTTTCAGTGAACTCGCTTGCAAGAGTGCACTCAGCATGTAGCGTCGCATCTGCGCCTTCAATGCCTTCTTTGGCGGTTGCATACGCATGGAGTAGGTAGCTCACCTCTAGCACATTTGGCAGTGCCTTCCTCCATCGCTCTCTCGTTCTTCTGGTTCTCGTGGAAAATAATATATTCGTGTTCGACGTGCTTCGCAATCGTAGTTAGCTGTGCAGTTAAAGACGCTGCATTTTCTTGGCATTTCACGCAACTACGAGCTAATCCTATGAATGGCAAGCTGTCTAAGAATCTTAGCAAAAATCGATAGAGACGTCGACTAAATCAACATTTGCGAAAAATTGCCATAGATTTAAAGGAGCCCCCAACTTTTTGCGCCATGATTAGCCCAGAAACGCGTCCCGTTGTTTTAGTTGTCCCTGTGTTGATACAGATGTTCAGTGTTTGGTACAGTGCATGCAGTACAAAGACACCGCGCGCAAATCGATCCAACAAGAAATCGCTCGGCAGCTGTCCTCGATGATTTCTGGCTGATTAAGTCATCTAGACCGCGAAAATATTCTTAAAACCCCAATTATCAGCATTCCGTTCTAGCCAGCGCTTTTCTCGCCGGAATGCACAGCAATAGCCATCATCGGTAACGCTTGCTAAAGAGCCATAACGACTGAGCAAGAAGGTCGAACTCGCACTCATTGGCTAGAAATTATTATGGTATAGGGATGCGCAGATGCGCAAAATACCAAGAATTTTTTATTTTGACTATTACGATTAGAAAGGTAATTTAGGCATTGATTTTCATGAAAAATTGTTTGTTAATGTTAGGTAAACCTAGTTTGCTTTGACCAAATATTTTAGCTAGTCATTTCAATTTTCATGTGGCGGCCATTACTCGAAATGTTAGCTTTCGAATTCTCTCCATACTTAATGTTCTGGGCATTTTTATCTTAACTATTTAAGGCTATTTGTAAGCAATTCTTAAGAGCAAAAGTAGAATAGAAAGTATCACCTTAGTTGGATATTATTAATTCAAATAACAACATTCGGCTCGTGCTTTTTGCTGAAACTTAAAGAAACGAAAAAACAGTATATCAAAATCGAAACTAGTAATGTCGACTGAAAATGGTAAAACTTCTAATGAGCCGGAAGGCTATCGCAGCATACAAGTTTTTATTGAAAAAAAGATTCGAAATCTCGAGAAAAAAAAGGTGAGTAGACTGTTTTCCTAGCTAGGCCTGTGTAGTATGCATAGCCTTAGCCTACCTAAGCTTAGGCTGCTGGCTAGGTGGCTAGGCCAGTTGCAATAAGTAGGCCCTAGTCTACTACTGTAATGCTTATGTCAGAGCACTAGTACATTTGCTAATGATCCAGCAGAGAATTATGAGCCATTTATAGCCATATGAAGTATTCATTGTATATGAATATAAAATTGCCACTTGAAATAAATGTTCTAGCAATGTAAAGCTTTAAATTGCCTAGGCCTAGGGTAACAGACTAAAATGCAGAACAGTTACAGAAATAGATTGTATCTCAATTGTGTATTTTCTAGAACCTATTCCATAGACCTATTATTTTATTATTTAGAGGAAAAAATTGAAAATGCTATAATGCCTATTTGCTAAATAAACTATAAACGGTAATCAATAATTTAGTTTAGTCATACATTTGTAGATCAAATTGATAAATTTAATAATACTTATTAATATTTATTGGAAGGCTAGGTTTATTTTTTTGTGCTATAAGGAAGACATAGCATCTTGACTTTGAGAATCGCATCCTGAACTTTGATATAGGATGCAATTTCACATCCTACTTTTTTATTTTTCATAGAAAAAGCCTCTTAAATAAGATTTTTCAAAAATTGTATCCTACACCCTGAAATCGCATCCTTAAATGAAGAACATGATGCAATTTTACATCCTATGCCTAGCAAAAAATAAACTAGTTGGAAGGTGCAATTGGAGCTTTTTTAAATCAAGCATTTTTTAGAAAACTTCAATCTATATCATTCCATGCCATTTTAAATTTCAGTTAATTCCTAGTTTTAGAGTCAAGAATTATCAACCAATATCAATATATTATTTTTATTAATGTAAATATCAAACATTAATTTTTTTGTGGTTTGCTCTATTTATTCAGGTGTGGCCTAAATTAATTCCCATAGTATGGATGGTAGTATATATTTTTGCCTAAATTTTCTATTGCACAAGACTTAAATCTCTGCACATGGCTTAGTATGACTGCATATAGGTTGCAACAAAGCTAGTATCCTGTGCATATCTGGCACAAAGGAGGGTACAGACTAGGATATTCAAAGATACAAAATGTTTAGCTTAAGTTTTTTAAAGCTAACATATACAATCTAATTTATTTAAGTTGCAAAATTGAGGATAAAATTCATAAGATGGGCAATATAAGTGTAGAGATTAAAGGAAAATACTAAAAAACATAGCAATTAGTTAGATATAGATCAAATGTGGTTTGCAGACTTTTTTGTCCTTTAAACTTTTTCCCAAAGTAAGTCACAAATTTTGTTACAATTGAGTAATAACTACATTTTCCACTAGAAATGTTTATTGGGACACTGTGCATAAATTTTTATCACAAGTGCAATGTGCATTGCAATGACTAAGCAAAAAAGTTCCAGTACATACTGCCATACTAGGTTTCTTGTGTCACCAATATGCCATGCTAATTTCAAATTTCAAATGGCATAATCAAATTTAGGCAATTATGTCTAACACAAAATTGATTTTCATAATTTTTTGATATCTAAAAAGAGTAAGTGTAGCATTATTTTAAGTTTACAAACTTGACATAAAATAATCTATAATGGCATAGTCAAATTAGGTAATTATGCCAAATGGCATATTTGGCCTAGCAAAAAACCCCGCTGTCACTTTCTTGACCATGGACTAAGTCTTGATTCCAACATTTTATAATAAAGTATTGGATATTTCTAGTACTTAAAAATTAATACTATATCTTATAAGATATGAAAGTATATTTTTATTATGTTACATTGATTTCTTTATTTTTTGGTTTTAATTATATTTCAAGATGATAGTAATTTTTTTCTTTTAGTATATTTAGATTTTTTAAAATTATTTTACCTTTAACAATTAAAATTTTGCCAAATTTGCTATTTTTTAGATTTTCAAGATTAAGCCATTTGGAACCAGATTTTAAATTTGCTCCTAGATTTTGCTACAAAGCATTAATAGAAGCTTAATCAAAGTTTTTGAAAAAAAAACTTTAAGATGGTTAGCAATAAAGCATGTTGGATTAGTTAGCTGGCAGGATCCCAAATCTTGGTATCTTGGCAGATATCTTACAAGGCCTATGTTTAGTACTATTCATACATGCCCAACACCCATCCAACCCATCCAAACCAGACGAGTGTAATGGCTGCCGGCCAAGGTAAGTCGCAAAATCGCTGATGTAAGTCGCAAAATTGCTGATGTAAGTCGCAAAATCGCTGATGTAAGTCGCAAAATCGTTGATAAAAATTGCAAAATTGGCGATGTAAGTTGCAAAATCAGTGAAAATTGAGGAGGTAAGTCGCAAAAAGGAGGGGGTAAGTCACAAAAGGGAAGGGGTCAGTCACAAAAAGGAGAAGAATTAAGAAAGATTAATAGGCAAAAGTGTGCGGGACCTTTTTTTGGTCCTTCGAACTTTGGCCCAAAGTAAGTCGCAAAATTGATCAAAATTGGGGAGGTAAGTCGCAAAATTTTCCTCAAACTATGTCGAGCCGGATGGGTGAAATTTTTAGGTTGGGCATGTATGGTACTATTGAAATTGTGTTCTATGCCTCAAAACAGTCATCTGCTTTAGGGCATATGAAACCAGGCCAGCCAGTGATCTTTGCACTCCTAAATTTCTTTCAAGTCAATAGCTAACCCAAGCTGGCACTCCATTGGGTTGGTCATATGAAGTGTCTTTATATGGCTAAATCTGCACAGAAAGCCACTCGTAACTACTACTAGTACCAAGAATTGGGATATCAGGGTAACTAAATTCCGCTACCAACATTCACAACCACCGACAGAACCGCCTAGATGAGTATCAGAAGCGCCAGAAGAAGGGCGAGACGCTGGAGCAGCAGCAGATGGACGCCTTGGCCACCATGGCTACTGTGCAGGGCAATCTGGACTTCGCGCGCGACGTCCTTGGTCACGTGGTTCAGACGCTGACGGAACAGGAGCGCCTGGCTAAGAAGGCTGAGAAGAAAGCCAAGATTGAGCGGGAGAAGCGCGAACTCGACCAGCTGGAGGCGATTGTGCGCGCACAGGCGTTGCTTGATGAAATGGGCGCCGAAGAGCTCAAGGAGGCCTTTGCTCGGGGCGTCGACGGATTGGCGCTCAGCGCTGCCCAGGTCTGACTGATACTGTGCTGTCTTGAGACAGCTGTTGCCCCCCCCCTCCCCCCCCAGTCTTCAGTGGTTGCTTCAGCCCCCCCCCCCCCCAGTCTTCAGAGATTGCCTCACCCCCCAGTCTTCAGAGATTGCCTCAGCCCCCCCCCCCCCAGTCTTCAGTGGTTGCTTCAGCCCCCCCCCCCCAGTCTTCAGAGATTGCCTCACCCCCCAGTCTTCAGAGATTGCCTCAGCCCCCCCCCCCCCCCCCCCAGTCTTCAGTGGTTGCTTCAGCCCCCCCCCCCAGTCTTCAGAGATTGCCTCACCCCCCAGTCTTCAGAGATTGCCTCAGCCCCCCCCCCCCCCCCCAGTCTTCAGTGGTTGCTTCAGCCCCCCCAGTCTTCAGAGATTGCCTCATCCCCCAGTCTTCAGAGATTGCCTCATCCCCCAGTCTTCAGAGATTGCCTCAGCCCCCCCCCCCCCCCCCCCCAGTCTTCAGTGGTTGCTTCAGCCCCCCCCCCCAGTCTTCAGAGATTGCCTCAGTCCCCCCCCCCCAGTCTTCAGTGGTCGCTTCAGCCCCCCCCCCCCCCCCCCCCAGTCTTCAGAGATTGCCTCAGCCCCCTGATTTTCATGGGCCTTCATTAGAGTTTAGCGCGCATTGCCACGCACTTCCTGCCTGCAGCTGGGCAGCCTGGACCAGCTCTACCAGGCTGTCACGCCCCGCCGTGAGACGCTGGCCGACGCGACCTCCGAAGACGCCGCTGCCGGTCCGGCCTGGCCAGCCAGGCTGCGCGCCAGCGCCGAAAACTGGCAGCACTACCTGGCCAGGGCTGAGCAGCCGCTTCCGGGCGACGCCGAGTCCGCTAAGGCCACCTTCCGCGACGTCGCCGACCTCATCAAGAAGCTAAGCGACCTGCCGTTCTTCACTGCCGATCGCCAGCCAGGCGTGGCTTCGCCGAATCCTAAGCCGCCGCAGGAGGCCCCGGCCCCGCCTGCTGAGCAGCCGCAGGAGCTGGACGCCGCGGTGAGTGCCGCCGTCCAGCAGGAGGAGGAGGAGCAGCCGCCCGCTGAGTACAAGGCGGCCTGGTCGCAGCCGAAGCACTGGGCCGACGAGCCGATGCCAGCGCCTGCTGCGCCGGCTGGCTTCCCAGCTAACAATGGCGCCGGATTCCAGCAGGTGAGGCCGCAGTTAACCAGGTGATGGCAGATGTCAGCCAGGAGTTTCCAGACACGCTGAGACGCCCGCTTGCTTGTCCCGTCCCGATTGCAGGCCGGCTCCGCTGGCGACGCAGCTGACGACGGCGGCGGCGAATTTGTTGCCTACACGCGCGGCGGCGGAGGTCGCGGCGGTCGCAGCCGCGGAGGCGGCGGTTTTAACGAACACCGCGGCGGTCGTGGCGGCGGATTCCGCGGCGGCAATCGTGGCGGCGGAGATCGCGGCGGCGGCGGCCGAGGCTTCGGTGGCGGCGGCGGAGGTGGCCGAGGAGGCGGCCATCGTGGCGGTTTCGGCGGCGAGCGCGCCAGCTTTGGGGGCGACGGGGGTGGCCGTCGTGGCGGCGGCTTCGGAGGTGGCGAGCGCGGCAGCGGCGGCGGTGGTGGCGGCTTCCGCGGCGGCCGGAGCAGCTACGCCCGGCACAATTCTTTCCCGATCCACCCTGAGCAGCAGTAGGCGGAGCCGCCGCCCGCGCTGAACCCCCCGCCCCCTGGCTACTCTGTCTCGTTTTTTAACCTGTCCGCTGCTTCGTACGCGCTGTCGCTCCGTTTTTTCTTCTGACTTTTTTGTCTGTCTGACCGAGCCAGGCGAGTTTTTATTCGTGATTGCAAATTTGCTGATTGGACGGCCACGGCCCGGTCCGAGCCCCGCCCGCCTGCATTTCCCCGCCAGCCCCGACCGAGCCGTGTGCCGCCGCTGTCAATGCGCGCGTTCCTGTCGCAATCCTCGCCGTTCGAGCTCCCGATTTTGCATTTTTGCTGAGGCCCCGCTGAATTCCCGCCCCCCTCATTTCTATTTTTTCTTACTCGGTCGCTCCGCTGTTCCCGCCGAATTCGGACTGCGCGGCCAATCAGGTCCCGTTGTCCGATTGCGGAGCAGCCGCAGCCTGCGGTTCAGTCAGTCCCGGCGATGCCTGCCCGCTCCTCGCTCTCTCTTTTTTACTATTTGCTGCGCGCAGCCTTTGTCAACTTTTTGCTGCTCGCTAGCCGCCTCACCTGAACCGATTTTTTTTTATTTGCTTGAGCCGAGTTTGTTCACCTGGCCGGCTTTTATAATTGATTACTGAATAGGCTTAGCACAAATGAATTGTGTCCTGAGGCAGTTCTTGCAGCACCCGGCGCCCGTTCTGTTCACGTTTCTTTCAATCGTAATCAGTCGCGTCTGCGTTATCTGTCGTTGGGTTTTTTTCAAGCTGAAAGCTGAGAATTTTGTTGCAAAATTAGAGCTGTTGGATCTGGGCTATACATGTTCCTTCTACTACTATGAGTAGCCAGTCATTTTAACAGCCAGAGTTTGTCAGTCCTTGTGACTGTTTTGTGGCTGTTTTCAAATCACTTTGGTTGTGATTTGTTTGGGCTTATTGACCCTAAACATAGCAAAATGGTAGCATTCTATGATTATCGCAAGTCAGACAGCCAGTGTTAGTCAAGTATCAATTAACACAAGAAACAAAGTAAGAGTGCTGAATGAATTATGGCCGGAAATGCTGCTGCTGACTAAACTGCAGAATTGTTATGCCAGTCGCTGCGCTGGTGACCGCCGTGTGTAGCAGATTTTGGACCCACTGGCAATGCAGAACTGTTCGTCCGAAAGGTGACAATATCGGAGCGGCAATTATTGGTGTTACATGTATGACGTGAAGTAATGTATGTTGAGGGAATGGAGTTGCTGCTAGCAGTTTCGAGTATATGTACTTTTACTGCATGGCTCACCTGGCTAAATCTTAGCTTAGTCGTGCGTGCCTTTGAAGTTCCGACTGTCAGGAACCCGCTTGGGGTGATACAAAAAGCTCGATCAATAATAAATCGCGGCAACTTGCAAATTCGTGTGTCCAAGGACGACCATGTGATGTCACGATATTGAATAACGGCCCACATACATGTACAAGATGCCGCCCTTCATAACTTTGATGTCGTCTGAATGTTAATCCCAGAGAACCTGGCGGGCTTACATGCTTACTTCTATATGTCGAGGTCGGCCATGAAGTATACTATAAATGATCAACGATCTACGAGTATTCATACAAGCACGGTCCCTGTCCGTCGGCAGCAGTCCAAAGTTCTACTACTACAGAACCGAAGTGGACTGTAATTTTTCGGCGAAAGAAGCGATTGTAAACGGCATTAAGCTGCGCTTTTCAGTGCTAAATTGACGTGTATTCAATTTGAACTGTCTGCTGCAAGTGAACTTTGATGCCTCAAAATTTGAGATTTCAATTGGCAGTTCCCTCCTCTTCAAGCAAGCCCCCTCCATCATCAAGCCTGCATGGCTACAGCTGCGAATGTGGTAATAACGTATGTGGTTAGTTAGTGAGCTCTGGTTAGGGCGAACTTTACTTGATACTTTTGTGTCTTATTAAATTTACTTTAAAACGACACATTTCTTCACTACAATTTTAGGTCTCTGCGCTTTGTTGCTTCGATTAATCTGAGCCAGCCATGCAGCGAGCACTGCGTTGCTTCTTTATTGCCCTGCGTTACTGATAAAACTTGAACTTTTAGTCCATAAAAGTTTTATCTTCTAGGCTTTAGTAGTCGATCTTTTGAACAATAGCAATTCAATAAAAATTAAAAGATTTTTAGTATAAAAGGAGGTGAATTTGTTAGGAAAAACTCGTTTAGTGTCTTTTAATTCTGGTATAGATAACTAGAATCTCAATATTGTGTTGGGTTTCGGCCTTGTCGTTTTACCGACGCAGCCTCAGAGCGCCGATCTTATTGCCTACATCGACAACTCTGGCCTCCCATTCCCGATCTCGCGGTCAGCCCCAGGGGTAGCATGATGGATGTGGCGAGCGGCTAGGTCCTATGCTAGGAGAAGACAGCGAGAGACAGACACGGAGATAAAGAAAGGTAGAGAGCCGCCAGCCCCAGGAGGAAGCTGACAGCCCCGCCGCCACCAACTTGTGTGGACTGCATCACCAGACAGCCCTATCGAAACCAAGTTCCCGACTAATTGAGGCCTGATTTCCACCTACAACTAGTGTCTTTTAGCTGTCAATCTCGAAGTCATAGCCGACTAAGGGACACTGCAGGGACTAGATCGCATGACCAAGGCAGGCTCAGAGAGGACTTTTGCAGGGGGTTCTTGCATGGATCGGACTGTGTGGACTCGGAAATGCACTATTATATTACTAAGAGGAGTGGATAGGGAATATCCCAGCTTTTAGCCTCGATGCTTCAACTAACTGCCGCAAAGCGCTGAAATAGCCCAATTAGACTCTTCCGAAAGCGCGCCCTAACTACTCTAAAGATTACATTAAGTTACATTAATAGTTTGGCTGCCGCGCCGCCTCGAACTGCACTAAAGTACAGCCGAAGCTGAGTCCTCAATCTGGACTCTGATCACATGAACTACTGACTGACTGACTGCATGACTGATCCGCCTTTGGTCCACCATGACCGGCGCCAACTAATTTAGCTGCTCATCCGAGCCAGCATGGCGAGTAAATAAAGAGTCAAAAAGAGTATAAAAACTGAATTATTTAGCTTTCACACCTAATCACTTTCACTGCCTATGATGATCAGAGCAATGATCTACTTTAGCGATGTATTATGACTACTTAATATTTACTGCCCTAAATCAGCACAAAATAAGCAATGAGAAAAGTGCGCCAACACCTATTAAGTCACACTACTGCCCATCAGTAGAGGAAAAGAATGTGGCCGAAAAAATAATTGCGACGCGAGCGAAAATGTGCGTCCCTAACAATTGAATCTATAGTCTTGTTGAACGTCTTTTTTAATGTGCCAGAATGAGACGAGTGCTATAGGGCAAGGGTGTCGGAACTGGGGGGGGGGGGGGGGGGCAGGGGACTGGAGCCCCCTTGCTTTTCGAAAAAATTGTCCTTTCTTATTTCATTATGCCCTGGAGCACAAAAAGTGAACCAGTTTAAAATATGATTATTTCAAAATAGCCGATTCAATAACTGCATGCAGATTTTAGGCTACAAAATTTAGAAGTATTCCAGAGAGGCATATGCATACATTTATTATGGCTGACTTTTGTTTCGTGCGATGCCGAATCGCGCAGAAAGTAAATCTGAGCCTTGCAGGCTCGCCCGCACTCAAGGGCTCTTGTCGTGTATATTTGCCATAGACTAATGGCTTTTACTTGTACTTATAATAGGTTGGTGCCCTTGGCACGAATACGCTAATACACAACACCTCCCCCCTAAAGTTAGTCAGACTTTCACTCGTAAGACTTTTTTTTGGGGTCAATTTGAAGTCGTTGTGGGGGCCTGCGATTCCGAGCAGACCCAGTTCTTCGCTGCGGTGCTTCGCCAGGGTTTCCACCAGTCTCCATTTCCAGGCCCGTTGTACGATTCTGATTGGGTGCCTCTCCGGCTTGAACTGGCAGCCTCCTGCGAAGCAATTTCCTGTTTCGTCGGAGCACGCGGCCACTCGTCAATCTGACCAGAAAGTCATTGTTCTTCATAACCTCGACCACGACTCCGTACCGATCCCATCGCTTGTGCTGCGTGTCTTGAACAGCCACTCTGTCCCGCACTCGGAGCTTTGGCAGTTGGCTCGCCGTCGTGTTGTAGTAGCGCTCGATCCTATCCCGCTTCTCCGCCGCTCTCCTGTCCACTTCGTCAGATGCCATTTGCCACTCCTTAGCGAATGATCTTCGGTGGGCAGGCAGGGTGTCGCGCACCGGATGCCCGAACACTGTCATGGCTGGGGACCTCCCGTCGGAGCGTGGGGCGTTGCAGTAGATGAGCAGTCCCTGGGACACGTCGTCCCAGTTTGGTTCTCTTGATGTCACGTTCCAGTTGCCTCTGATGATCTTCTTCATCGCTTTAACTGCTGCTTCTGCTCGGCCGTTACTTTGGGGATACATCGGTGACGATCTCCTGTGCTCGACGTTCCATCGGCTCAAGAATCCTTGAAATGGCTTTGCAGCAAATTGTGGTCCGTTGTCTGTCCAGAGCAATTCCGGAACACCTTTTTCGCAGAACCGCTTCCGCAAGGCGTTGATGACCTTGTAGGTCGGTGCGTCAGTCCCGAGGTAGTCCAGTGTCGGCCAGCCAGACTTTCCATCTACAGTTACCAGGAACATCTTCCCAGCGTATTGGAACAAGTCTGCGTGCAGTTCTTGGAATATTCGCTCCGGTTCTTTTCGCGCAACCAGAGGTTCCTTCGGCTGACTCGGTAGGTTCTCCTGGCATGGGACGCATTTTCTCGCAGCCATCTCGATATCGTTGTTTATCCCGGGCCAATAAAATGCTGATCTTGCTCTTCCCTTCATCTTCATGACTCCGTGATGCATGCTGAGCAGCCTCTTCAGGACATCTGCTCGCATCTCCTTGGGAATGAGTAGCCGCTTTCCTACGACGATCAGGTTGCGCTCGACGGCCAGTCTGTCGCGCAAACTCCAGAATTGGCGCAGAGGAATTGGAAGATTTCCCTTTTCGTTTGGGAACCCTTGTTGGATTAGCTGCTTGAGCTCCTGATATTCTTCATCTCTGCTCGCTACTTGGATCACATGTGCTTCAGAAGCTTGGATTTCATCCACTGCAGCCATAACACTTATTCCGTGCTCTTCCGCGATTTCTTCCTTCATGGTGGCGTTCTCAACTGGCGCTCGGGACAACGCATCCGCTGCCTTATGCTCGCTGCCTTTCACCCATCGTGCCGTGTAGTTGAAGCAGTCTAGCTTCTGGCGCAGTCTTTGTAGCCTTGGGTTCTCGATTTGGTCTAGGGTGTAGCGGTTCAAGATCGGCTCTAACGGTTTATGGTCGATGACGATTTCAAAGTCCGGCAGTCCTTCCAGAAACAGACGGCATTTCTTTGCTGCCCATGCGACTGCTAGGAGCTCCAACTCAATCATCGCGTACCGCCTTTCTGTTTCTGATATAAAGCGAGAACCTGCTTGGACTACCTTCCAGATGCCATCGTCTTGCTTTTGCTGGAGTACGAAACCCAGGCCTTTCAGCCGGGAAGCATCGGTATGCAGTGCGGTCTGTTTTGACGGGCTATAGTACGCCATGGTGGGAATTTTACTCAACTCGTTCCGCATTTTGTCGAAAGCCTCCTCGTGCTGAACCTCCCAGAGGAACTCGCTCGTGGGCTTCAGCAATTCTCGCAGTGGCCCACCCAGCGTTGCTATTTTGCCGCTGCAGACTCCCACTTGGTTGACTAGGCCGAAGAATGCCCGGAGATCTGTTATGTTGTCCGGTCTTGGAAACTCCCTAATGGCCTTCACTATCGCTGGGTCCATTGTAAATCCACTCGAGTCAAGCTGGAAGCCGGCGAATGTCACTCTGGGCTGGGCTAGCACGAACTTGTCCGGGTTGAGGCTGATCCCACGGTCTCTGCATCGCAGCAGGAACTCCCGTACGGCTTGCAAATGATCCGGAAGGTTATCGTGAGCAATGAGTACATCGTCCACGATGTGATGCGTGTTCTGCAGATCCACCAGCACTTCGTCCATCCGTCTGTTGTAGTGTTCAGATATGGATGACAATCCGAATGGTGCTCGCAGGTATTTGAACCTGCCGAAGGGCGTGATGAATGTCGTCAGCGGTTGCGACTCGTTATCCAGTGGCACTTGGTGGTAGCCCTTCGTTGCATCCACAGTTGTGAAGAACCTTGCATCCTTCAAGTTCGACACTATTTCGAATGGCGTTTTGCTGATGTATCTTTCTTGAACGACATATTTGTTCAGATTCCGCAGGTCAACACACAGTCGGATTTTACTGCGGTCCTTCTTGGGCTGCACGGTGATTGGTGCACACCATTCTGTCGGCTCGGTCACCTTGGCTATGACTCCTTCTCGTTCCAGCTCTTCGAGTTCTCTCTTGAGCATCGGCTTCAGTGGCTCTGCGATCCTCCGCGGTGTTGAAACCGCAAAGGGCTTGGCATTGGCTGACAGCTTGATCTTGAAAGTTTCACCGGACATTCTGCCGATCCTTCTGCTGAATACGTCTGCGAACTCTTTCTGTATAGTCCCCACCGGGCTGCTGTCCCTAGCCCTGGGGTCCAGCCTTCCGATGATTTGTTGCGGGAAGTTTCTTGGAATGATACCGAGCTCGCGGCATGTCTCTCTTGACAAAATCATGCTGGACACTCCGCTGATGACATGAAACTGGCGCTTTAGCTCAACTTTACCCAAGCTTATTTTTAGCTGGATCGATCCCATGGACTTCAGATGCCTACCGTCTACGGCCTGTGGCTGTATGTCGGATGGTAGTAGGTTGTTCGCGTCTTCACCAAGACTTGGCAGCAGGTCCTCTGGGATAGCATTAATAAACGCCCCCGTATCCGGCAGAGCTGAGACGGTCTTTACGCCGTCTTCCGTGCTGATGCTCAGTTGCACACAGGTTGCCGACTTCTCACTTGGCCTGTTGCTGCCCGTAACAGATAGTATCGAATGGAGTTTCTCGGTTCCGACTGCATTCGAGCTACTTTGGCATTGCCTTGCGAAGTGGTTCGCCTTACCACATCTTTTGCATGATTTTCCCCATGCTGGGCATTTCTCTTTGCCGACCTCGTGTTGACGTCCACAGAACTTGCAGCCCCGGTCCGTGGCCGCAGTCCGCCCGCTGGCTTGAGTATGCGGTCCGGTCTTTTGAGCCTCAGCAGTGCCATGATGCCTTGACTGTTTGCCCTTCTTGTACGCTGACGCTCGTCGAAGAGCAGACATTTTCGACGTCTCGTTCTTCATTGCTGCGCAGTTCTTCCTGGAACTTTCCATTGTCTCGCAGATTGTCTTTGCGCGCTCCAGTGTGAGGTTGCTGCCTTCCTCCAATAGCTTCTCGACCGTCGCAGGGTCACGAAGTCCCATCACGATGCGGTCGCGCAGTTGAAGGTCTTCGCAGTTTGCACAGCATCTCTGGAAATTGCATCGAGCTGCCATCTCCTTGATGACCACGAACCAGTCGCTGAACGATTCCCCGTCCTGCTGGTTGCGCAGCCAGAACTCGCGCCGCTCAAAAATGTCATTTTTCTGGCCGCTGATGAACAGCTCCAGTGCCTTGATGGTTTCACCGGCGTCGTCCTTGTGCTCAGCCTTCAGCTGAGGCAGGCTGTCGACGACCCGGAGGGTCTCCATGCTCAGGCAGTGGCGCAATGCGAAGAGCCGCAGCTTTTTCTTCTCAGCTGCCTCTGCGATTCCGTTCAAGCCGGACAGCTCTTCAAATGCTTCCCACAATTTTTTCCATTGTGGGAATAGATGCTTCTGCGATTCGATGTCGAACTGGGGCGCTCCTCTGACGTCGATCTTCGGGGCCATGGCCAGAGTGACTCCACAACATATGTCGATGTCTGGGTCCGTCACTTCAATCTTGGTGAGCTTTCTCAATTAGCTGCTTGCGATGCCATGTTTCGTGCGATGCCGAATCGCGCAGAAAGTAAATCTGAGCCTTGCAGGCTCGCCCGCACTCAAGGGCTCTTGTCGTGTATATTTGCCATAGACTAATGGCTTTTACTTGTACTTATAATAGGTTGGTGCCCTTGGCACGAATACGCTAATACACAACAACTTTGAAGCGGATAGAATTGTAAATTGCCGTCCGGCGATGAACTGATGGAAGTATTTAACACATTCGACTATAGCTAAAGCCTCGCGTTCAATGTTTGAATAATTTGATTTAGCTTTGGTCAAAATCCTAGTGGCCAACCAGCGTCGCAAATGATATAATGGGGCTTTTTGATATCATATAAAGTGATTGTCCCTTTTGCCATTTTGGCAAATGTCTAAACGTGGAAAGTGCACTTCTTAATTGATCTTTATCTCGCAGCAGAGGGAAGCTTCTCCAGTGCGTTCATTCGAGCTGGATCGGGACGAAGTTTTCCGTTGGAGAGCAAAAATCCTAAAAACTTGACCGTTTTCTGACATACTTGAAAACATGCAATGTTAGTTGATCCTTCACCTGTGATAACAGTATCTTCTGATGTGCAGTTAAAGTTCGGGTGCCGATGATGATGTCATCCTGATATGAAGAGAAAAAAGGGATATCTCGGAGCAACTTGTCCATCACCTCCTGAAAAATCTGAGGGGCAGCAGAAATCCCGAATTGCATTTTTCGGATTGCGAAATGTCCGATATGAGTCGAGATGCTTGAAAGTCTCTGACTCTCCTCTGATGATTAAATCTGTAAATACGGGTCCTCGAGATCACTAACCGAGTAGTGTTTTGCATTCAGAATAGCTAACTGTAGTTATATATATATATTTCTTATAATTTTGGCAACTTACAGCGATCAAAATCCATTGAACCTTCTGGCAGAACCTTCAGGGTTAACCACCGGAACAATTGGGGACACGGATATAGCAGGATTTTGACTAAAGAGTCGCTCTATACCTGTAAACCTCCTTGTAAATTAACTGTACAATAAAAAGGTTAGAATCCGAACAAAGTATTTGCATGCATTACATGTACTTTACGCGCACATAAGTTATAAAATTAATTGAAATAAAAATCCTTGCTGAGATCCCCAGTCTTTTTTGCGACAGAAGAAATTTTTTCACGGAAAACGTGTAGTTACAATCATAAAAGCATGCATAGAGAAACTGAATGCATATTAGGATTATAACAGGCGGTGATCAAGAACGTCCTACTGTACAACGCCGAGACCTGGACGCTGACGGACTCGCTCGAGCAGCAAGTGCTGCTGCGCGCCGCCTTCAAGATCGGCTACGAGTGGGTTCCTACGCGGCACTCTATTGCCGCGCCGGCCTGGACCGTCCAAGTCAACTTTTGCGCCGTCGGCGACTCCAGCTGGCAGGCCACGTCATCCGCGCCGAGTCGTCCTGCCCCGAGCCGGTGCAGGAGGTGCTGCTGGTCACGCTGCTGGCGCCCTACCGGCGAGGACAAGCGCGAACTCGGCGTTTCGTTGATTTCCCGCTGGCTGACGCCGGCGCCCCCGATTCTGCCGGCGGCGCGGCCTTCTTTCGCGCCCAGGCCCTGAGGCGCGCCCTGTTGCACTGCTACTATGCTACTATTTTCAGCCTACTATGTTTTTATGGTGTTTGTTGTTGTTAGGATTGTATCACTAACATAAAAAAATCTTGAATCCTTCGAGATACATATGTATTCGACAGGATGGGCACTTGTCTTTTGCGCTTCTTACTGCCATCCCTACTAGCTGTTTGCTGACAATAACGGTCTGCAAAACGGCTCCTGAATTTGTGCTAAAAAAGCTTGCAAAGAAATTAACTGAGCAATCTGCCCCCGGGGCGTTATCAAATTGTCTGAATAGAAATAATTTCGATATTCACAGTTGCCCGAAAGACAAACTGCAAGAAATTTTTTCTTGGCTTTGGAAAAAAGTAGCGCGCAGAATATCTATTCGGCATGAGTTCAGAGTCATTGCTACTGACTCTGAGCGTATCTAATCGTGCTGGGCACGAATATAGCGGCATTCGATCGCCACATCAAAAGGCGCAGAGAGCAGAGCCGCAAGTTTTAGCCCGCAAATTGAAATTCACCATGGATTCGGTCCAAACCAGCCTGCTGCTACTCATGGCTCTGTCAGTGGCGGCGGTCTCCGCCCAGCGAAACTACACCATCGTCCGCTACCTCACCGTCAACACCACCACCGGCCCTATCAGAGGCGCCGTGATTGAGACCAGCGGGCCTTCTGAGAACTCCAAGGTGCACATCGGCTCCTTCCTCGGCATCAACTTCGCGAAGGTTCCCACTGGAGAGTTCCGATTCGCTCACCCAGTCTTCACACAGTGGGACTTCGTCCAGGATGTGCTCACCTTCGATAACATCTGTTTCCAAGATCCCGGACCCAGCGACGACTACTCGAAAATGGACGAGGCCTGCATCGCCGCCAACATCTGGACTCCGTACAACGGCACGTCCTCGAACCCTGGAAGCTACCCGGTGCTCGTGTGGATCCACGGAGGCCGCTTCGAGAGCGGCTCGATCATCGATGAGAGCAACTCGGGACGCGTACTCACGTCGCACGAGTCGATCGTTACTGTGAGTCTGCAGTATCGCCTCGGAGTGCTCGGCTTCCTTCGACTCAGCTCTAGTGTGGCTCCCGGAAACATGGGGCTGAAGGATCAGGCCCTGGGACTGGAGTACGTGCACCTCAACATCGAGAAGTTCGGAGGCAACCTACAGACGGTGACGCTGATGGGTCTGGACGCCGGTGCTGCTTCTATCGGGTACCACATGCTGAACGAGAGGACGCGGACATTCTTCAAGCGAGCTGTCATGATGGGCGGGTCGCCCCTTGTCTTCTGGTCTGTAAGAAACAGCACCAGCGCGGTGGAGAGGCTTCACTTGGACTTCGCCATCCGCCAGCTCAACTGCCCTCCTCCGGACCAAGGCAACTTCACCAACACACTTCAGTGCCTCCGAGATGTGTCTCCCGAGAAGCTCGTCCAGGAGCAGAGCAACTTCAACCGCCTGTTCCAGGGCATCGAGTTCCCGCCTGTCATCGACGGCGACTACATCAAGGAGGACCCTGTGACGGCCTTCCGGAACGGCCGCTTTGAGGGCATGAGCCTCATGATCGGAGTGACCAGTGCCGAGGCCGCTGTGTACACTCGGCGCAGCTTGGAGTCGCAGAAGCTCACCCAGGACCAGCTCGCCAACAGGGCCATCTATGAGCGAGTGCTTCGCGAACAGTTCAGGTTCTACGAGCGGCAGCCGGACGAGCTGAGCGTTCCTGGCCAGAACGTGCTGTTCGATCGCCTAACGGACTTCGGCAACCCGTCGGGACCAGCTCAGTTCAAGCGGTGGCTCGACGGAGCCTCCGACCGGATCTTCGTGGCTGCTGCGAACGAGTTCGCCGAGAAGATGTACGAGAAGAACCAGGTAACCTGCATGGTCGCTTGTGACTAGCACTTTGAATTTTCACGGTCAAGAGTTAATGAGTAACGGATGTCTGCTCCCGCCTTGAAATCGCTGCAGGGCACGGGAAACGACGTCTACTTCTACGTGTTCTCTGAGCAGGACAACTTTGCGGACTACACGGGCGCCTCTCACGGCTCGGACGCGTACTACTTCTTCGGCAATCCCAGCGACGACGCGCCCATCGTGAAGCCTGAGCAGACTCTGCTGTCCGACCGCATGATGGACTACCTGGCCAAGTTTGTGGCGACTGGCGACCCAGTGCCCAGGGACAACGAGGGCGTGTGGGCCAAGTACAACAGCAGCCACAGGTTCTACCACAACTTCACCACCGACCTCGGGACATTCGACGCTTCGAGATACAACGTGCCGTACGGCTTCCGGCGCGACGACTGCGCGTTCTTTGACCAAACGCTGGGCTTTGTCAACACCCTGGTGGAGCCGCCCAGCACTACGGCGCCTTCAACTGTTACAACAAGCTCGGCACAACCAGAGACGACCGCGTCACCGCATGTGGACTGCCAATACGTTTTTAACCGGCCAGCCATCATTTCCCTGAGCGTTCTTGCGCCAACTAATGCGATCACGCTGGCGGCAGTGCTGGTTGTGTACTGCAAGCTCAAGGCTGCTAAGGTTACGCCTGTTTGAATGGAAACGCTACTGGTGTTCATCGCTTGATTTCTGAAAGAAAGATGTTCTGTAGTCGCCATAAACCCGAAGAAAAAATACCGAGCGTACGTATAACTGTATTCCTAAAAATATGGGTTCTGAAATCAATGAGTAATTGGCATGATTCCAGGGGCGTAGCCAAGGGGGGTCCAGGCGGCTGATCTAGACGAAATTTTTGAAATTCGAAAATAATTTTTTTTGTAATTTAACAATTTAAAGCAGAAAAAAGTGTTTGTAATTGTTTTGCATCATGTAAGTCGCAAAATGGAGAAGAATTGGGAAAATTTAGCCAAAAGTGGTTCGCGGAACCTTTTTTGGTCCTTCGAAATTTTGACACCCCCCCCCCCAGAAGGAAATCCTGGCTACGCCCTGTATGATTCTACTTTGTACGTACATGTATACATGTCCAGCCTGACAACACTGGGCTCCCTGACGGAACTAAAAGCAGTAGATTTTTACGGGAATATATACATGTGCATGCATGCACGAGCCAATGAGCCTCTTCATTTCGAACCAGAACCATGTTGCAAAGTATAACTTTTCAGGGGCGAATAGGCTGCGATTAAGGATTCGGTTTATTTGTTTTCAACAACTAAAATTTACTTTTACATAACGTAAGTTCTTACAATAGATTTAAGATTTAGAAGAATGAAAAAATAGTGTAATTTTTGTTAAACTGCTATATTTCTTGTAAAATTCTAGTTCTGGAATCGTGTGGCAGTTGGGCCTGCCCCCAGACTCATTTTGAATCCGCACGTTAAAATTTTGGTTGTTAATTTTTGTTCTGCTCCGGTTTCTTTTCTCGGTTCCTTTTCGTTCCTGTTTTCCTGTTCCTCATCGTTCCTCCTTGTTCCTGCTGAGTCTTATCTCGTTTCCGCCTCATTCCTGCCTTCCGTTTCCAGCTCTGTTCCGCCTCGTTCTCTCGTTCCTTCTAATCTTGTTCCCTTGTTCCCTCTGCGGATCTTCCCTTGTTCCTTTTAGTTCCTTTTATTTTTATGCTGCGGAACCGCCTCTTCTCTATAAATATTTGCTGGTTTTTGCTCAATTTTTAGTAGTGGTGGTTGTGTGGTTTCTGTTTCGTTTTTAGTCTTAGTCGTTCTGCCATCATCCCTCCGGCCTGTTTTGCTGCTATCCTACTCGTCTACTGCTTAGTTATACCGTCGGATAATTTTTTTAATAATCAATTTAGTCTTTTGTTTGTAGTTTTGGAAAGTCAAATAATTAATAAATAAATAATTTCTACGCCCCGAACCAATACTTTAACTTTACACCTTGAGACTTCGAACGCGCGAGTTAATCTATTTATCCGACTGAGATCAGTAAGAGACTCTCACGACAAACTCTGACTTAAGAGTTAACTCTAAATTGAGAGAGGTAGGAAATTAGACTTGTCAGTCGAAAATATTACACTCTCTCTGGTGGCAGCCTACTACACCTTTTCACGTTCAATTTTGATCAAATTCTAGTACTTAAAAACTTGCGGAAATTCAATTCAGACACTTTAAGCTATGGTCAGTGCTTTCAGAAAATCAGTAAAAACAAGTACCCTTTCAAAAGCAACAGAGCCTGTTCGATTTAAACTCAGTTTTTTGTCTCTGGCAAAATCTCGCCAGCTAGAAAGTTAGCAGAAAATCTATAAGAACAAGGTGTCTTTCGAACGAGACACGGTAATTTCAATAAAAACTTCTGCAATGCTCTGTGGTCAAAGCATTTTGCTATTCGTGACTGGCTTGGCTTAGAAGAAGTTCAAAAAAGACAAGCTCCCTTTCAAAAGAATCAAACAAATTCTGAAGCATGATGGCTGACATCGACGAAGAAGACACAGACGAGTTGATTGAGGAGGAAGGCGAAGACAATGTGAGCGACGTTCAAAATGGCGAGCCAAGCCGTCAACAACACCGAGCAAACGACAGGATCAGCAATGCTGATAGAGCTCGGCTAATTGGAGCTTTTAAACGAGGAGAAGATTTTGTTGAATTGGCCCGCCAGTTAGGTGTAAAGCGGACAACCGCGTACACGATTGTGCGATCGGGAAGGCTGGAAAAGCTACCAAAGGGAGGCGCTAAACGAATTAAATGGGACCAAGAAATGCAAGCGTTCATTGAAGGTCAGGTCGAGACGAATCCACTCTTTACACTGAAGCAATTAAACGCCAACCTTCGTATAAACTTTCCGACCAAAGCACAAGTAACGGATAAAACAGTCGGTGAGAAACTTAACGGAGCTCTTTTCACCACCAAGTTAGCAAGGGATCTTCCTGCTGGACGAAACGCCCCACGGGTAAGTGAAGCGCGAGTGGAGTTCTGCGACTGGCTTTGTTCAGCAGAGGTTGTTGCTACTCACAAAATCTACATTGACGAGTTCGGCTTTGACACGTGGCTTCGAAGATCGCAAGGCAGGGCTCGTCGAGGTGAGCGTGTTTACCGACAGGTTGGTTCGCAGAAGGGGTTGCGCGTCACTGTTTGCTTAGCTGTCAGCCCTACGATTGGAGTAGTCCACTTCCAGACCTACGACAGGGGCATGAGCAAAGAGAGATTTTGGACATCACCATCGGCAACTTTCAAGCTGCATTCCCCGTACTGAATTGCAAGTTGGTCATCGACAATGTTTCATCCCATAATGATGCCGAGGACTACGAGATCCCAGGCAGTGTCGAAATTAAACGCCTGCCGCCATACAACCCCTTCCTCACACCTGTCGAGAACTCGATCGCGTGCTGGAAGGCTGCATTGAAGCGCGAGGTAGCCCAAATGCAGCAGCTGTTTATCGCGCCGACTGTCGAACAACTCGGAGGTCGGACGCTGGCTGCCCACCGGCGAGACACACTAGTGACCAAAATTAATTAAACCTCTGACTGCATTACGGCTGAAAAGTGCACCGCTTGGTATAACCACGTGTTCACTTACGTGCCTCGATGTCTGGCTCGACAACCTATTGATGGGTAGCCGGTTAAGTTCATACAACTCGCAAAAACGGAGCTGAGAAATGTCTTATTTCATTCTGTTATTTGATTATTCATTTATTCATTCATTACCTCATTTATTCGTTAATTTATATTAATTCACTCGTTCTTCCAGTTAATGTTTTACAATTATTCGTTGACATGTACTTATGTCATGGTTAAGTTTCTTTTGAATAAACTCTTTTTCTATTGAAGTTCTTCGAAGCATTCTTTCGCCTTCCCGCAGGGGAGATTTTGCCAGAGACAAAAAACTGAGTTTGAATCGAACAGGCTCTGTTGCTTTTGAAAGGGTACGAGCTACTTGTTTTTATTGATTTTCCGAAAGCACTGACCATAGCTTAAAGTGTCTGAATTGAATTTCCGTAAGTTTTTTTAGTACTGGAATTTGATCAAAATTGAACGTGAAAAGGTGTAATATCGAGAACATTTTCGTGGAGAATTTTGGCCAACGCATCTACGCCTGGAATAACTCGGGACTACGCCATAATTCGAGTCACCGCTAAAGCTACCGTTACTAGGAGCCATTCGACGCAACGTCGCCTATAGACCGCTCAGCTACCGATTGACTACCCTCCCCCGGACTTGAGGCACCCGGCAGACGGAGTTCTCCCTTATTTTGCCGACAGATTTTGTTTGAACGAAATTGGAAATTTCGTGGAATTTCGGCACAAATTCGAATAACCGCCGACCAACTCCAGGAAAATTCTTTCCACCCCGCCCTCAATCGCTTCGTGAAGAGGCTCAATAATGCGTGGCTTTACTTTTTTTTTTAACGAAATAATAAATATATAAACATAACCGTCTACTGTCTAGATTCAAAAAAGTGCATTTAACTAGCATTTGCTTACTTATTTTACCCCTCTGCGAGCTTCGAATGACTAAAGGTTAATCTGCAAAGTAGCTTGCGCTTTGTTTTAGAATGCTTCATTTAAAAAACTCAAACTTTACCCTATAAACAGCTAGTGACAAGCTTTATTTAATTCATTGATTTGATCAGAATCAATCATAGGCATTCGCCATTAGAGCATTTACAAATTTTTCTGGTGTTTAATAGGTCTGTGGAATGAGTGAGTTTTAGGAAATAAACTACTAAGATACAATACAAACATTTCTGTATCTATTCCACATTTTAGTATATACCAACATATGTAGGCCTCTGTCTTATAATACCTCAATGTTTTTTAGACTATATTAGCTAGAAGGCTACAAGCAAAACTTGAAGATTGCTACTGATTGAAAATGAAAAGTAGGTCTTTCTAAAAAATATTTTAGTATTTGCCTATAATTTTTAATATATTAAAACCATTATAAAAATAAAGAGGTTAGATAGCTTGCTTGTTAATTATCTGAAGTATATATTGCTGATGTAGGCCTAGCTTTAATTTCATAGCTATTATAGCATTAGCTATTTTGTATACATTTATATATTTGCTTGAGTATAAACAAGTAGTATGAAGATAGGCTCGTCCTAGTCCCATAGCATAGGAACCAAAAGTAAGGGTGTTAGAAAACAAGGTCTTCATACTACTTGTTTACTAGTTGTATGTATTCTGATGTGAAGGTGATATCAAAAAATTTATAAATGAATTGGCACTTCCCAAGGGAAACATTATATACTTTACTTTGTTTGAATTTGCTTGTAAGAAAATTTTACATTTTCTTTATCTTGTGCTATCCCTGGAATCCCTGAGTTTCAATTTTAATCTAAGGACACATTACAAGTAGTAGGAGGGACTGTTTCTTTGAAAGTTTTTGGAGTCCAGTTTTTGCTAAAAAATATACTATGGAGATAGGAAATTTGCAGATTTTTAAATATAAATTAAGGATTGTGCTTGATTGAAAAGTATGATATGAATCTTTTGATATATATTTCCCACTTTCTTACTTTATTAAAATAGGCCTATGTACCTCTTAATCTGCTAAGAATTGATCTTTAAATTGTAAAAGCATTTGACTGCTCTAAGGGGCTTTTCTTACTGCTCAAGTAAATTTTCTATCTGATTAAGGGATTTCTAACTACTGAAAGGGGACTTTCTAACTGCTTGGGAGATTTCTAACTTGAAGGAGATTTTCTAAATTCTCTGGGAAATTGTCTATCTGATAGGGGAATTTCACACTTCTCAGGGAATTTTTCTAGCTGATTAGGATATTTCTAAGTGCTCCAAAAGGAATTTTAAACTGCTTAGGGATTTGAGACTGCTCGATTGGTATTTTCTGTCTTCTGATGGGTATTTTCTAACTGCTCTTTAGCTTTTCAGACTGCTAGGGGGATTTCAAACTGTTTGGGGAAATTTTTTATCTGATTGGGGATTTTAACAGCCCAAAGGGTAATTTTAACTGTTTGGGGGATTTCTAACTGCTCAAAAGAGATTTTCTGTCTGCTTAGGGGATTACTAACTGCCTAAAGGGGACTTTTTAGCTATTTAAATGATTTCTAACTGCTTAAAAGGGGATTTTCTAAATGCTCCAGGAGACTCTAACTGCTTGGGTAGATTTTCTATCTGATCGAAGGTGATTTGCTTAACTGCTTAGGGAGATTTTCTAACTGCTTAAAGGGGTATTTTTTAATACTTTAGGAGATTTTCCATCTGCTAAATTCTGCTTAGGGGATTTCAGACCCCTATAGGGGATTCATTTGGGATTTCTAATGGCCCGAATGGGAATTTCCAACTGTTTAGGGGATTTCTAACTGCTCGAAAGAAATTTTCTGTCTGCTTCGGGATTTCAGACTGCTGGGGGAAATTTTCTGTCGGTATGAGAAATTTCTAATTGCCTGAAGGGAACTTTTTAACTGCTTGGGGACATTTTCTAACTGTTTGAATGTGATTTTCTTAACTGATTAGGGAGATTTGTGGGATTTATAACTGATCAAAGGGGATTTTTAATTCTTGGATTTTTAATTTAATGGATTTAATAATAATCGGGGGGATCTGTCTTCTTGGAAATCTTTTTTAACTGCTGATTATGATTTTGTCAGCTTAGGGGATTTCTAACTGCCCGAAGAGGACTTTCTTACTGCTCGGGGATAATTTCTATCAGCTTGGGGATTTCCAACTGTCCAAAGGGGATTTTTACTTCTTAGGGAAATTTTCCGTCTGCAGGGGGATTTCAGACTGCTTGGAGAAATTTTCTGTCAGCTTGGGGGATTTTAGACTGCTCAGGGATGTTTTCTTCGGGCAGTTAGATTTCTATGCTTGGGGGATTCTCTGTCTGCTTGGGGAATTTCTCTGTGCGGGGTGGGATTTTTTCCCTGCTCAGGAGGAGTTTGCAACCGAAGGTTTTTCTTCTCTGGGGACTTTTCGGTCTGTTTAGGGGATTTCTAACTGCTCGGGGAAAGTTTCTATTTGATTGGGGACTTTCCTACTTCTCAAAAAAGATTTTTCTAGCTGCTGGGGGACTTTCTGTCTGTTCGGGAGTTTTCTTCTTTAGTGCTGGAGGGAATTTTTTCGACTGCCCTAAAAAATTTTCTAGCTGCTTGGAAAGATTTTTTAGCTGGTTGGGAGATTTTAGTGCTCGGGGTGATTGTCTAACTGCTCAAGGAGATTTTCTTTCGCTTTAGAAGATTTTCTAAATACACGAAAGGATTTTATGCTTCTCCGGAGACTAATTTTGCTGCAAAGCTTTTCTAGCTGCTTAGGATATTTCTGTTGAGTACATGAGTGACTTAAAATGTCTGTCTGCGTCCCCCCTGGGAGGGCACCGAAGAGCTAGTATATTTCTATTATTAACAATACAAGTTCTGATCCTCTTCTAACAAAGACTGATTTATTTAAATAAGGTTTCTATCAATCAAATTTTGGATAATTTTGCTGGTCCAGTCACATGTCCAAGTCCGATTCTTTCTGGATTGGCGATTTGTCGTTTAGTAGGTTTTGACGAAAGTGAATCAATATCAATAAAAATGATTGGATGATCAATTTTTCACAAATTAAGACGCACATTGTTTGATAGAGTAAGGAGGCAGGAATTACATTTCAAAAGATGACATTAGCATCTGCTTCCAATCGAGTGCAATCTTTAATATGTTGTCAAAAATTTGCAAATTTCTTATCTCTGCAGTGTATTTTTTCTGAATTTTTTCGAAAATTGGGCTCCAAAAACCTCCCAAGAAACAAATTGTCCCGTCGTTCTACTTAAGGTGTCCTTGTTTTAATCCTGCACCTTCACAGCAACATCCGTGCATTGACAAAACAATATGGACATCCTGCATAGTCTCCTCGTACTGGCATCTTCATTCATCAGTGCGTCTCAGCTTTTTTACTCAGTGCAGTAAAAATAACTTTAGAAAATTTGTACTAAAAATAAAGTTTGTTTCTAAATAGCATTTTACATTCATTTGACTATTTGATTACCATGCACTTGACTAGAGTAAATAGCTATTTAACTAAAGGCCAATGATTTGTTACCTTTAGAGATAGAAATAGCGTTAAAGCCTAACTGTAAAATATCTGAATCTATATAGCCTAACTATATCATAAATAATATAGCTTTAAGGCCTACTGGTATTATTAAATTGAAAAAAATTCAAGGTGTCTCTTAAATTCTATTTTCACAAGTGACTTACATATGTTAATAATATTTGAACTATTTTGTCTCCATCGAGATGAGGAAAATTAAGATAATCATGCATCATAAAAAGCCACTTTAGTTAAGCAATGCCATCCTAGGTCATAAAAGTTCCAATTTTAAAGAAATGCGTAGGACAAAATAGTTTATTGTCATACCATACTAAAGTTTTGGGTTTTGTATTTTGTTAGTCGTTAATGTAGTTCAGTCTGGCTAATATAATCTAATGGTTTTTACATGGACTACGAGTAGAACAAAGGCAGTAGAACGAATGTTGAGTTGATTTGAAAATTCAATCCTGTACTTTCTTGTCAGCTGGTGTCCCAGCAACAAAGATGAAGCACAAGCGGCGCCGCTCAGCCACCAACAGCGAGGCGGACTGCTCCAGCCTTGTCGCTATCGAACCGGCCGCTGACTTGGAGCCAGACGAGTCGCTCCTCGACGTGGCGGACTGTTTCGAGCGGGTCAGCCGCGAGCTGACGATCCCGCTGCTCCCCTGGCAGCTCGGCGGCGACGCCGGCGCCCTGGTGGCCGAGCAGCTCCGCTCCCGTCTGCACCGCCACGTGCCCAGCCTCGGCGGCATCCTGCACAGCGTCGACTCGCTCCGCCTGCTGGCCAGCGCCGATGCCGGCAAGCGTCGCCTGGCCGCCCCGTTGGTTGCCTGCGGCCCCAGCTTGGTGCAGTGCCCCGTCCGCGTCCGCCTGTCCTGCCGCCTGTTCCGGCCCCGGCCGGGCCTCGGCCTCGCCTGCCGGGTGACGGCCGTGCTGCCGGAGCTGCTGTCCTGCGTGTGCCACGGCGTCTACCAGGTCACCGTGTCGGTGCCCCCGGCGACCCCGGCCCTGGCTCCTGGCGACCGCGTGCTGGCCAGGGTGGCGCGGGTTCGAACCCACAGCCGGCTGCAGGTCAGCGTTGAGGCCGAGTTTCTGGCAATCCTGCCCGACAAGGGCGATTAAACCGCCTTGAATTTGCCGGCTAGTTGGCCCGCCAGTGCATTGCTATAAATACATAAAGTACGCGCTGATAATTGTGCCGGCCTGCGCTTGCCGCTCGTGTCCGATTTTTTCTTTTCACTGTCTGTTGCGCATGTTTGCAGGGCCTATTGAACTTTTAAATCACCTTTTGTAATGTCATCAGCCTTATCAATATATGCAGGCAGCCTTTATGGACCTTGTACACAGCCTTAAGAAACAAGTAAACTACCTAAATACACTATGTACACAGCCTCAAGAGACTATGTACACAGCCTCTGCAGATTATGTACCCAGCCTCAAGAGACTATGTACACAGCCTCTGCAGATTATGTACCCAGCCTCAAGAGACTATGTACACAGCCTATGCAGATTATGTACACAGCCTATGCAGATTATGTACACAGCCTGTGCAGATTATGTACACAGCCTATGAAGATTATGTACACAGCCTCAAGAGACTATGTACCAAGAGACTATGTACACAGCCTCTGCAGATTATGTCCCCAGCCTCAAGAGACTATGTACACAGCCTATGCAGATTATGTACACAGCCTGTGCAGATTATGTACACAGCCTATGCAGATTATGTACACAGCCTCAAGAGACTATGTACACAGCCTATGCAGATTATGTACACAGCCCCAAGAGACTATGTACACAGCCTGTGCAGATTATGTACACAGCTTTAACAGACCGTGTACAGCCTGTAATTAGTACCCTTACTGACCGCATTCGATTAACCAGACGATTGAGCGAAAATCTTCAGTGCGCCCTTCACAAATATCGCCGCTATTCTGCTACATGCCTGAATGCTGTATGTCGAAGAACTTTTTTTTTCAGCGAGCCTTGCCACTCCCGCTGTTGGTGGTGTCGCTGCCGATGCTGCTGCTGCTGCAGCCTCAGCCCCGCAGCGCCAGCGAGCCCCCGATCGCGCCGCTGAACCTCAGCACCGACGGCCGTTGGATCCGAATCGAGCGCGCCTCGATCCCCTCGAGCCTCGATTGGACCCAACGCCTCCGCGTCCTCTGCTGGCCCGGCCTGCTGCCCGCCGACGCCGCCTGGCCCGCCGTCCTGCGTGTCGCCTTCCACGCCGCCTCGCTGCGCGTCTCGCTCTCGCCGTCCACAGCTTCCGCAAAGGGGCCGTCCGTGCGCTTCTTCCTCGGAGCCAACGCCACCGACGTGCTTCGGCGGGTTGAGGACGCCGAGGCTTCGCTGTTGCGCCGGTTTTTTATGCCTTCCAGTGACGCCGGCTTTTTCTCCCACCCCCTGATGGCTGCTCAGCGCGCTTTCCTCGGCCCGCTGGCGCTGCCGCTGCCCCTGCTCGAGCCCGCCTGCGCCGGTGTGCTGCTCGACGATGCTGACGATGATGACTGTGAGTGCGGCAGCTCTGTTCCGGGATCTCTGCAGGTCTTGATCCATTATCTAGAGCTCTTGATCCATCACACACGTCGTGATCCATAATCTGCACGGGTCTTTTTCTATAGTCTGCAGGTCTTGTTCCGCAATCTGCAGGTATTTTTTTCGCAATCAACACGTCTTTGTTTCGTAATCAACACGTCTTTGTTTCGTAATCAGCAGGTCTTTGTTTCGTAATCGACACGTCTTTGTTTCGTAATCGACACGTCTTTGTTTTGTAATCAGCAGGTCTTTGTTTCGTAATCAACACGTCTTTGTTTTGTAATCAGCAGGTCTTTGTTTTGTAATCGACGCGTCTTTGTTTCGTAATCAACAGGTCTTGCTCCGTAGTCTGCAGGTCTTACCCTATAATCTAAAGACAAATATTTTCCCATTAGCGACTGTCCCCACCCGTTGTAATCCCGCAGCCCAGACAGGTGCTGCCACCGCCTACTTTGCTCGCGCCGAGACCCGGCTCAGCCTCTTCCGCCTGGGCGTCTTCGTCCTCGGCAGCTGCCTGCTCGCCTCGGCGCCCGAGCTCAGCCGCCGCGCCACTTTCCGCTACGCCGGTGGCGCCGTGGCGGGCGCGCTGCTGTCCGCCGCCCTGCTGGTGCTGCTGCTGAACCGCCTGCTGCCGCTTCGTCGCCTGCTCTGGCCGCTGCTCCTAGCCAGCGCGGCCGGCGCCGGCGCCATCTGGACGTTCGCAGCGGCGCACGCCGCCGAACTCGCCGAGCGGCACCGGACCGCCCTGGCCGCCTACCTGGGCGGCTCCGCCTGCCTCTCCATGGCCGTCTGCTACTGGCTCGGCCCCGTCACCAGCCACCGCACCTTCCGCCTGCTGGAGCTCACGCTCAGGGCGCTGGCCCTCGTCTGCATGCTGGCCTCCTGCCAGGTGAGGCGCCTCGTGTGCATCCCGCCTTTCTGTGAGAGATTCCATCTCCGTGTGATCCCTTCTCCTGTATTGGGTCCCGCCTTCCTGTCTGAAATCCCATTTTTAGCGTTTTAGAACCTTTTTTATCTGGTGTATGCGAAGCTATTTTCGTTTGTGAAATCCTATTAATAAAGTTGGTTCTGAACCGTAGGGAAATAGAAGGGTTTTTGAGAAAGAGAGAGAGAAGAGAGAGAGTTGGTTTCCTACGTTCAGATACACAAATCTATCCTTCCAGATACTCTAATCTGGGAATAACAATAACAGTTCGACTTACAGGCAGATATCTGATAGCTTCTGGTTTTCTTTTGTTCTGTTAGCTCCTCGGCCGGGATATCTTCGTAACTTCTTGTTCGTCTGACTTTCGTTTCAAGTCAGGAATCTCTACAATGACGCGCGGAGAGACTTCTTATTAAATTCTTTGAAACTTCTCTAATTGGTTAACGGGGCCGGTGCGGGAGCGTCTTCTTCGCAGTCTAGTACTGGGCTACGGATTATCTGTGGCTACTATGGCCAAAACTTTAAACACAGATTAACTCACTAATTGAGTGCGCTCCAAACTTAGTCTCTATTGATAAATTCAATAACACAATGAACAATAACTTACTGGATCCAGTATTCAGTTTCCTCAGTGGGAAGATACGGCAGGCGGCTCCGGACGATTGCACGAGGCAAGGGCGAAGATTTTGGAGCGCGAATTCAACTTGTATTTATAGGTAGTTTTCCGGGTTCCCAAACCGGTTTCATTTTCTCGAGGTCACAGTTGTTTACTTTAAGCAAATAAAGGAGATTTTTACATTGAGAACATAGGGCGTCACCTCAGATGACCACGACAGCTGTTTAATCTTAGAACAGCTGTCGCCAAACTGGCTCTTCTAAAAATGGAAACAACCATGAGTCATAGATGACTCATACACCAAATATGGAAATAACGTGTTTTCTAGTTATACTACTAAATGACCTTATTCAGTAGAATTAAAGCATTTGATACCATAATTTTCTACATCTCTACACTATTCTCCTTCTGAAGATCCTATTTCCCTGTTTAAGATTCCATCTTCCTTTACAAGATCCCTTTTTTGACTGATTAAGAGTCCGATTCCAGTTGCAATATCCCTTGCGTGAATCCCGCCTCTGTTTGTGCGATTGCTTCTCTCTGTGAGATCCCCTCTTCCTATTGAAAATCCTCTCTCTTTATCACGGATTATCCTTTCCATTTTTTGCTCACATTTATTTTTTCCGCTACCCTGCTGACCCCCAGCTCTGGCAGTTGTCGGCCCTGGTCATCGCCGCCATCCTCCTGCGCGGCTGGCTGACTGCCGCCGCCTCCGCGTTCAGCGCCGCCTACAGCAGCGCCGCCTCGCTGCCTGGCCTGCGCCGTTCTCTGCGCCAGCGCCTGGAGCCGGCTTTCTGGCGCCTGTGCCCTCGCCGGCTGCGGCCCCTGCGCAAGCGGCGCCGTCTGACTAAGGCGGAGTTCGACGAGCAGGGCCGGCGTTGCACCGAGGCCGCGCTGGAGGACCTGCGGCGGCACTGCGCCAGCCCGGACTGCGACGCCTGGCGGGTGACCTCCAGGCTGCGGGACCCGTCCGGGTTTGCGAGCTTCGTGCAGGTGAGTCTAGTCAGTCTCACTGTGAGATCTCAGGGTTCAGCGAATCTAATAGGGAGATCTCAGGCTACAGCGAGTCTAGTAGGGAGATCTCAGGGCTCAGCAAGTCTACTGAGGAGATCTCAGGGCTCAGCAAGTCTACTGGGAGATCTCCGGGCTCAGCGAGTCTAAGAGGGAGATCTCAGAGTTCAGTGAATCTCATAGGGAGATCTCAGACTTCAGTGAATCTAATAGAGATTCAGATTTCTCAACGTAAAATGTCGGAGATTCTTACATCCATCCACACACCAAACATATTTGCTAAAACTCTCAGGGCGGCAGCCACCTGCAGTCGCTGCTGGACTCAACCGACCTGTCCTCGGACAGCGAAAACTCCGTGGAGGCGGCTGCGGCGGCCGCTTTATCACCGGTGCCGAACGGCAAGCGCCGGTTCGCAGCCACGCCGAGTTCGTTTCGCCCGGTTGCTAATGGCAACGCCTCGAAATTCGCCGCGTCGCCGATCCGACAACGGCGGCCAGTCGAGGAGGCGGGAGGTGACGGCTCCCTGTCTGACGGGTCGCTCACTGACTGACCGCGGCGATCTTAAGTCAGCTTGTTGTGTAAACTAACTTTACTCGCCTGCCAAGCATTTCCTCTTTATTTTATTAATTAAATAATATTTTTCTAGCACCCCGCATTCATTGTTCATTAAAATTCTATTGCGCAATTTTTTTGTACTTTTAAGTGTACTTACTCAAAAGTTGTCTTACAATAAAAATTTGTTTCCGACCCAGTGACGCATATAGTTTTTTTAACTCATCTGATCTGCAGTTGAACTAATTGATCAATTAAAACATTATCTTTATCAACTGTTAAAACTAATATTTCTTAAAATGCGCGTGAATTTACACTCTGATATAAGCGGGACAGAAATGGTGCTACAGCGTATGTTTTTACGCAATGAATACTGCACTGCTTTGACTAAAAAACACAAAGCAAAAATTAACACATTTCAATAGAAGGAAAACCTTTAAAAAGAGAACGAAATTTCGGAAAGAAAATAAACAGATGACTAGATTTGGGTTTCAGGGACAACGGCAATCATCAAATAGTCGAGTCCCTAATCAAGGGGTTTAAAATCGCCATAAAATTGACCTGCAACAATATTAAAAACAAATAAAATAGTGCGTAAAATAATTACCGTATCACGCGTTGCTACTGCTACATTTTGGACAGTAGTACAACAAGAACTTATCTTAGAAGAAGAAAAATCTTATAATTTGTTATTTCTATGACAAAAAAATCAACAGTCAACTCGATATGGGCGCAATGACGCTGTCTTGGAGGTGGTGCGGCAGCAAAGCACAAAGACTAGTTTAGCGCGTATGGTGCGCAGTGTACTGTAGGACTAGAGTTTAATGTGTACGCACACGCATCCTAGCATTAAAGCATGCTGATAGTTTGCAGTTTTTGTTCTACGCTAAATAACGCATTTAGTGGCTACTTCAGTTAAAATAACTATTAGGACCAGTTAATTCCCTAAGCGAGCCGGGCGGGCAGTCACACTGCCGTCTCCCTGAACACGCAGATGGTGGTGCCGTCACGGCGCACGTGCGCGTACACTGCGCCGTTCCGGTCCGTCAGCTTCACCTGGACGCCTGGCTGGTCCAGCAGCTGGCTGAGCAGCGGCGGCGCCGGCAGGTCGGCCGGGTCCAGGCAGCAGCCCGCAGCCGCCGCGTCATCTGCTGGCGGGAGGGTCGGGTTGGCGGGGAGCTGAGGGCGGCGCAGATGGCCCGCTAAGGCGCCATTCAGGCAACAAAAACAGAAGATTCGATTTGATTAAAAAGCAGGCAGCTTGCAATTGAAATCGTCTCGAGCTCCGGCACACTTTCAGGAGTAAATAAATTATTTAACAATCAAATTAATGGCCCCATCATGACAGGCCCCGGCAGCTGAAGTTGAATTAGCTCAGGGCCGATTAGATGGTGAGATGAGGAGACCCGTGAGCGCTAACTTTGCAAGTAGTGTGAATGGCAAATTATTGGCTGGTTAGGGAATCAGCGAGTCTGATCAGTAAAAAATCAGCAGAAAATATTAAATAAAAAACAATTTCTACCTACTATAAGTAGCAGGCTATGAGTTAGACCTCGATAGTAAAGTGATGCAACACGAAAGCAAGTGAGAGAATCAATGCGAATCTGTCTACCTACTTCAGTTAGAGTTCATTGCGGCCTCCTGAAAATGGAATGTGCAAATAATTTTGTTTTAATTAATTTAGCCTGCAGGAACAACGGCTTGACACCTAATGTAGCTCGCTATTGAATACTAGGGGGACAAGGGGGGACAAAATGGCTAGTCCACTATACTAAAAGCACTGGAAGCCCACATTGCCGACGCACCAGCGGAATCCCCGGCGGTGCAGAGCAGGGTGGACAGGAACACCGGCTTGTGATCCCCCAGGCAGTCGTCCAGGCCGAGGACGGCGTACTGGGTGGGCAGGTCGGGCGGGCAGAGCAAAACGCGGCGGGCCGAGTGGCTGCACAGCACGCGGTCGCACCAGCCGGGCAGGCGGGTCGCCATGTAGCTGACGGCAGCGCCGGGCGCCTCGCAGTCCTCGCTGAACGGGTAGGTCGGCGGGAAGGTGACGGGAAACTCGAACAGGTGCTGGTCGAACGCCTTCAGTTCGAAGTCGAGCTCGTTCAGCTGAAACGGATTGGGCGGGGGACGGTCAGGCGGGCCAAGCTGGGCCCGGGAAAGAGCGGAGGCGTCCTGGGGGACCGGCGGCCTCACCCAGGAGTTCCGGTTCTCGTAGAACTCGTTGACGCCGTTGCTGGCGCGCCGCTCGAAGAGTTTCTTGCCCACCGACAGCAGGCAGCTGTCGGAGTCGCCGGCCCCGGCGGCCAGGAAGTCCACGCGGCTGGGCCGGCCATCCTTGTCCGTCTGCTCGCGCCGCTCGGCACCCTGGGCGATGGCCTGTGCATCACAGACAAATGGATAATGCAAATTGGCATGCAGACGCTGAGGGATGTTCCGATCAAAACTCCCACGCTGAATCCCCTCATCCAACCTTGACGTAGCCCAGCATGTCCAGACGGAAGTTGAAGTCCCCGAACAGGAAGGTGGGCGTCTCGATGCTCTCCGCTCCATCCCGCAGCTGGTCCAGCGTCCAGTCGAAAGCGCCGCGTCTGTAGTCCGCGTAGATTGACGGCGTCTAAAATGGAAATATTCTCAAGGTTGGAAAACTGCAGTGTCCCCCAGCCCGCGCAACAGGCTCCAGCGCGTTGAGTTCAATAACTGCTGAAGAAATGGAGCAAAGTAGTGCTCCGCACACAATCTCACCCTCTTCATGCTCTCGAGATTGGAGTCGTCGTGAAACAGATGCACATTAACCAAATCGAAGGTCAGCGCTCCAACCTGCCAGCGAGTTCGCATGTAGCCCTTGCGGGACCAGGTGCGCTGCGGACGAAGGCGGAGCTCCGGTTGATTGAAGGTTACGGATTCACTTATTGGGGCTAATTTTAAGCATTTAGTATTTAAGATTAGAGGTAGCCTAGTGGCTAGGGCATCCGCCTTATAACCTGACAGTCGTGGGTTCGTGCCCCAGCACTTAATCTCGCGTTACTATCGCCTAAACAGCTGGGATCGGTTACCAGTTTGAGCTGGGAAAATTTAGGGTGGCTAGTTGCGGCTATGCCGTGGGCTGCACATCTGGTCGAAAGGTCGGGTGTCTACACTTTTTGTAAGCATGCTAGCTAAAACGAAGAGTAGACTGTAAAAGTGAGAACATTTTCTTGCTAAAGTTCTTTTGAGTCCACACTTGGACACTCAGTTATCGCATTCTTGCAAAAAGCGTTTCAACCTAATGTACTGGCTTAAACAACGTACATTGGGAAACAACTCCAGCGGAAATTTCCGCTTGTCCTTTTCGCCAACAAGTTCTATGGAGCCGTCATAGATCTGCGGGTGCGGATTGAAAAATTGGTTGTTTACATTTGCACTTTTGACTCAGATAGGCAGCAAAATTTTTTCAACAATAATACAGCATATCTAGCCAATAGAAATTAGTCGATTGTAAGATATTAAAGTGGTGTTAAGTGACCGGAAAAAAGTCTTTTGAATTAATGACTGGCATTGTACAGCAGGGATAGGATGGGTGAGGTTGATTGGCTTTCCGCTCTGGTATGGTGCAATTTGGGGTGGTGGGTGAGGTTGATTGGCTTTCCGCTCTGGTATGGTGCAATTTGGGGTGGCGGGTGAGGTTGATTGGCTTTCCGCTCTGGTATGGTGCAATTTGGGGTGGTGGGTGAGGTTGATTGGCTTTCCGCTCTGGTATGGTGCAATTTGGGGTGGCGGGTGAGGTTGATTGACTTTCCGCTCTGGTATGGTGCAATTTGGGGTGGCGGGTGAGGTCGATTGGCTTTCCGCTCTGGTATGGTGCAATTTGGGGTGGTGGGTGAGGTTGATTGGCTTTCCGCTCTGGTATGGTGCAATTTGGGGTGGTGGGTGAGGTTGATTGGCTTTCCGCTCTGGTATGGTGCAATTTGGGGTGGTGGGTGAGGTTGATTGGCTTTCCGCTCTGGTATGGTGCAATTTGGGGTGGTGGGTGAGGTTGATTGGCTCTCCGCTCTGGTATTGTACGATTTAGGGGTAGTGGGTGAGGTTGATTGGCTTTCCGCTCTGGTATTGTACAGTTTAGGGTCAGGGTGGGTGGCGGCGCTATGCACACTGGATGCTTTGGGTGGTGAACAAAGTAATCATCGGCTGAGCATTTTGGCCAAATGGGCAAAGTTTACCAGATATCACTTGTCACGTGACAGTTGCAGCGTGCATCATGTCACGTTAGGCTCACAATAACTGAGCGCAGCTTTCCAACATTCTCACTGGTTAGGACCGGTATTTTACTAGGACTTTCGAAACGTCATTTACAGAAAAACACACCTAAATGAGGAAGATTAGAAAAATGAGAAAAATTTAGAAAAGTGATTCTAATCTCAGTTTGACGCATCCTGACGCATTAATGCCACTTAAAGCATTAAAAATTACAGCGATCCCTAGGGGGCAACGATAATCCCGCCGCTCTGGACTGGAGGTTGAAGAGGGCTTAAGGATTTCCCACGCTGGTAATCCCACTCAAATCCAGGCGAGCCCTCATCTAGTCTAGAGTTTCTATGCAGCAAAATCGACTGGAACAGAGCAAGAGACGAAAAAGACCAAGAATAAAAGTGCACAGTTGAGGGAAACTAGACGAAGCAGGCCGTGTTCAAATATTTATTGACACGGGAGACGAGCTGCCACAGGCAAGGACGGGGGCCTGAGAAGCCGGCAGTCCGAAGTATTGGAAATTCTTAGAAAGTAGGAATAGATTCGCTTGCCGGGATTGAAGTGCTGGCGGCATCGCTTGCAGAGATTGGGCGTGTTTTAATAATTCAGGGTAGAGTAGAATGCAGGGGCGGGTCTGCAGAATGCAGGGCGGGTCTGTAGAATGCAGGGGAGGGTCTGTAGATGCCGGGGCAGGTCTGTAGATGCCGGGGCGGGTTTGTAGATGCCGGGGCGGGTCTATAGATGAAGGGGCGGGTCTGTAGATGCTGGGGCGGGTCTATAGATGAAGGGGCGGGTCTGTAGAATGCAAGGGCGGGTTTGTAGAACGCCGGGCGGGTCTGTAGATGCCGGGGCGGGTCTTTAGAATGTCAAGCGGGTCTGTAGAATGCAGGGGCGGGTTTGTAGATGCAGGGGCGGGTTTGTAGATGCAGGGGCGGGTCTGCAGAATGCAGGGCGGGTCTGTAGATGCAGGGGCGGGTCTGTAGAATGCACGGGCAGGTCTGTAGATGCAGGGGCGGGTCTGTAGATGCAAGTTCGTGTCTTTAGATTCCAGGGGCGGGTGTGTAGATGCAAGGGCGGGTCTGTAGATGCAAGTTCGTGTCTTTAGATTCCAGGGGCGGGTGTGTAGATGCAGGGGCGGGTGTGTAGATGCAGGGGCGGGTGTGTAGATGCAGGGGCGGGTGTGTAGATGCAGGGGCGGGTGTGTAGATGCAGGGCTGAGACCTTGGCCTCTGATCAGCCAGCAAAATGCTCGGCAGGGCTTCACCTTGACGTTATCGACGCTGACGAACTCGGTGCTGGCGAAGTCCCAGATGCGAATGTCGGCAATACGCGAGTGGACGAAGTACAGCGAGCCCAGGGCCTGCGGTGCGGGATGCGAAATTTGATTTTCGATGCTTTGATGGCTACATTAAATTGCTCGTCAAAAATCTCTCTGTAATTTCTGAATGCTAACGAAATGGTGCCTTAGAACAGTCAGGATCTTCCAAGAGAAATGCAAAATCAAGCGATCAACTGCCTGTGACATCGAAAAGGCGGAAAAGAAAGCTCCGCATCACCAACCGTGAAGGTTTCAGCAGTTTTGAAGTCCTCGTCCAGAAAAATTCGAGCCTTGTAATGTTTCAGCGCCTCCGAGGCCTGCAGGTCCCTGCGATGATTGGTGAGGGCGAGATAGGAATTCGGTAAACGGAGCAGTTTTGTTAGACCACGGAGTAAAACTACGAGGTAGCCATGGGGAAATTAAATCAGCTGATAACTGAGCGAACTTTTATTCGATTAGATTAAACAGATTATATGATGCCAATTTTATTGAAAATCCTATGGCCCACTCACTGAATCCATTTTTTTACATTTGGCATTGACTGCGCAAAGTTTTTTCCACCAACTTCCTGACAGTGCAGAGCTACAAAGTCTGGGTCCTTGTCCTGGATCACCTGCAAGGTATTGTCAGGGGTATTTCGGATGCAATGTCTAGAAACTTCTAGATAATCTACAAATCCTTGCAGAATTGACGAAGCATTGGAGCTTACCTGATAAAAATACTTCAGCCATTGTTTGAAAAGGTTCTCTGGCTGAAATTCGCAAGGCATTAAATATTTCTAGATTAAAATTGACTCATGCATCTAAAATAGCAAATAAACAAACAATTTAAACTTGTAGCATTAAAATTTATACAATAACATCTTAAGAAATGAAAACTATTAAAAAAACAGATTCAAAAACTCAAGAGCAACAATTTTCTAAATCTAAATATAAATACAAGCTTTAGTTAAATATACAAAGCTTTTTTAATTATGGGAATTGAAAAAAATTATATCAATATATTATATAAGGTTTAACTTAAGTTGTCCCTAATTAGTACCTGATTAAACAATTAAATTTGAATTAATTAATTAAAAGAAATGCCATCTAATAAGATTTTATTTGTTTGAACTACTTTAAGCATGTTTATATTATAGGGTGCATTTACATCATTGACTTACTAAAGAGTCATTAAACAACTTTTGCTCTATATCAAATCAAGTTGATAGATCAAACTAAAGTACTTTGTATTGATTAAAAACAGTTTATTTTCATTTTTTAATCAAAAATGTAAATTGATTTTTTAGACCAAAAAATTTTATCAATGGCCTAATTAAAAGTCAACCATTCATGTAAGAATTTATCTTTATATTATTACTTTTAGAGTTCCATAAAGAATTCACCTTTTATAAAAAAATTTAACCATGTACATTCTAAGGGTTATATTGCCATCTAGAGGGTACTTATTGTATTATTAACTAAATGAATGCTTCAAATTTGACAAGTAATAAAATTCAAATTTTTTATCTACAAATATTTATTTAATTAAATATAAATATATATGCTATGCAAATTTAATAGCTATTATTTCGTTTTTGGTTTAGGTTATTGCTAAGGAAGTATAAGAATATGAATATTTTTATATAGAAAATTTCATTTTAAAATACCATAAACTTAAGATGAGAGTAACTAAGCAAAATATTTAAGATAAAAAATGATATTGTATTGGGTGTGATATAAATCAAGGCAATTTGCTTTAAAATAATGTTAATAATTAAAATAATAGAATAAGGTTTCTTTATTACTTCAATAATTTTTATTTGTTTTAAAAAATGATTAAACTTACATCATCAAACAATGATCCAACATTTGCAGAAATTAGCAGTGTTTTAAGATTTTTCATTGAAAGTGACTTTGCTTTGTAGGAAGAATACATACTGAATGCTGTGTAAAAGTTGCTAAAAACTACCAAAGCAAATATGGACACTAAAATTTAAAAAAAAGAATCTCTTTTTCAAGAGTATGACTTTCAACTGGCTAATCGATCCCACTTTCAAACGTTTATAAAATCCAGGAAAAGAACTTTTTAAATTTCTCACTTTGCTTTAATATCACTTTTTTGCTTTCTGCTTTTTGTATGACCCTTCTTGCGTTAGCAAAAATTCATACAATTCATACAAATAGTCAAAAACTAATCAAACCACTATGCAAAAGTAAGACGAATCTAGTAAACTGTTTATTCTGATCGAGTAAGACACTTAAAAGGCAAAAACTTTGTACGCTTCAGCAATCCCTATAAAATAATAATTCTAGGGCAATTCAAGGCAGCAATGTCCCAAACTTTAAAAAATTGCACTGGTGCAAGTTCTGAGAAAACATAATTTTCAAGCCCTTGAATTTTATAAAGTATTATTTTAGTTTTCGTGTCATAAAACGATATAACAAAGTTATTACAAAGTGTATATCTAAAAAAGAGATGGTAACTTTTATCTTTTAATTTCAATACTTTTGGTCCACAAAAATGAAACAATTATCTAATGCTCGTTGCTTCTGCTCACTAATAAATATAATTACTGTAGTGGCATATTTTCATCTTCATTACAACATTCGATGGTCGTACTGATAATGCGATGTTCAACGCTGATCTTCACACGTTGTTCCATTGAAAAGAAACTAGACTTCCATGGGGATTCGCTATGAGTTTTTTGCCCTTTGTCAGGTCCGCTAAATCGAAAGTACGAAAGTATTACTACTAGTAATACATCCATGAGGAACAAAAGCATGAAATTTTACATCGTCTAATAGCATACTACATCAAATTTTTGGCCCCCGCTTCAGGAATGCCACGCACAAAATACATGTACATGTATTGGTAAAACGCAGGGTTAGGGGATCAGTGCCGAGGCACTCTACCCCGGGTCAGAGCCACCACAAGATTTACTCGGGATGACCAGCGACAAATTACTGGACTGGGTTTGGGTTTATTAGGGAGCTTACTAGAGGGTTTCAGCTATAGAAAAATGGGCAACCCACTGCCTGCCCCTCCCCCGACCTGGAACTGCACACAGGATGGCCTTCACTGCGCACTTTCGAACCTACGGGGTGGGCTACAGGATTCAGGGGGCTGCTAAGCGGACCGCTGAGCGGCACTAGATGGGTCTTGCAGTATAGGGGGAGGCGAAGAACATCAACCATTGCACAGCTCGAGCACCACGTCACCAAAAATGGATCCTGCGAGCCACGCTGCTCATCAGAGGAAGGGTATACCTGCACGACTCATCCAGGCACGACTCACGAAGCAATAGTCTCTTTATTAATGTACGAATATTACCATTGAACCTTAGAATATCTTATCGTTGAAATTAATCATGCAGGTAAGCTAGACTGACAAATCCCTTGAGGAAAGGACTGAGGGAGGAAGTCCAGAAAATAGTTGATTATCATAGGAACTATGAAACAATAATTAGTAGCAATATTCATGAGGGAATACCAACCGCGGTAGTCACAATCGATACAGTCACAAACGCTGAGGAAATTAGGAATATAGTCGCTCCGAGGACAAGGACAATCAGATTAGCCACATTTTATAAAACAAAGACAATCTTCCCCAGCTATGCATCATCGACGATCAACAGCCAATCCCTTAAGCTCATCAACCTCCATCTCTTCAAGTATCAGAAATCAATACTCGTAACATCGATTAGCATAAGCAATAATTAGCATAAGCATTAGCAAAGGCACTAATTGCAAGTGGAAATCGGGCCTCAATAAGTCGGGAATTCGGTTATCGAAAGGACTGTATGGTGATGCAGTCCACACAAGTTGGAGGCGATGGGATGGTCAGCTCTTCCTCTGGGTTGGCAGCTTTCTACAATTGTATCTCCGTGACCCTCTCGGGCTGTCGTTTCCTATCATTGGACCTGGCAGCTCTCCACCCTCATCTGTTTTTATGACTATCTAGCTACATTGGGCTGAAAGCGAGATCGGTCGGGAGAGCATTGGTTGGACAGCAACTCGAGACTCTGCGGCCACGATGGTAAAGTGACAAGGTCGAAAGTCGAAACGCAAAATGGATAAAATTGGATCTATAAATACATTTATCTATCCATCTATCTATCGGTCTCTCTGTCTGTCTGTCTGTCTGCCTGCCTATCTGTCTGTCTGTCTATCTGTCTGTCTGTCTATCTGTCTGTCTATCTGTCTATCTGTTTGTCTGTCTTCTGTCTCTCTGTCTGTTTTTGTCTATCTGTCTGCCTTCTGTCTGTCTGTCTCGTTGATCTTCGAAAATCATAGGGTTAGCAAAGGAGTTTATAGGCAAGAACAAACTTCTCCTTTGCAATAGGCTCTGTAAGTAAAAAAATTATTGAAAATAGCGTCTTTTGCGTGTATTTATTATTAGATACAGGTAACTAGGCTTAGTATTTCTCTTATATCAATTTTTACTCCCACAACAAAATCAATGTAATGAATTTCTTTACGCTCGTATTTCTAAGCACAAATAAAAAATCAATATAGACCTCAGTAATTTTTTTAATTTCAAGTAAAAGAGGGAACAAGCTCTGAACGGAATTTCCGCAGTGTTTTGAAAAGTGAACTTTCATCGCAACTAAGGCCTTGAGGGCCAGTGGTCGCAAGCGCATTAGTGGTCCTCAGCGGCTGTGGTCCCCAGTGTTTAAACAAGCAAGCTAGCGAGAAGCAGGGATCAGCCTCAGGTTATTATGTCAGGAAAGCAACTACCTAAATTTACCCACTAGCAGTCAAAAAAGTATCAGTTAACGCACGGTACACTTCTTCAAAAAAAAAAAAAAAAAAAAGTCCAAAAGTACTATTTCGGCGAAGAACTTCTAAAGACCATCAACCGTCCGACTCAAACGGGCGTAACTTTAGAAGCCTTGAGCTTGCAGAACACAACCAGAACCGCAGCCAGCGTGATCGCATTAGTTGGCAACAGAACGCTGAGGGAAATGATGGCCGGTCGGTTAAAAACGTAGTTGCAGCCAACCTGCGGCGACGGGGTCGTCTCTGGTTGTGCCGAGCTCGTTGGTCCGGTCGGAGCTGTACTCGTGTGTGGCGCCGTGCTTGTCGTTGCGGCTGGGGTGCTTGGAGTAACATGGGGAGTCTGCGCACCACCATCTGTTGTGGAAGCCGTAGAAACCGTGGAACGCGTTGTAGAAGTCGTCGAAACAGTTGTAGAGATTGTTGTGGTCGTCTGGGTTGTAACAGTTGAAGGCGCCGTAGTGCTGGGCGGCTCCACCAGGGTGTTGACAAAGCCCAGCGTTTGGTCAAAGAACGCGCAGTCATCGCGCCGGAAGCCGTACGGCACGTTGTATCTCGAAGCGTCGAATGTCCCGAGGTCGGTGGTGAAGTTGTGGTAGAACCTGTGGCTGCTGTTGTACTTGGCCCACACGCCCTCGTTGTCCCTGGGCACTGGGTCGCCAGTCGCCACAAACTTGGCCAGGTAGTCCATCATGCGGTCGGACAGCAGAGTCTGCTCAGGCTTCACGATGGGCGCGTCGTCGCTGGGATTGCCGAAGAAGTAGTACGCGTCCGAGCCGTGAGAGGCGCCCGTGTAGTCCGCAAAGTTGTCCTGCTCAGAGAACACGTAGAAGTAGACGTCGTTTCCCGTGCCCTGCAGCGATTTCAAGGCGGGAGCAGACATCCGTTACTCATTAACTCTTGACCGTGAAAATTCAAAGTGCTAGTCACAAGCGACCATGCAGGTTACCTGGTTCTTCTCGTACGTCTTCTCGGCGAACTCGTTCGCAGCAGCCACGAAGATCCGGTCGGAGGCTCCGTCGAGCCACCGCTTGAACTGAGCTGGGCCCGACGGGTTGCCGAAGTCCGTTAGGCGGTCGAACAGCACGTTCTGGCCAGGAACGCTCAGCTCGTCCGGCTGCCGCTCGTAGAACCTGAACTGTTCGCGAAGCACTCGCTCATAGATGGCCCTGTTGGCGAGCTGATCCTGGGTGAGCTTCTGCGACTCCAAGCTGCGCCGAGTGTACACAGCGGCCTCGGCACTGGTCACTCCGATCATGAGGCTCATGCCCTCAAAGCGGCCATTCCGGAAGGCCGTCACAGGGTCCTCCTTGATGTAGTCGCCGTCGATGACAGGCGGGAACTCGATGCCCTGGAACAGGCGATTGAAGTTGCTCTGCTCCTGGACGAGCTTCTCGGCAGACACATCTCGGAGGCACTGAAGCGTGTTGGTGAAGTTGCCTTGGTCCGGAGGAGGGCAGTTGAGCTGGCGGATGGCGAAGTCCAAGTGAAGCCTCTCCACCGCGCTGGTGCTGTTTCTTACAGACCAGAAGACAAGGGGCGACCCGCCCATCATGACAGCTCGCTTGAAGAATGTCCGCGTCCTCTCGTTCAGCATGTGGTACCCGATTGAAGCAGCACCGGCGTCCAGACCCATCAGCGTCACCGTCTGTAGGTTGCCTCCGAACTTCTCGATGTTGAGGTGCACGTACTCCAGTCCCAGGGCCTGATCCTTCAGCCCCATGTTTCCGGGAGCCACACTAGAGCTGAGTCGAAGGAAGCCGAGCACTCCGAGGCGATACTGCAGACTCACAGTAACGATCGACTCGTGCGACGTGAGCACGCGTCCCGAGTTGCTCTCATCGATGATCGAGCCGCTCTCGAAGCGGCCTCCGTGGATCCACACGAGCACCGGGTAGCTTCCAGGGTTCGAGGACGTGCCGTTGTACGGAGTCCAGATGTTGGCGGCGATGCAGGCCTCGTCCATTTTCGAGTAGTCGTCGCTGGGTCCGGGATCTTGGAAGCAGATGTTATCGAAGGTGAGCACATCCTGGACGAAGTCCCACTGTGTGAAGACTGGGTGAGCGAATCGGAACTCTCCAGTGGGAACCTTCGCGAAGTTGATGCCGAGGAAGGAGCCGATGTGCACCTTGGAGTTCTCAGAAGGCCCGCTGGTCTCAATCACGGCGCCTCTGATAGGGCCGGTGGTGGTGTTGACGGTGAGGTAGCGGACGATGGTGTAGTTTCGCTGGGCGGAGACCGCCGCCACTGACAGAGCCAACAGTAGCAGCAGGCTGGTTTGGACCGAATCCATGGTGAATTTCAATTTGCGGGCTAAAACTTGCGGCTCTGCTCTGCCTGAGCAAACTGGACTATATTTTTACATAGATTAGATAGTATGGTTTGTTTTTAGTTACCTAGGTAACTTGATTTCTTTTGGATTGTTCGGTGATAAGAAACAGAAGACTTATTGAGTTTCGCGTGCCGTTCAATTTTAATTTGCGAAAAAAATTTCTCAGTAGCAAGAAACCAGAATGGCTTCATCCCAAACCAGCCTGCTGCTACTGCTGGCTCTGTCAGTGGCGGCGGTCTCCGCCCAGCGAAACTACACCATCGTCCGCTACCTCACCGTCAACACCACCACCGGCCCTATCAGAGGCGCCGTGATTGAGACCAGCGGGCCTTCTGAGAACTCCAAGGTGCACATCGGCTCCTTCCTCGGCATCAACTTCGCGAAGGTTCCCACTGGAGAGTTCCGATTCGCTCACCCAGTCTTCACACAGTGGGACTTCGTCCAGGATGTGCTCACCTTCGATAACATCTGCTTCCAAGATCCCGGACCCAGCGACGACTACTCGAAAATGGACGAGGCCTGCATCGCCGCCAACATCTGGACTCCGTACAACGGCACGTCCTCGAACCCTGGAAGCTACCCGGTGCTCGTGTGGATCCACGGAGGCCGCTTCGAGAGCGGCTCGATCATCGATGAGAGCAACTCGGGACGCGTGCTCACGTCGCACGAGTCGATCGTTACTGTGAGTCTGCAGTATCGCCTCGGAGTGCTCGGCTTCCTTCGACTCAGCTCTAGTGTGGCTCCCGGAAACATGGGGCTGAAGGATCAGGCCCTGGGACTGGAGTACGTGCACCTCAACATCGAGAAGTTCGGAGGCAACCTACAGACGGTGACGCTGATGGGTCTGGACGCCGGTGCTGCTTCAATCGGGTACCACATGCTGAACGAGAGGACGCGGACATTCTTCAAGCGAGCTGTCATGATGGGCGGGTCACCCCTTGTCTTCTGGTCGGTTCGTAAGAGCACTTATGATGTGGAGAGGCTTCACGCCAAGTTTGCCCGAGAGAGGCTGAACTGTGATCCGGATCGCCTTGGTGTCGAAGAGGCACTCAAGTGTCTTCAGAACGTTAGTCCGGAATTAATAATTAATGCTCAGAAGGAATTCAACAAGGACTTTCAAGGCATTGAATTCCCTCCAGTAATTGATGGTGACTATATTAAAGAGGACCCCATAGAGGCACTTCGAGCTCACCGATTTGAGCCGAAGCAGCTGGTGATTGGCATTACCAACTCCGAGGCTGCCACCTATGTTGAGTCGTCTCTTCGTGCTAAGGGCTGGACTAAAGAGGACCTTCAAGATCCAGCCAAGTACCGCAGCGTTATTGAGGACAACTTTCGAACATACGAGCGGGAGCCGGACATCATGTCGACCGCAGCTCGCAGATTTTTGATTGACAGATTTACGAGCTTTAGCAACCCTTCGGCTGAGGTCAATTACCGACGATGGCTCGATGCCGCCTCGGATCGCCTATTCGTGTGTGCGGCAAACGAGTTCGCTGATCTGACTGCGCGCTCCACCAGTCAGGTACTGTCGCTACTAATATTGCTTTCTTTACTTTCATTCTCCATTTACTTTGGCGGCTCACCAAACCGATTGACTTCGAACATATTCTTAAAGCTTATCGCCCCGTCCTTTTTAGCCGACCGACGTGTACTTCTACGTGTTCTCCGAGCAGGACAACACGAACAACTATGTCGGCGCTTCTCACGGCTCTGACGCGTACTACTTCTTCGGCAATCCTACTGACGATGCGCCGATAGCAAAGCCAGAGCAGACTCTGCTGTCTGAGCGGATGATGGACTACCTGGCGAGGTTTGTGGCAACTGGCGACCCAGTGCCCAGGGACAACGATGCGGTATGGGCCAAGTACAACATAAGCGAAAAGTACTACCACAACTTCACCACCGATGCTACAGTCGGCTACAACGTCAAATACGGCTTTCACCGTGACGACTGCGGCTTCTGGGATAAAACCTTAAAGTACGTGAACTCTCTCCAGTCCTCGGCCCTGGCCCAGGCCCCAGTGGCCGTTCCAAAAGTTCGCGTGGCACGAGAAGCTCAGCAGGACAGTCAGGGTTTTGAAGCCGCTTCGAACGCGTGCGATAATGTGATCAACGCCACCACGCTGGCCATCATGATTCCCCTGCTTATCAGCAACGTTGCGCTGCTGGGCGTCCTGGTGTGGCTGCTGGTGAAATACTGCGCCCTGAGCGGTTGACGTGTCAACTGCTTGACTTATTAACAGAAATAAAAAATAAGTTGATTTTTTATTTGATTTAGTGACGCAAACGAACGCCTATGTTTAGTTGAAAAGCTTCTCAGAATGACTAGTGTTAGCAGTATGATCATGCGCTTGTACAAGAATTAGTTGCTAGCAGGAAATAATCACTATCACGAGTTGCTATAATAAATTAAGTGATAAAAATGCAGCAGAACTGCTGTTTTAATATACCGCTATAAGTTTTAGCTTTCGATTTAGCTATTTTTACTTTTAAAGCAGCCTGTAATGCATCAATCATTGTGAAGCTACTTGCTGAGGCTGGTCTACTCGTAATAAAAAAAATATAAAAGCATCAAATTAATACGAGTGAAATACAAAATTAATAATTGTGAAATACTATTAATTTAAGATGAAGTCATCCAATGGCTTCCACGAATATGAAAACTGCAGCTAAAATCACTCAGCTTCGCGTAACTAAATCTTGTAATCATAGAAAGTGCAAACGGTGTGTAATGTTTGCAAGCGAACTGCCTTCTTAGAACACGATAAGGAATGGCTCGACCGTAGAAATATCGCACAGCATTCACGAGAAAGCGGCGGGGGAAATTCTGGCAAAGTGGTCTAATTGGTTTCCAATAGCAACAAGCGTCAACAGTGGAGCCAGGTTCTTATCATCGCATGGGCCGAGATCGAAGGCCGAAACTGAAGAGGTCGAATTTCAAGTGGAGAAGCGGCAAACGCCTCGGGTAGATACGCCAGGGCGACAGATAAGACAGCAGCTCCTGTCGCGCACTTATCTGAACCGCATCGATCCAGTTGCAGTTAGGATCGCTCGCTCAGTTCTGAAGCCCTCCGACCACTTGAAGTTTTTTTAAACTGATAGTCGATAGATTAGCTGTGGAGGTTGCTCGCAGACAGAAATTTCTTTCGCCGTGAGCAGTGCTGCGTGACATCGGCAAAGTAGCGGGCCGTCGGCAGCGAAAATGGCATTTTGAAAAGCCCAGATAAGTGCTATCGATTCTGCCGGTGCGGCCTTCAATGCCGCTATCTGCTGCTCAATGGTCTCCAGGCCAGGACTCTGCCAGATTTGCAAACTGTTAATTTTTTATCTAGTGCAGTGAAAATCTAAATTGAAAACCAACTTCGAGTTCAAGGCAGCACCCAATTCAATGGCTTGTGTGACACTCTGCAAGCCAGTTCTGCTAAAATAAATTGTTTTCTTTCTGTTCTTGACTTAAACTGGCATTGTTGTGAGGCTCCAGTGCATTTAGAATATGAGCCTCAAGTTTAAATGCTCGATTTCTTTCCTCGAAGAATCTTCATCTCGAACATAAAACCATGATAAGTCTTGCCCCTTTTTATACGTAATTTTGCGCACCAAATTCTTGCCATTTTGTGTGGAAAAGCAAAAATAATTGCAGTCCGGTAAATGTCCGCGACCCCTGGTAGTCACGGTTTCAGGCTGTTTGCAATCAAGTGTCTGGATCAAAGTTATTCTGTATTCATTTTGGCTAATTGGTCATCATTAATTTCTGTGTATCATACAGCAAGATTAAAAGTTATTGGCAAATGCATGAGAACAATAGTTTCAACAACAGCAACAACAAAATACGCTGTCAGATGGAAAATCAGCGTCACAGGGCGCGCCTCAGGGCCTGGGCGCGAAAGAAGGCCGCGCCGCCGGCAGAGTCGGGGGCGCCGGCGTCAGCCAGCAGGCAATCGACGAAACGCCGAGTTCGCGCTTGTCCTCGCCGGTAGGGCGCCTGCAGCGTAAGCAGCAGCACCTCCTGCACCGGCTCGGGGCAGTACGACTCGGCGCGGATGACATGGCCTGCCAGCTGGAGTCGCCGACGGCGCAAAAGTTCGCTTGGACGGTCCAAGCCGGCGCGGCGATAAAGTGCCGCGTTGGAGACCCGCTCGTAGCTGATCTTGAAGGCGGCGCGCAGCAGGCCAGCGTGCGCCGCGTCGACTTGTTGCTCGAGCGAGTCCTTCAGCGTCCAGGTCTCGGCGTTGTACAGCAGGACGGTCTGGATTACAGCCCGAAACAGCGCCGCCCTCCGACAATCTGGCAGGGCCTCGGACTGCAGGACTGACCTTATCGAACGGAAGGCAGCGCAGACAAGTCTTCGGCGACGCCGCAGGTCTTCGCGGACGTCAGGGACCAGACCGCCGAGGTAGACGAACTGCTGACAGCGCGAAAGTTCTGTCGCCTGGCCGTCAGCACCTCGGATGAAAATTGCGGCCTCGATGTTTTTCAGGTCTTCTGCACGTTGACCACCAGGCAGACACTCGCTGCAACGGCAACCAGCCTGTCTAGCTGCCGTTGGGCGCCCTCGACGGTCGAGGACAGCAGGGCGAGATCTTCGGCGTAGCCAAGCACGCTGAGCCGCCTCTCCTCTCAATAGTTTCAGTTTTGAGCATAATAGATTTGATTAATTATTACCATATGCCGCTGAAATAATGTTTCTGTCATCAAACATTTTGAGGGTCTCTCTGACGAGTTTGGCACACTCGATTTGCAACTTCTGAAGTGAAATATTTTACATGCTGGAGAGAGGTTTTCCCCATTTTGATGTTAAATAGAAAATGTTTAAGCAAAAATGTTTTTATAATGAAATCGTTACATAGTGTTGTAAGTAGAACAGTTTGCAAAAAAGGGTGAGATGGTCTCATCCCACGACCATTTTCTCACTCTAAATAAAAACTACTCGTGACTCAGCGCAGCACAGTCAGAAACTCAATTTACCTCTCTGCCAGCTTATTCATGAGCATTGTCTAGGGTATACTGAAATTCTACCGAAATTAAGGCCTGCATCAAGCTGGTATGCAAAGCCAGCCGTTTAAAAAGCGTTTTATTTGAAACTGGGGCGCAAATAAAAGAAAGACACAGAAAACCTGAGGCTTCTCTTATTGCAGCATTTCATTTTGCGTACAATAGTTAGTTCTCAGTGTGTACTGCTTATTTCCATAAAATAGAACCTTGCCCTATTCTTTCCTGTTCGTGGCTATTCAGTCTAAGGGCCGCCCTAGCCTGAATAGCAGTAACAATATGGTTTTGGATGCACGTACGCTCCGTACGGCCCTATGCACCATTGTGCTTGGCAGCAAATTCTTGCCATTTCTCACCATTTCTTGCAGCAATGAAAAACTTCGCGCAACCCCCGGTAAAAAAGTTGGCACCGCATTCGCAGGGGTGAACTGAATTTTGAAACTCCTGCTATGATGCTGTTATAAACCTGCCATCAACATTAAAGCACCAGCAAATTAAAGAAACTCAGTGGTCAAGCAATCAAAAAGATGATGCGCCTTGCAAAGTCTCCCAAGCGACTGCTACTGCTAATAGCAGCCGGCCTTCTTTGCAGCCTGTTTTACTTCGGCTTGAAGCCATGGCAGCTTTTGTCACAGAGCATCTTCGCTAGCAACATGAAATCACCCATGTCGAACGAACCGGCCAGCCCGCTGGACACGGAGGCTCTGCGCCGAAACTTCCCGAAACTGAAGCAGGTCGCCAGACGGCACGCTGGGCCGCACAAAGACCAGCTGGATCAGTTGATGCAGAGCTACGTGCCGATTTTCAGTACCAGCGACTGGATTCTGCACAGCCAGGCGGGCCAGAAGTTCACCTTGGCGGAGGTCCAGGCAGTGGCCAGGTCCACCATTCAGCCTGGGTTCCTGGTGCCCAACATCGCTCACTTTGTGTTGCCGTTCGGCATGACCAACCTGAGCTTTCACCACATGGTCAGCCTCCTCAGCTGCCTGCACGTGATGAAGCCACACCGCCTGTTGCTGTGGTACGTTCCTGGGAAGCTGCCTGAAGGACAGTGGTGGGACATGGTGAGGATGAATCTCACGCAGTTCGAGTGGGAAGAGAAAGTCATATTTGTGCAGCGGCCGGCACCCAAGTCAGTGTACACAGTGCCAGTCCACGGAAAAGAGCACCAGTCGGATGTGATGCGGATGGAGGCGGTTCTCACATTTGGAGGAGTGTACCTGGACATCGACGTGGTGGTGCTGAAACCGCTCGATCCGCTCCGAAAGTTCGCCTTCACCGTCGGCAGGGAGGATCAAAACGGCCTGTGCAACGGGATCTTCATGTCCGCTCCGAACGGGACATTCCTGGCGATGTGGCACACAGTCTATCAGGTATTCTATGAGAGCTCCTGGAACGAGCACTCGGTGCTGCTGCCAAACTCCCTGCAGCCAGCGTTCCCGGATCTGTGCCACGTTGAAGAGGAGAGCTTGGACCGGCCCAACTGGACGCCTGAGGAGGTGACATGGATTTACGGCATCGGGCAGCAGCACAAGTGGGACTGGCGCAAGAAGAACTACGCGATGCACCTGTGGTTTCGCAAGTACGGCAAGCATTATGATATGGAAAGTGCAAGGACTTTAGACAGCATATTCGGTCAAATTTGCCGCTTTATTTTGTTCGGTACTGCTTGAAATGTGCAAGTAGTGCTTTAAATACTTCGATGTATTGTTTTCTTTTTAACTTAAGCTTTATATTAGCTGCGTCCTGATTTCATTAGTCGGTGAGCAGTTTGCGCTATAGCATTAAAATTTAATCTCAGCGAAAATAAAACGAGTTTCACTTTTTTATCGAATTAGCTGGATTTCGTGCCTGTATGAATGAAGGCTGAAAAATGCTCTGCTTTGCAAAAGTGCGCGCGACGGCCCAAACCGGCTTTCGTGACAATGAGCCTGCCCCCTTGCCTTGTGGTGTGGTGTGGTCGAAGATTTTCATAGGACATTCATACAGTGATTTTTATTCGATATTTTATTGATTTAAAATCCTTTACATTTATCCGTCTGATTTCTTACATTTTTGTTTGAACAAAATTCGCTTTTGAACCAAAAAATTCTTTTAAAACAATTTGCGACGATTCTTCAATAACAGTAAATATAATCGATCGTAGTTAAACGTTGCTCAAATCAAAAAACATCTACGAAGCTACTATTGTATTAACAGCTATTAACTTCATGCTGGATAGAGCAATCAATGATCATTAAGAGGCCCTTAAAACTGAGAGCAGTCTCCTCTAATAATTTGCACTGTATGCCAATTATATAATGGATAGCTCTAAAAAGTATTATCCAGGATGAAGATGAAAATTTTATGGTGATATAATATAGTATGGTTAGATTACTTTATGGTCGAATCAAGAGGTGGTAATTTGATTTTTACTTGTATCATATATTTTACAATAAAATATTACGGTATTTAGTTTAATTTTTGCCGGATTTTTTATGTGTTGCGCATCGGTTAAACAATTTAATTATTGCAAAAATGCTTAAGGTTACCAAAAGTTGGCAAAAAATATAATTTCAAGTTAAAAATATTAAAAATATAGTTAACTACATGTAAGATTAACTTTACAGATGTGTTTATCAAAGCGCAGGATTTTAGTTTCGTAGGACTTGACGAATTTTTTAAATAATTAACTGAAAAATAGTTAAGGTTATTGAAGCTTTGCCACGCGAGTTAACCATCCATTGTAACATTGCCTACTTCAAGGCCAGTTGTATTAGCCATACATACTCAGAGGAATCGTCTATAATTCTAAATGTGTACAATAAAAATATTTATTTTCTGACATCAAAGCATTTATTTCATTATTGTTATGTATAAGTTAAAAGCTGTGAATAATAAAGTAGGATTTTCTAAAGGATTTTTTAAAGCTTTGTCTTTATTAAATATATTTGTTGAATCATTAGTTGAAATCATGATTTGCTAAGTTTATTCAATCTATGCATGATTGTTGTGGATGGCATCATTTGTTATGTGTTTTAAAATATATCAGAACCTTTTTGATGCTGCACTCTTCAGCTTTTATCCCATCTTCTAAAATGTTAACTTGGCCTGTTTCCAAGAGTCTGTGCATCAGCTATAGCATCTTGTGATGCCTAATTTATTGCCAAGTGGCAGTAGTCACACACTAATTTTCTATACTCAATAAATTAGAAATTATAGCCTTCAGTATGCTAATCTACAAAATTAATATTTAGTTATGACCCTTCAGCTTTAATCCATGTATATAAATTATGCATACTACTTCGGCATAGGGTACTACTTCTACATATAATTTATGTGTAGAACTTAAGGGATGGACTTTGTACATCCTTATTCATCTAGTAAATATAATTAAATGTAAAATATGTACTAGTGGGTTCTTTTCTCTCCTAATCTAGACAACTTCCCCAGTAGCATTTTACAGTGCCAAGCAGCAAGCACTGATTCTGTCCAAAAGCATTTCTGTGGAACAGAGGGTCACAGCTTTTGATCCCTAAATTCTTAAACCTCAGGCCCTAATTACCTAACTTCAGTCCCTGGACTCAATCCATACTCTGCATGTATTTGGCACTTGGCCCTGCTAGCACTTGGCTCAACTGGCACCTGGCCCAATAGTACTATGGCTTCTTTCTGGCACTCTGGCCCTGCTAGCACTTGGCTCAACTGGCACCTGGCCCAATAGTACTATGGCTTCTTTCTGGCACTCTGGCCCTGCTAGCACTTGGCTCAACTGGCACCTGGCCCAATAGTACTATGGCTTCTTTCTGGCACTCTGGCCCAATAGCACTTGGCTCAACTGGCACCTGGCCCAATAGTACTATGGCTTCTTTCTGGCACTCTGGCCCAATAGCACTTGGCTCAACTGGCACCTGGCCCAATAGTACTATGGCTTCTTTCTGGCACTCTGGCCCAATAGCACTTGGCTCAACTGGCACCTGGCCCAATAGTACTATGGCTTCTTTCTGGCACTCTGGCCCAATAGCACCTGGCCCAATAGTACTATGGCTTCTTTCTGGCACTCTGGCCCAATAGCACTTGGCTTAATTGGCACAATGGCCCTTCCTGGCTCTATGGCCATAAATTCAATGAGACTCAATAAGACTAAATTCAATAGGATTTTTAATCAGTCACAAAGTTTTTATTATTAACTATATACCTAGGTAAAAGCTATCAACACAGTTTTATTTCTTCTATTTCAAAATTGCTTCCTTATATAAAAAACACTAATTTTGTTTAAATTTTTACATATAGAAATGCTATAAAAATTTTATAAATTTTATAGCGCGTCTTTAAAACAAAATTTTTTAAATGATTTAAAAAAATGTTATGCTAGACAATAAATAACAAAAAAATTGCATGAATTCAAATTTTGACATGGCTTATTAGAGCCTTCCTCAAATAAAAAGTATAATATGAGGTAATATAAGGATTGGACTAGAATACTACAGGCAGGCAAGACTTCTTCTTTTTCTAATTGGTGCTTATTGTAAATTCCTTTTTAGACCCAAGTATTATCTCTCCCCTACATCTACCAATCAGTCATAATGCAGTTAAAATTCTTAAGTGGTCTAATTATTGAATTAATATTTTTAATATTTTTAAATTCTTAATGGGGGCCATTAAGTAGGCTTTTTCCACTTACATATGCTACCTAAATTGACATTTTTATCTAATTCTAGGACAGTTAATGTTGCTTCATGTCTAAGAAATTGTGTGGAAATCTGTATGCATGTCAAGTTATGTATGTTATTTAATGGGATATTAAATATATTTTAGCTAAAAATACTGGTTTTTCTTAGCAAAGGCCCAAAATATATAGCGTAGCATTCTCTAATATTTATTTAGAAAAGTGGACAACAGCAATGGATTGGTTTGCATAGGGCGTGACTATCATGCCTTACTATATTACACTTCATAGATTCTCATAGGTGGTCATTCAGTCTTAGAAAATTTGAAAATTTATCAGCCTTAGCCAGAAAAGGCTAGAGGCAAAATATTAAAAGGAAAGAATAAAAAATATTGTTTGTGTTGTTTTCTGAGATCAAATGTAATAAGCCTGATTTAATTAAAAAATCTGATGTTTATTCTTGTAATAATATTAGTAAGCCCCACTTGTTACATTTCAAATAAACACCAGTTTTTGTGTGTTGCATTTTTTGCAGATTGTTGACTAACTGAGCCTAGAAGAAGTTTACACAGATTTCCTATGGCCCGAACCAGCTGCTAAATCATTGAGTCATTGAATCGGCTGTATAAACTCGTATCTTATTTACTGGTAGCGTTGCTAGGATGCGCTTGTTAACTTGGATACAGGTGCAATAATTGACCGTTTTTTGACGAAAAAAATTCACGCTACTGCACAAGAAACCTGGTGAGGTCGAAACGTGGTTTCGGGAGATGCGATGAAGCTCTAAAACAGGCTGGAATGCTTGCTGCCCGCATGCTGTGCATTCCTGAGTAAGTGACCCTCCAGCTCTGGGTTCTTTGCCTGTCTGTATTAATTACAGAAAAGATTGAGTGCTAGGGTCGAGAGGCTTTAGTCTATTGTGTAGATTATTCTTTTTATTCTACAATGTAGCTACAATAGAGCAATGAAAATGCGTTTACCATCATAAAAATTTGTTAGGGTCATAGAGAGAGCGATATTAAACTTGCATCCATGAATTCAATAGCCTTGGCTACTGCATTTTAAAACTATTGTGCCTGACATTTCTTGCTACCTTCATTCCAATTTAAATTCGTTGCAAACCAAAAATAGAAGGCTGGCAATTCTAAGAACTATCACATTCTGGTCTCTGCTAAACTAAATTGAAATCGCCACTGAATCTTTTGCAGCCGCCACTTGCTGACAGAGGCACTCTGCTTTACGGTTGAGGAAGCGCCGCTGCCCGAAGACAGTTCGGAGTAAGTGCGTGTCAGAGACCGCTCACTACTGGGCGTAGTCAGTGTTAATCAAAAATATTTACTCTTATCGCCTAACAGCATTTTCTAAATTTGGAAAACCGATGCACTATTTAACCAGTTCAATCTAAGTGCAGTTAACACTTACGGAATTCTGTGACCTCATGCATAACGCAGTGTAAACCATTTGTTTGTGTAACACCATGAATCAGTGTAAACAACGTCACTAAGCATTGTTGTTATAACAATCAATGAATTGTGTAGGACTTATAAATCACTACGTGTGTTTGTCATATCAATCTAAGCACCCGTTAATATTTAATTGAATGTGCAAAACTAATAAATTGGTGTAAACCACTTCATTCTTTGACAGAATGACGATTTTTTTATTTGAAATTTTTCAACTCTAGCTAAAAAAATTACATGTCAAACATCCGATTGTGTCTTTCATTAAGTGTCAAACCGAAAACTCATTTAGAGTCAATCACTCAGGTACGCCCCTCTTAAAGTATTTTTACGTGTGGTATCATTGTTATTTTTAAAAAATCACAAACATTTGCACTTTGAACATTGTAAAGATCATTTTAAAGTCCCTAGAAAGAAGTAGAGGGCCAAAAATCGAAGCAATGCGAAGATAGCTCGTTTTTGAAGTGAAGCATTTGGCCTTTTACCCAGAGCTTCTGGTATTATTAAATTACGGGTTTAACTCGTTGGTTCACAAAAGCTCAGAAATTGGTTCTGAAAAGGGAGAGAATATCGGCTGCTACGTACAAATAGCTAGTTGCGATCCAAGACTACCTATGCGCTGTCAGAGACATATAGTTTCCGCTTGGTTGCTTTCGATTAATGATCAGCTTTTTGCCTTGAGCTCGAATCCACAACCTCCTGGTCGTATGGCGGATGCCCTAGCCACTCGGCTCCAACTGCTAAATTTCTTGGTGCCAATAGATGGCAAGCGAAGGCGATCAGCTTGAAAGAGGCCGCCAAGCTGCGCATGCTGCAGGATCGTAGGCGGAGTAGCTATGCACTTCTATTTCGCAACGTGCTTCCTCTTTTTTAATTCAGTTACTCATGCGTTAATAGGGGTAACATAAGCAATCACTGAGCTTCTAACCACCATAACTGGCTAACCATCTCGAGATTGTTGGTCGCATGTAGAAGTTCACGACCTTGAGCTCTCCTCGGCAATCCTCTCCTCCCATATTCGACTAACCTAACCTTAATATTCTTCCTGATTCCTTGGCTCCAAGACCTGCCTGTACACTGCATATCCGCCACTGGGTATGCTTCCATTTAAAGTTTTGTCCCACGCAAAAAAGCCTTTGCTATGCTTTAATTTTTAGCACCTACGTTTCGGCCCGCTTGAGCTTCGCAAGGTCCCAGTTCCGCGTCAGGAGCTCCACGAGCTGCTTTGAAACCTTAGCTGGCCATTTCCTCTTGTAGTTACACTTTACTCTGGCCAAGAGTCTAAAAAATGCTTGAAATGCGTGCTTGAGCTTAGCACTGTATAGCTTTCGTTTCTGCACATGATCGCCACGTAAGTCGCTCGGCTGTGTAATGTGATCAATGCCTTTGCTACCTGAGTTGCACGAGATCATCCTGTGTGGTCGCAAACCGTTTTTAAAAAATCGCTTGGCCACTTTCTTGGCGTTGCAAGTGACCAAGTGCATTAACTCGATTAACAATTACCTTAAAAATAACCGGGCGAATAGCTTTTAAAAATTACATATAAGTTGACTGCAGGGTACCGATTCTATTAGTTTTAAGTTGCTCGTGTATAAATTTTTTTTATTATTCATCACAAACATTAGCACCATATAGTTTCTGACATAATCACGTGCTTAACCCGAATATATTTCAACTGTTTCTCAAGGTACCAAGGTAAGCGACTGCCTAAGTTACTTTTGTAGATTGCTTATCAAAATGCTTGCCGTCATGCGTCAGGGCACGCATCCGGTGAGTCAAGGATGCTCGATCTTGATGCCCAAAGATTGCTGCCCACCTGCGAGATGGTTGAGGACATCCTGCTATTGAAACTGCCAGGAGCACCTTTCCTGTGCTTGCGCTGAGTACTTGGTGAGCATCTCTCTCTAAAGCCGGTCGGCTGCCTTGCGGTTCCTTGAACTGTGTCACTCAAATGCGAAAAATTCCTATTCACAAAAAATGATTTTTTAAGGCTAAATAAACAGGTGACAATAAATTTAATGATATAAAATGCTTCGTACCTTTCTTTCTCATTTGAAAGCCATCCCTGGCTTATTAGTCTGAAGTAATTCGCACCGGCAGTTAATGTAGTGCTTCCTTCAGGTTCCCTAATTTTACTTCAGTTTATCGTGAAAAATGTTGCTCTGTCCCAGTTAGTGTTCCCAAGACTCATGGTAATTTTTTTCTAGCAACTTTTTTCTTAGATTATTGCTCAAAATTCCTATTTCAGCCATGATTTTTTTTCGGCGTCGACGCATTATTTTGGTGCTCCTCCTCTTCAAATTTCTAATTGTCCTGTTGTTATCAGGGCTGCTTTTCAGCGGCCATTTTGATGCCGACGTGTCCCATTTGTCTGGCAGTAATTTCCAGGTGCCGATGCTGCTCCATTATCGCCCTGCCGTGAGCGGACCCCCTCACCCGCAGGTGCTCATCTCTGTTGATGGCAAACCGGCCTTGGTGATTTTCTCCGCTCGATTTGATTCGTCCCTTACTTCGGTCGTTTTGGTTGGCTACTTTAACGGTCGAATATCTACAAAACCGCCCGTTCTTTCATGCCGACTCATCATACAGACATTTTTGGGCTCCAATGAAAGCAAGTGGAAAGATGCCAACAATATTTACGAAATGCAAGAAGGCAACTCTTTTCCCTACTTGGGAGTAGTGTACTCCTTTTATGTTGGGAAAGAGTACGCGAATACGAGACGATACCATATGGAAGTGAAAGGCTCACTTCCGTCCAGCAATGCTTCTGCTATGATTGAAATGCCGGTTCAATTCGCTGATTCAAAGAATCTCTCCAGTAAGGCGGCGGCTTGCATCGCACCGCTGCGCCACGTGCCGGAAGGAGAGCCGCAAGCCAGGCTCATCATGCGTCTGGTCGAGTTCATCGAGGTCAACAGGCTGCTGGGCGTGGACCACTTCTTCTTCTACAACCTGACCCTAACTGGCAACGCGAGCAAAGTGCTGAAGCACTACGAAAGCATTGGCTGGGCCAGCGTGACTCAGTGGTCGCTGGCTGCTGGCGTTCAAATCGAAAATGAGGAACTACGCTACGGTGAAATGTTTGCGGTCAACGACTGCCTGTACGCTGTCAGAGACAGGTACCGTCTGGTTGCTTTCCTTGACATCGACGAGTTTCTGGTGCCGACCAACAGCAAAGGGGAGGTGATCAGTTTAGACGAGGCTGCCAAGCTGCGCAAACTGCGGGATCACGGAGACTACTGCGCGCTGGCATTTCGCAGCGGCGTGTTTCCTCCGCTAGTGGGGTCGGAGTCCGTTGCGAATACTGAGACCAAAGTCAGTGCAAGGAGGTCTGCTGCGGGACAGAAGATGCCAGCTTCACTGGAAGGATGCAAGGTACATAGAGCTTTTGAAGCGTGTTACTGTCAAATTTTATTAGCAAACTTGGCGAACCTCCCTCTTTCTGAGGCGCCTCTGTCCGAATCCCCATCAAGACTCGCGGCAAGAACTGAAATTTCTTATATCGCATCCAAATGCTGAATGTGTTTTTGATAAACGTGCTACGGAACAAAGTGAAAGACAGATCATAATTTTCAGAAAAAGGATAGTCGGATGGAAGATGCTGGATAATGGATGATGGATGAAGCAATGCTGTTCACGGTATTCCTTCATGCATAGAGCCCACTAAGAATGGGTGGTTAGTCAGAGGTCTGATCCTGGGTAATCTGTGCTTCCTAAAAGTCCGTTACCTAATGTACATGTAGGCCCTCATGTTAATAAGCTGAGCCCATCAGACATTCAGACAGAGTTGAACTACAGTCTCTCTCAGTTTAAGCGTTAAACTTCGAGATTCAAACGTTTTTATGCGGAAATGGGCACCTTCGTGGCCGGTTAGACCTTCGGTATGGCTTTGTCGTGGATGGTGTACCGCTGCAGCATGAAGCCAAAGACAGTTGGATGGCTAGCTAGGAGTTGAGTCGCTGTGATCGTAGATTGGCGTCGTTTTTCAAATTTATTAGGCTTATTCGACTATCTAGCACTAGCTACAATTTCACTTTAGATTATCTCGGTTGAGAACTCATTTGATTAATTTTTGCTTAAAGTAGATTTCCCTACTTGAACTAGTCGGCAACAAGCGGAACTGCACTTTTAAACTGAACTTTCGTTGCCAGGTGGCGAACCTGTTGCGCAATCGGCGCATCAGGGCCGTGCCGCCGTTCCCAGAGCGCACCAAAATGCTGGCGGTCGCTCGCCAGATTGAGGAGATGAACACGCACTTCGCGTTCAGCACGTGGCACTGTCGGACTAGGCGGCTGGATCCCAGTTCCGAAGGCCTGCTGCACCACTTCCGGCGCAGGCCGGCCGGGGAGACAGTTGAGGACAAGTCCATGAAGCTGCTCCATCATGATATTGAGACTGTCGTGAGCGCGGCCCGAGAGCGACTCAAGCAGATGCTGAACATTGATATCTGCGCCTGAGTCCATTCCTGTGCTTGTGCTGAGCATTGGGTGGACATGTCACAGCTGATGCGCGAACTCGGCTGATTCTTTGAACTATTTATCACACTCTCGCCGCTGAACAAAATCACGTTTTTTCACTCCCTTCGTACAAACCTAGATATGTCTGAGCGGTTGAAAATTGGTTTTGAATTTATTATCGTGTTTTCCACTGTCCTCTAAAGCGGTGCTCTCTCATAGCTGAACTAATACTGCTGAGCGGCTTCTTGACTTTTATGAGTAGGCGTAGCCTGTCTGAACTTCCATCGTTTAATTATTTTTTATTATTATGTTGTTAATTAACAAACTCCAGGCTCAGGTATATTTTTTCCACCCCAAATCCAGGGCCGTAGCCGGTAGCTTTGATAAAGGGGGCCGCGGCTCTTTCGGGGGGCGCCAAAACTCATGGCTAAGGGGGCTTAAGCTAGGGGACCTCAAAGCTACTGTAAGAAGGGCCCCCCAAAAGCTACTGAAAGGGGCCTCAAAGCTACTGCAAGAAGGGCCCCCAAAGCTACTGAAAGGGGCCTCAAAGCTACTGCAAGAAGGGCCCCCAAAGCTACTGAAAGGGGCCTCAAAGCTACTGCAAGAAGGGCCCCCAAAGCTACTGCAAGAAGGGCCCCCAAAGCTACTGAAAGGGGCCTCAAAGCTACTGCAAGAAGGGCCCCCAAAGCTACTGCAAGAAGGGCCCCCAAAGCTACTGCAAGAAGGGCCCCCAAAGCTACTGCAAGAAGGGCCCCCAAAGCTACTGCAAGAAGGGCCCCCAAAGCTACTGAAAGGGGCCTCAAAGCTACTGTAAAAGAGGCCCCCAAAGCTACTGAAAGGAGGCCCCACCCCTTGCCAGCCAATTGGGAGTGCCGCGCCCCCCTTTGCCCCCTTGGTTACGCCCCAGAACGCATCAGGAGTGAATATTTTGTTTCATTAATTTATGCTAAGCCGTTTTGCTGATGTTTTGCTGTGACCTCTGTGCTTCTTATGCTGTGATATTCTAATATTATTTATTTTCATTTTTAATATTACTAAGGCTGCGCACGCACAGCTGGTGCTGATATTTTTTATTTTAATTTATTTTAAAGAAAATAAATGTAACAAGCAAGACCAAAAAATTCGATTTTTTACGAAAAACATTGTTGATAAAAATATTTTTGGAATATAAATGCCAAAAACAAACAAAAAATTACCTTCGCCTTGTCTGTTATCTCCCCATTCTCTTGTATAATAAGAAAATGCGTTTTTGTTAAGTTTACTTAACAAAATCAAATTCCGAGCCTTAATTGAAATTTCATGCTCAAAATATTCTTGTAAGGTCCCTGTATCCAGTCCATCTGCAGTTCAATTTCAGCAATTCAGCTCCGCGTTCTAATTCTGTAGCACTGGTTGCTGTTTCGAGGTTGCTGTAGCACTGGCACAGTCCCCAGATGGACGAATTGAAGCTGCTTGACTGCCGGTACGGTCCCCGGATAGAGCTGATGATGCTGACGATGACCTGGTACGGTCCCCGGATAGAGCTGATGATGCTGACGATGACCTGGTACGGTCCCCGGATAGAGCTGATGATGCTGACGATGACCTGGTACGGTCCCCGGATAGAGCTGATGATGCTGACGATGACCTGGTACGGTCTCCGGATAGAGCTGATGATGCTGACGATGACCTGGTACGGTCTCCGGATAGAGCTGATGATGCTGACGATGACCTGGTACAGTCCCCGGATAGAGCTGATGATGCTGACGATGACCTGGTACAGTCCCCGGATAGAGCTGATGATGCTGACGATGACCTGGTACGGTCTCCGGATAGAGCTGATGATGCTGACGATGACCTGGTACAGTCCCCGGATAGAGCTGATGATGCTGACGATGACCTGGTACAGTCCCCGGATAGAGCTGATGATGCTGACGATGACCTGGTACAGTCCCCGGATAGAGCTGATGATGCTGACGATGACCTGGTACGGTCTCCGGATAGAGCTGATGATGCTGACGATGACCTGGTACAGTCCCCGGATAGAGCTGATGATGCTGACGATGACCTGGTACAGTCCCCGGAATGCTGCCGGTCCCCGAAAGCGTCAGTTAAAGCCTCAAGACCCCAAAAGTTAAATAATTTTGGGCCAAAATACCGCTGTTTTAGTCCTCAGAGGGTCGCTTCACAAGCTAGAAATTTCACAACCTACAAAAGCAAACCTTTTCACTAGCTAGAAATTTCACAACCTACAAAAGCAAACCTTTTCACTAGCTAGAAAATTCACTAGCTAGAAATTTCACAACCTAAAAATGTTCGCACACTCTTTCACTAGCTAGAAATTTTCACTATCTAGAGAATTTCACAACCTAGAAAACTGCTTTAGCATTAGCTAGTGCTAACATTTTCTAGGTTGTGAAATTTCTAGATGTTGAAATTTCTAGTTAGTGAAAGACCGTGCTTTCTAGTTTGTGAAATTTCTAGCTTGTGAAAGCACCCTGTGTATGAAATACTCCTACAAAGCCGTTGCCAAAACTCTCTCTCCTCGATTGGCCACCGGTGTGCTGACGTCATGGCGTCAAATATGGCAAAGCAATCGCAATACAGCAGTTTATTGAGCTCAGTGGGTCTATTTAACTAGAAGTGCGGAAAGTAGCACGGACAGGGGACATCATTGGCTCACCCCTTCGGCACTATGGCTGTGGAAGTTTTAAAGAAAAAGACAAACTATTGAATGGCATATTTAAGTTTCACTTTTGGGGGGCAAAACGGCACAGGCAAGGATCCACACAGCTGACCGGCAAGACAGCTTAATGTATTGTAGCTTAAGGAATCAGCTTGGGTGCCAAAATTAATTTTACGTTAAACAAGGATCACAGAGATGCTTACATAGTGTTATGAAAATTCTTAGCCCAATCAATAAAATATTAATAAAGCACGGAAAGCATACATAATCTAATTTTATGAATTACCAATATAATTACATGCTTGCAGGTTCGAAGTAAAACAAAAGGAAGGCATCAGCCGAAGAATAATTGCTAATTTAAAGTTTTACGTATAATACGTTCATATGTGACCGCAGAAAATCAATAGGTTAGATATCAATAGGTCAATAGGTCAGTCATTGTAGTGAAATAACCAAGTTATGTCAACAGTCTGTGAGTTGTAGACCTATACGAGCGGGAGGTCCAAGCGAGCGTCTCTCTATTGTCAGTGCGTACGTGAAAAATATAATTTGGTGAGAGAAGAGATAAAGGGGGGTTGATAAGCCTTGGGAGAGAGGGTGGAGGCGAGCAATAACAATGTACGCTGAGGAGAGAAGGGAAGTTAGGCAGGCTAGCGAGCAGGAATAACACCCGGGGAGAGAGAGTACAGAGAGCAATGGCTGGGTGGCGTAATAACAAGCGTTTCCTTTACATAAACGTAACAGAATGTTATATACTCGTATAAACGTTATTGTGGTTAGTTGTAGGCTTCATCAATGGCCATGTATCACAATCGACAGTTTTGGTCGCGGAATCCTCGCCTCTCAAAATACAAAGAGGCAAAGCACTAGACACCGCGGTTGGGTCACAAAAATACCCATACACCAATGGACAAACAAATGGCCATATGTTCCATAAAAAAATTTTTGCTCACGGAGCGCTTCAAAAAGAAGCAACAGAGAAAATTGGCCGCAAATAATTAAGCAGCGTTAATTATAAATAAATAAAAGCTATGGAAATTCTAGTCAACCATGAAACCTTTGCTCTATTCAAAAGCAATTCAGATAGTGACTTACCTGGCACCTTCTTCTAAAACAAGAGATTGTACAATTTACTACTGAAATATGTTAAACCCAACACCAAATGTACTTAAAGCTCAAATTTGTGAACCATTCATACCTAGCTAGTCTAATCAGTCTGATAAGCTCTTTAGAAAACCAGAGCACAAACGCCTAAAAATAATTACATCTGGGAACGAGTACAAGGTTGCCTGATTTGATGAGTTAATTTTCAAATCCCAGATATCGTAGGTAGTCATTTCTGATCCAAATACAGTCCCAGTCATGAGAAAATTTAAGGTCCACTTTTTGAGGAAAAAGATTCATTGAAAATAGTGAGTAACGTCCAACAAAAAATGATGCGATTTTGTCAAAGTTAGGTGAAGCCGACATGGGTATCGAGAGGTTTTCCCGCCAGAACTCCATCTGCACGGCCACGATCTTCTTCTCCCTGAACAGACGCTCGCCAGTCGAGAAGAAGATGTGCTCGCTGGTCTCAATGTCGATCTTCATCACTACCAGCTCCGTGTTGACGCTGCTGATGAGGTCGTCAGCCAGGCCAGTCATCACCGGAATCGTGTCCGTCATGCTGTCCTTTTTCGATGTAGCCCCGCCGACGTTGCACCAGCCGGTGTCGAAGTTGAGGTACTGCAGAGACACCGACTTGTGGAAGAACATCCACATCAGCTTCAGCTTCGGGTTGGACGTCCAGCCCATGTCGTTTGCGGACATTCGGATCCTGAGCAGGTTCCTGAGGTTCGCGTCTACGGCCACGGTGGGAATGTCGGCCTCTCGGGCCTGGAGGCAGTAGACACCGATGTTGCAGCCGATGTCCATGAACGTGACGGAGCCAGCTGGGAACTTCTTGGCGATCGACAATGTGATTGATACCTGGCCTTCCTCCCAGGCATGGGTCGAAATCACGCTCCCAGACACGATGTCGGTAGCAGTGTAGGTGTAGATGATCACGTTTCGGCCCGTCACTGCGCTCCTGATGAAGGTTCTCACTGCCGTCTCGTTGAGTCTCTTCAGCAGCTGCTTCGGTACGTTTTCGCTTATCTCGCACGGCGGAAACTTGTTCCCCGTCATCTTGTAGGCGATCTGGTTCTTGCAGAGTCGCTCAGCGAGTGCCGGATGCATAAAGTTGATGCCTCTGAGCTCCCAGTATCCGGGACAAGCGAAGTCCGCATTTAGTTTTGTTGTTTCTGACAAAAGCTTCTGGAGCTCTTCATTTTCTTTATTTAATAAGTTGATTTGGTATCTTCTCTGTTTAAGCATAATAGCGGTGGTGATGAGAAAAATTGCGACCGCAATGTAAAGACTCGCGTTTTTCAATCTAATTGTCATGTCGATCAATTTACTGATTAGTTTGATTACTTGTTGGTCAGAAAATTGGTAAATACCGCAACAGATACATTAACTGTTCGTAAGCTCCAAGAAGCAGAAAATATATTCTAACACTTTTGGACGCAGTTGCGTCCCTTACATGCTACATGCTTGACCATTTTAACGATTGTGCGTTGCAACTCAATAGCCTGCCCACCCCATCGCTGCATTTAATTTCGTACTCACATTTCTGCTCCTGCCTCTTTTTCTCTGCATCTTAAACCTACTTCGGATAGGAGAGCCCGGAGTACTCAATTCTTACTGCAGTTTCGGGTGCCATTTTCGGTAGCTACGCCTAGAGAAGGGTACCTAACTTTCCGCTTCATGCATCAGCTGCACGGACTGAAATGTTTTGTGGATATGTAAAATAAAAAATATTTAAATGCAGTATCAAACTACTCAAGAAACTAAAAAGTAGTATGGTATGAATAAATTTAATCACACAAATATAGTGTGAAATTTCACCACGCATGCAAAACCATAAACATAAAAAATGGAAACCTATTTTTAGTTTCTCTGATAATTAGTAACAAAGGCCAAATCTACAAAAATGTTCATTTTTTCTGTTGTATTGCAACATACTGTTAAAGATCGACTAATTCTGTTGCCCCATTGTTAGCTTAGATTGTCACCTCCACTCCAGAGGTACTTATCCTCAACTGCCCATTGAGGAGTAAAGAAGAAGGCGCCCTCGAGTCGCAACTCTAAATTGGCAAATTAGAGACAATTCGATTTTCAGATCGTTTTAGGGCGCACTTTGTTAATTCGTTGATTCGGATTCGTTCTCAGCGGCGGCCGCCTACAGATACAAGAAGCCGAAGGGGTCTGCACCACACCGCCGCAGCTGCCGATCGACAGCAAGAAGAAGAAACCCCGGATTTGTAAAGTGCACACGAAGGGGTACTGGAGTGCCCAGACTATTTGTTCCCATAGTCTGGAAGAGCGCTATAAACAGAAATGTTTATTTTTAAACACCTAAGCTTGAAATAACTCAGTAATTTCATTGTATTGCTCTATGCACAATAAGAATAAAGGGTAAGCATGTGAATTTTAGAGTTGGAACGTACAAGCGTACGAGCGTGAAATTCTAAACTTTCCGGATAAAAGTATAATGCAGCTCACGCAAAGCAATTTGTGCATAGAAGGCCTTGGTGGAGCATAGCCTCCTTGTATCACCGATTTCGCCTGTGTCCTGTGACACACGGATACACGGCGGTGACACATGGCTGTGACACATGGCTGTACCACAGACTGTAACATATGGCTGTGACACATGGCTGTACCACAGACTGTACCACATGGCTGTGACACATGGCTGTGACACATGGCTGTGACACATGGCTGTCACACATGGCTGTGACACATGGCTGTGACACATGGCTGTGACACATGGCTGTACCACATGGCTGTGACAAAAGCAAGCAGACAATTTTGTCACCGTCATGACACAATCTTCAAGGTTCCATCGATGCATCATGTTCAAGGAGTTAAAGGTACCAGAAATTTTGCGCTGATTTGAAGCAATTAACTTTTAAAAGTCGACATAGTGCAAAGTAGTTAAGTGCTCTGATATAGCAACGAAGCGATTTGTTATCAAAGCAAAATCATTCAGTTGACACCAATAAATTGTTATTTGCTACAAAGCTGGCCACACATGAGAAGCCTATTTAGATCGTTGTAGCTGGCCACCGTCATGTCAGAATAAAAGCGGATTAGCAAACAGTCCGCCAGTAAGCGAAATCATGCAATAGGAGCTGCGGCAAATTCACTTATGTACATGTCAGAAAGAGAGCGCTTCCTGTAGAGTGTTTTCAGTTCACTTCATAGCTGTGCATTTCAACAATGCTGTAACTTCGAGCAACATTCCTCCGCATCGGGAATCAATTTTAAGGAATCAATTTTAGGGAATCAATTAGAGTTTAAGTTTAAGGGGTTTTAGAAATTGCATAGTGAAATGAATCAAACTATTTCAAGTAGTAACCATTGGGTGCGCCGCTAGGGCTATAAAACATTCAACAGAGTACGACCGTGTCATCAAACGTTGGCCCTCACCTTTAACTCGTTTCTCTCCCTTAATCAGTAAATAACCTGATTAAGGGAGAGAAACGACCTTAACCTTAACCTTAACCTTAACCTTAACAAAAATGAATTTATAAATCAGCAAATTGGTATCAGGGCAAGAACAGCTGCATTAAAAAGGAAAAAATATTTTGATTTGATTTTAACTTTTGACACTGCAGGAAAAGCAGAGGGAAAGAAAAGTTGTTGGCAAAAAAATTATCTTAATACTCCCACATACTCCTCGGACGTACATATCCCCACCCGTAGCAGGAGAATTACTTATATAGTATTGAACTGGTCTGAAGCCGAATCTCGACACTCAAAAATGTAGACTCAAAATTTTCTAGACTAAAAATATAAACATACTCATTAAAACAAATTTTCGATAAAAACAGATACCTTTATTATTGATTTTGACGCTGCTTTATTGTGGGTTTAAATAAAAAACTTATGCATAACTTATGAACAAAAAACTTTGACAAGTCATCAGCAGACGTGCTGCAGCTGGCCTTTTAACGGATGCGCGTCACTCGATTCTTAAAACTCTGCAAAGGAAAAGAAATTACGAAATCGAGTGGAGTTACTGCCACTCTAATGCCACATAATGGCAGTTCAGTTCTGCCGGACTGAGGCCCGGTGCTAGTCCCCGATCAGGGCCGCCCACCTCGAAGCGTGGTGAGGAACTCATTCTTTATCCAGATTGCGTCCCAGTCGCGGAAAGTCCTCAAATTCAACGGCGTGACCCAGCTTCCCATTGGAAACAGCGTGTAGTTGCGTTTGCCGAAGAAATCAACGATCTTGTCAAAGTTCGGCGAGGTGTAAGACGGCGAGGAGCCGCTTGGTCGCCAGAACTCCATCTGCACGGCCACGATCTTCTTCTCTCTGAACAGCCGCTCGCCAGTCGAGAAGAAGATGTGCTCGCTGGTCTCAATGTCGATCTTCATCACTACCAGCTCCGTCTTCACGGTGCTGAAGAGGTCGTCAGCCAGACCAGTCATCACCGGAATCGTGTCCGTCATGCTTTCCTTGTTCGATGTGGCCCCGCCGACGTTGCACCAGCCCGTGCCGAAGTTGAGGTACTGCAGGGACACGGACTTGTGGAAGAACATCCACATCAGCTTCAGTTTTGGGTCGGACGTCCAGCCCATGTCGTTTGCGGATATTCGGATCCTGAGCAGGTTCCTGATGTTCGCGTCTACGGCCACGGTGGGAATGTCGGCCTCTCGGGCCTGCAGGGCGTAGACTCCGATGTTGCAGCCGATGTCCATGAACGTGACGGAGCCAGCTGGGAACTTCTTGGCGATCGACAGGGTCACGGAAACCTGGCCTCCCTCCCAGCCGTGCGTCGAAATCACGCTCCCAGACACGAAGTCGCCCGCAGGGTAGGTGTAGATGATCACGTTTCGGCCAGTCACTGCGCTCCAGATGAAGGTTCTCACTGCCGTCTCGTTGAGTCTCTTAAGGAGCTTCCTGGGTACGTGGCCGCTGATCTCACAGGGTGGAAATTTGTTATCAATCATCTTGTAGGCGATCTGGTTCTTGCAAAGACGCTCAGCGAGTGCCGGATGCATAAAGTTGATGCCTCTGAGCTCCCAGTATCCGGGACAAGGTCTGGCCGATGCGGGAATCGTGTTGTTGACCTCCCTCTCGGTGACTAGCTTGTCCAACTCCGACTCGACGTGTTCAGTATCCTGCGGAATGTAATGCGCTTCCTTCTGTTTTAGAGAAGTTTTTATTGCATCCTGACTGAACGAGTCTCGAACTTTTGTTTGAGCATTGGTGTAATCAAGATAAGGAGCCAGCGCTGGCTGCTTATTGATCTTTGATGAGTCTCTCCAGTTTGCAACTGTCTTCTTGAGTGGCATGTCCTCCTGAATTAAGCCCCCGTACATTAGCAGAATCAAAGTGGCTACGGCGACCACTCCGACTACAATGTAGACCATCGTCTGTTTGGAAGCCATTCTGTTACAAAAGACGATAATAAGCAATTACGAGAAAAAAAACGGCCAAGCAGATAAAGAATTAGACAACAAGCTCGCTCTCCTAGCTTAGTTCGGAGTTTTACCCCTCCGTTTTATTGTTGGGCAAGCTTTGCCGCGTCCAGGCTAGAAAATAGGTTTCTTGCAGATTCTGTACACTGTATTCTGTGTGCCACTGTTTTCATGAGCATCATTTTCTCTTCATTACGTACAGTCCCGAATGAGCACTTCATTGTGCCCGGCTGAGGTGCTCAGCGCTACTCAGCATTTCTTCGGGTCTGACTGTGCAGAGGCAGGGCAAGTCTCCACTGTACAGTTGATAGGACAATGGGCCGTGCAGCCTGCTTTCTCTTAAGACTTCACGAGATGAGAATGCTTGCTTTGAATGCATAAAGTTTGCGAGCAAAATTACTACTAAGAGCAGTTGGTTAAAGCAGTCTGGCGTCCGCGCAATAGCTGGCCTTAGTGAGTGCGGACTCGCGCACATTCCCAGATAGTTTGTTCAGTGAGCCCGAATTTTCGAATTTTAGGCTATTCTTTCTGTGGGCTGTATAGCTGCGAATAATGTCACATTCATATTCAAATCCGGTCACATAGGGTCTACCCTTTTGGTATGAAGTGACTCGGCAAAACATCCGTGACTATTAGGATGAGGGCTGGTTGGCAAATCAATTTGCATTGCATTGATTCTCTTGGAAACCTTATTTCAGGAAAATACTTTTTGAACGCAAAATTTGGCTTCATTGACCTACTGAATTCAGCGAAGAAAATGCTACATCTGGCTCATTTCTGCACGCATTGATGGCTGGCACTTGAAAGGCCCCTTCTAACGTGCTCACGTTTTCAGACTAGATAGTCAGAGCATATTTTCCACCGCTCGAGCCAATACGTTAAGCCTCGTTCACACACTGTCACCAAATCACATGAGTGTTCACCGGGTTCCGAGACCGTTTATTTGGGGAAAACGTGAAATTTACGCAAAATTTGACTCATTTGATGGCACTGTGATCGAGCCTTAAATAGCCGAATTTAATTGTCGTTCCACATATTAAGCTTCAGGTCATTTTGAAGAACTTCGAAGCCTTTCTTAGGCCAGGACAGCTTTCTTATGCAGTCCTTTGAAAATTTTCTTAATAATTATCATAGCATTGGCGATCTTAAAAACAAGAAAAACCCATCTAAAACAATGAGAAACCATCACAAAAATAGAGAAACCATCATAAAACATTAGAACCCCATTAAAAACCGGGAGAAACCATCATAAACAAGAAAAAGCAATCCTAAGCAAGGAGAACACATCACAAACCAGGAGAAGCTCATCACAAACAAGGAGAAACGATCACACGCAAGGAAAACCCATCAGAAACAAGAAAAACCATCACAAACAAGGAAACCTATCACAAACATTTTCGGTAATTAAACCCGTTTTGCTTAAATTGTTCAATGAAATCCTTCGACTCGGGTACACGCCAAAGCTGTGGTCAGAGGCTCCAGTTACGCCGATCTACAAAAAAGGCTCCCGCGGTGATCTAAAAAATTATTGGCCGATCAGTGTGCTGCCTGCCATGGCTCGCCTGTTTGCATCAATTATTTATCAGAAATTGGAAGCACACATCAGCTCTTTAGGCCTATTGTCTGCAAGTCAAATAGGGAACAGAAAAGGCTATCGGACTTCAGACCATATCGCCACTCTACTTACACTTATACAAAGCAAAAAGCGCAAAAAGAAACCATTCCACCTCGTTTTCTTTGATTTAAAAAGTGCATTTGATATGGCTCATCACCCCACTTTGTTTAAAGAACTAAAAAAACTTGATGTCAACCCAAAAATAGTACAAGCAATCGAGAGCATGTATTCAGGTGCAAAATTTAGGATAAATTATCTGAGGGCATAGCAACTAAATCACACAGAATAACGAAGGGAGTCAGACAGGGATGCCCACTCTCACCACTGCTGTTTTCCTTTTATATCGACCCTCAAAGTAATTTGTTAACTGAATCATTTGACAGCAACACTTCGATCAGAAATGAGCCCATCAACAACTTACTTTATTGCGACGATTTAGTAATATTTGGAGAAAATTTGGCTGAGTTGCAAAAAGGCCTCGACAAGGTATCAGAATTCTGTCAGTCCCACAAACTAGAAATCAACACAGAAAACAAAACTACTCAGCTGCAACACACATTCGAAGGGTACCAACAAACTGATTCTCCAGGGTCAGCTAGTTGATTCTGTTAAAGAGTGGAAGTACCTAGGATTTCATATCAACACCAAAGGAACTATAGACTCACATGCCATTGACATTTAAAAGAAATGTAGGTACCCAATCTCATTTTTGAGAAAGTTAGCGAGCTTTGGGACTGTAAAATACAAGCAACTATTATTGTACTGTACAGCCATGATAGAAAGCATTGTGCTCTATGCCTCTGAGGCCTGGGGTGCATTCATTTCTTGGAACCTGGGACCTTGGGACCGCAGCCTTATAGAGCGAGTAAATTTTAGGAGTTGCCGAGTTGCAAGGCCATACTCCAAGTCAGCAAAAATACAGATAACAACGGGGCACGTTCGGAACTAGGCCGGTTACCCCTTTTATACAATATCCAAAGGAGAAGCTTGCAGTACTGGGCTTCTGTAGCAAAGCGTCCAGATTCTATATAGCTAAATTGATGGCAGACCCAGAATACAGTGATGTTGGCCTCAAATCAAAATTCAGCAGCAAAGTAATGCAAAACTGCAATGTAACTAGCATTTCAAAGGCGCTCAAAACACATAGAACCAATTTTGATTCCGAGTTCAGAAGGCATTGGGCACAAAAAATCGAAAATTCTTCCGAATTGAGCCACTTTTTCTATTTATTTAAGGAAAACTACTCTCCCGAAAAGTACATTAAGAATATTAGAAATCCAAAGTACAGAAGAACTCTGGCATCATTTAGATTGGGAAATCACAAACTTGCCTGTGAAACGCTGCGAACAGCTAGGCCGAAAATCCCTTATGAAAACAGATTGTGCCCCAAGTGTAAAACAGAAGTGGAAAATGAAATCCACTTTCTATTCAAATGTCCATGGGTTCAGTATCGTATGGCCCGGGAAGATTTTGTCACAATTGTGTCAAGTAAAATAGCAAATTTTCAGGTTTTAACAGATGAAGACAAGTCATTCTATTTAATGACACAGGAAGACATCTCTGTAACGGAACTGCTGGCTCAGTATATCATAAGAATGAGCGAAATTAGAAAGCAACTGCTCTGATGCCCCCACAACGATAAATTCGGAGTTTTTTTAATGAAAATTTCCACGTGTACCAGTACTTATCGTTTTTTTAAATTAATTCTTTTGTTGTTTGTAACCACCGAAAAATAATTGATATAGTCTTTGTAATGTTGCTCAAATATTTTAGTACCGTGCGCTCGAAATTTCGTAGACTTTTCATCATTTTCATTATTTCGCTATGGCTTTTTTCGTTACCTGTTAAAAAGATATAAAAAGACAGCAACCTTTCGGCGTGCGTAGCTTTAATAATAATTGTAATAACTTAGAGGCAAGGCGGTTTAGTTGAGCAGACAGAATCAGATGAAATAAACGCGAGCCCTCACACTAGGGCGTGGGACTCATTTTAACCAGTTTATTTCACCCTAGGACTTAGAGCCGGGTGGCTTGCAGCCAACCCCCAAACATGCTGCGCTGACTAATGGTCAGTCACAGTGCACGCGCACGCATAGCAAATAACTCAATCAGTGCTACTGAAAAAGTCCAAATAAACAATCGCACATAAAACACCACATCTCCCCCCCTGAGTTCGCTTCCCTATCACGGCAGCTGCAGTCTCTCAGGTGGGACTCGAACTCGAACCGGGTACCGCCGTGGTGTCGCAGGCGCGTTGCGGCCTTGGTCCATCGTCATTGGATCGTCGCCTGGCATGTCGTCAACATCAGCATTATTTCGCTATGGCTTTCGCGTTTATGGAAATAAACGCGGTTGGGCGGCCGCGTGTGCCGGGATGCCCTTCCGCTCGCCTAGCAGGCCCAGGAGCGGCAGGTGGTCGGTGACTATGGTGAAGTGGCGCCCATAGAGGTACTGGTGAAAGCGATGCAGTCCGAACATGATGGCCAGCGCCTCCTTGTCGAGCTGCGAATAGCCGCGGTGCGCCGCCGTCAAACTGCGGCTGGCAAAGGCGACCGCGCAGTCCTTGTCGCCGATGCGGTGCGTCAGAACCACGCCCAGGCCGTAGGGTGACGCGTCGTACTCCAGGCGCAGAGGCAAATCTGGACTGTAGTGCACCAGGACCGGTGACTGTAGCAGCAGACGCTTAGCCTCGGAGAATGCCTTTGCTGTGGCTCCTCCCAGACCCAGCGCACGTTCTTGTTGAGAAGCTGATGGAGCGGCGCGAGCACAGGAGACAGATTAGGCAGGAACTTACCGTACTGCGCTAGCATTCCAAGAAACGAACGCAGCTGGCTGACGTCCTTGGGCGCCGGAGTGTCTTGGACAGTCGCGACTCGATCTCGCAGCGGGCTGAGGCCGTTGGCGTCGATACGATGTCCCAGGTATTCGACGGAATCCTTGAAAAACAAGCACTTGCCGTTGTTGAGGCGAAGGCCGGCGTCCTGCAGTCGCTGCAGAACCATAGCCAGGTTCTTCTTGTGCTGATGCAGCGTGCCGCCTGTGACTAGAATGTCGTCGACAAAAACTTGGACGGCGTCGAGATCGCCTAACAGAGTGTCCAGGGTCCGCTGAAAGATCGCGCTGGCGCTTGTGATGCCGAAGGGCATGCGGTTGAACTGGAAGAGACCCCTAGGTGTGTTCACGGTGAGGAAGGCCTTGGAGTCCTCGGCCAGCGGAAGCTGTAGAAAAGCGTTTGAAAGGTCGAGCTTCGACCATTTGCAGCCGCCGCCGAGCTTTGCGAAGAGGTCCTCGATGCGGGGCAGAGGGTAGTGCTCCGGCCGGCTCGCCACGTTGTAGGTCAGCTTGTAGTCGCCGCATATGCGGACGCTGCCGTCCTTCTTGACTACAGGGACGATCGGTGCGGCCCAGTCGCTGTGCTTGACTGCGGAGATGATTCCGCAGGCCTCCATCCGCTGAAGTTCGGCGTGCTCGCGCTCGCGCAAGTCGTAGGGCACCGGCCGGGCTTTGAAGAACTTGGGTCTGGCGTCCTCGGAGACCTGCAGGCGCACCTGGCCGTGCTGAAACTCTCCCAGGCCGTCCTCGAAGACTGTCGCGAACTGCTTGACGAGGTCTCTAACGCTGTCATCGGTGTTGACTGCGTGAACCTGGGCCATGATGCTGGGCCAGTCTAGCTTTAGCCTGGCCAGCCAGTCTCTACCCAGAAGTGCGGTGTCTCCTTGGGTGACGACCAGCAGCGGAAGTTGCAATTCCTGGCCGTTATGCTGGACTGTGACTGTTGCCTGCCCGAGCGGACTGAATCGCTCATCGGTGAAGGTGCGCAGAACGGCCGTGGATGGTGACAGCGACAGCCGTGGCAGAAACTTCTGCTGCAGGCTCTGCGGCATCAGAGTGACGGCTGAGCCCGTGTCGATGACGAATTGTCAGCTGTTCACCAGCAGCTTGACGGTTGGGCCGGCGTTTCCGCCGGATGGCTGAACGGCGAAAATCGGCAGCTGCGCGGTCGTGTTCGGCGACGAAGGCACAGCCTCCTCCAGAAGCTGCAGCTTGGCCGAGCGGCACACCGCGCGAATGTGGCCGGTCTTGCCGCACGCATGGCACTTGGCGTCCCGCAGCTTGCAGACTTTCCGGTTGTGAGCGCCTTTGCTGAAGCTGCCGCCTCTGCCGCCCTTGCCGTCGCGCTGTTGGGCTGTGTCGCCTCCGCGGCGTTTTGGTCGCTGGCCTCCCTGTGAGCGCAGCTGGGCAACCGGCGCCGCCGGCTTGCTTGCCATTTCGTGAGAGGACCGCTCGGTTGATTCCAGGAGCAAGACCTTGTCCTGCAGCGATCTGAATGTAGGATTCACCTCCTCCAGGGAGTTGTTGCGGCCGTTGCAGGTGTTGCAGCTGTTGCGGAATTCGCAGTGAGCTGACAGGGCCTTCAGACCGGCGATAAAGCCGGTGAAGCTCTCGCCCGGCTGCTGAACTCGCCGCTGGAAGCGAAATCGGGCTGCCAGCACGGAAGGCTTTGGCGCGTAGTGGTAGCGCAGAATCTCCGTCAGCTGATCCAGCGTCTTGTCTGCCACCCTGTCCGGTTGGCACAGATTTCGCAGAACCGTGTAGGCGTCCTGGCCGATTGCTGTGACGAGTGTGGCCACCTTAGCCTCCTCCTTTACCTCTTTGCAGGTAAAGTAGTGCTAAAGTCTTTCCAGGTATACATCGATATCTGTGTTAGAGGAGAGCACAGGAATCCCATCCTCGTCGCCATTGTAATAACTTAGAGGCAAGGCGGTTTAGTTGAGCAGACAGAATCAGATGAAATAAACGCGAGCCCTCATACTAGGGCGTGCGACTCATTTTAACCAGTTTATTTCACGCCAGGACTTAGAGCCGGGTGGCTTGCAGCCAACCCCCAAACATGCTGCGCTGACTAATGGTCAGTCACAGTGCACGCGCACGCATAGCAAATAACTCAATCAGTGCTACAGAAAAAGTCCAAATAAACAATCGCACACAAAACACCACAATAATAATAATAATGACAAACAAGAAGAATCCCATCAAAATCAAGGAGAAACGAGCTCACACAATAAACAAATATAACCCTTCATAAATACTCCATTACGCCATTAAAGACAAGTAGAACCCATCAAAAACATGGAGAAACCATCATAAAGAAGGAGAACCCATCGAAAACAATAAAAAATAAGCGATTGAAATCTAAAGATGGAATCTGTCACTTCATCAGCCGTTATTAAGCATATCAAACGAAAAAATTCATTTTTCTGATCAGCAGCTGTCTCAGAGCAATGTTTACGTACCCTTTACCTTTTTACCCTGCGTGAGGTCTCACCGTTCTACTTGCATACATTATTCTTTTCCCATTGGAGAGAATATCTAAGGTGGGAAACAGAAATTGTACCTTTTTTAAAATGCTAAAACAGAAATTTTCATACTTCACAGAACCTTTCCGCTTACCAATGCTTGGCAAGAAAGGTTTGGCATGGCTACGGTTTGTAGCAGTTTACTGTGTGGTACTCGTCTTTTATAAGATAGATTTTTAATAAGATAGGAAAAGTGACAGAAACGGCCTGGGCTAAAGTTTTCTATAACAATCAACGACACAAAGGAGACAAAATTTGCTATTGAAACGTCTATAAGTTCAATAGTACAAAATAAGTATTGCTGTGTGGTGTCATCATTTAGAGCAGAAATCAAAATACATGCAAGAGCGCAGTTATACCAGTTAAAATAGGAGCATATAAGGCACTTTGGTATTCAGGTCTGTACCAGCGCAACAAAATCTTCAAGACTAGACGCGGAGCGTGCTCAGAAAGTCGTCTCGAACCCAGATGCCGTCCCAGTCGTGGAAAGTCCTCAAATCTAGAGTGACATTCAAACTAGCCATTGAAAGCAAGGTATACTTTCGCGTTGTAAAAAAGTCGACAATCTTATCAAAGTTGGGCGAAGTGTGAGCTGCCTTCGAGAGGTCGCTCTTCCAGAACTCCATCTGCACGGCCACGATCTTCTTCTCCCTGAAAAGCCGCTCGCCAGTCGAGAAGAAGATGTGCTCGCTGGTCTCAATGTCGATCTTCATCACTACCAGCTCCGTCTTCACGGTGCTGAAGAGGTCGTCAGCCAGACCAGTCATCACCGGAATCGTGTCCGTCATGCTTTCCTTGTTCGATGTGGCCCCGCCGACGTTGCACCAGCCCGTGCCGAAGTTGAGGTACTGCAGGGACACGGACTTGTGGAAGAACATCCACATCAGCTTCAGTTTTGGGTCGGACGTCCAGCCCATGTCGTTTGCGGACATTCGGATCCTGAGCAGGTTCCTGATGTTCGCGTCCACGGCCACGGTGGGAATGTCGGCCTCTCGGGCCTGCAGGGCGTAGACACCGATGTTGCAGCCGATGTCCATGAACGTGACGGAGCCAGCTGGGAACTTCTTGGCGATCGACAGGGTCATTGCAACCTGTTTATCTTCCCAGCTGTGGGACGAAATCACGCTACCAGACACGATGTCGCCAGACGGGTAGGTGTAGATGATCACGTTTCGGCCAGTCACTGCGCTCCTGATGAAGGTTCTCACTGCCGTCTCGTTGAGTCTCTTCAGCAGCTGCTTCGGTACGTTTTCGCTTATTTCGCACGGCGGAAACTTGTTCCCTTTCAGCTCATAAGTGATTTGGTTTTTGCAAAGTCGCTCAGTGAGCGCCGGATGCATAAAGTTGATGCCTCTGAGCTCCCAGTATCCGGGACAGGGTCTGGCCGATGCGGGAATCGTGTTGTTACCTTTCTTCTCATTGAGTAGCTTGTCGATGGCTGTCATGGCCGGCTCTTTATCTTGCCTTACGTATGGAGCTTCCTTCTGTTTTTCTGTCTCTTCCGTCTCATCTTGATTGAAAAGTTTTTTACTTTGCTTTTGAACACTCTTGTAATCAAAATCAAACGCACGTTTCGGCTGTTTTAACTCATTCAGGGTGTCTCGGTTGCCCTCAGTAATCCTCTTGAGCGGAATTATGGCATCCTGGTTGCGGTAGGCGAGTAGAAGCAAAATAGACGCGGCCACCACTCCGATGACAACGTAGACCATCGTCTGTTTAGACATCGCTGTCATTCTCCGCCACGGAAAGCACTGGATTCTGTGTAATCGCAAGCAAATTGAAACCTTGAAATGAGAATTCTTTGTCGCTTGAGTGACAACATTTAGTTGGCGGCAGCCGTTCCACCTTTTGTGCCCATGATCAGCAAGCCTCTGCATAGCTGAGCCGATGGCATCGCGTACACGGCGGCCTTGGATTGGCTGCAAGCTTTTAGCCCCCTGTGTGCCTCTCTGTCCCTGCCTTCTTGCGTCCCCTCATTTCTGCCTCTGCGTGAGCTGTCTTTCTACTCACCCGTCTGAGTATGCCTGCCGCTTCTTCATCACTCAGCATCCACTCTCACCAACACCCGACCTTTAAAGTCTGGATGTGCGCTGACTGTACAGTGAGTTAGTAGTTTGCGGGGGATTGAAAGATATCGATTGCTCATGAAAAGAAGCTTCAGCATGGAGTTATCTGGCAAATTCATTATTTTGAGTCTGCCCGAACTCTGGTTTTCAACACAGCCATGCCCTAATTAATGCTCGTAGAATTTTCAATTAATGAGTTCAAATTATTAATAATTCATTCAATATAACTAAAGGGAGGACTACCGGCGGAGTTCTGTAAACTTACTAGCGTAGCAAAAACACGCAAACGAGGAAACTAAATTTTAAATATTTTAGGTGTCGCGTGACATCAGAATATTTTCTACCTTGCATGTTCAAAATTGGGCGCAGTTTCACAAACCAAAGACAAACTATCGGTCCAATTTAGGGAACAGCAAAATTGAGCTCAAGTAGGCATGCCGCTTTGTCCTGTGCTCCACCATTAACACTTTGTTATGCTGGAAAGCAGCAAGTTTTGATTTGACCCGGTCATAAGAAACTATTCAAACAATAGGACTGCTCGCACAGAAGTACAGTGCATGGGTGAACTGGAAAATATTGCATAACTGAGTTATGCATAACTCAAGTTCAAGCTGTGTATGTATTGCAGGGGATTCAAATAGTCAAGCACTAATTTTGTAACCTTTCTGAGCCTACTCAAGTTATGTGCATTGTTCTATTTGGTTCGCGAACTAAATCCCTAACGCACGCGCTGCGGCTCCTTATTCGCATCGCCATTATTATGGCCGCGTTCCAAAACGAACCTGGTGACTTCTTTCAGCTTCTGGCTCGAGCTGCCACTGCCTGTCTGCCAGCTGTCGCAGCTGACCCAAGCGCTGGCCCAATCTCTTAATTCTTCCGGATTAGGGGCCGAAAATAAGCTGATCTGGTCGCGCCAAACCTACTTGGTTGAAGGAGTCACCCATTAAGCTGGCCGTCTCAAATCTGCCCAACCTAATAATTGGAACTAAGAGTCGCATTGTGGCGCACCTGCGCAGCTGCGCGCCCCTTCTGTGCGTGGCCATAATTTCTGTGCGCGCGGTTGTAACTGAAATTTATGCGGGTAGCCAAATTTTGCACCTTGTCTCGCATATTCCAAGTTCAGTGCGCACAACAGCTCCGTTATAATTTGCTCTCTGCTTCTCTCTCTAGTTCTCTCTTTCAGGATTTCCAGATGCGGTGCTTTTGCTAGAATATCCTTCCTTTGTGCCATCGTTATTCAGACTCAGTTGTTGTCATGGTGAAACTCTCATAGTTTGGCCATTATTTCAATTGGCTAAAACATGCAGATAGATATTAGGAGGATGTGGCGAGCGGCCGGGTCCTATGATAGAAGACGACAGTGGAGAGCTTCGCGCACTCGTGTCTAGGTCGTTGCTGCACTCAAAAGCAGTGCATTGACATCATTGTCATATGGTCTAGCCAACAAGAGAGACAAAATAATGGTGATTTACCATAGACAAAACAAAATTTGCGTGCGGTAATGCGATTGTCACACTAGTTGAAATTAGCGTGCGTGACAATCGCATTGCTGCACGCTAGACCATATGACAATGACAGCTATGACACGGAGAGAAAGAAAGGTAGAGAGCTGACAACCTGGAGGGAGAGCTGACAAACCCGCCGCCACCATCACCAAAAAGCCCTTTCCTAACTAACTGAGGAAACGACCAGAGATAATTGACGCAAATGAATAAAGCAAGTGTTCACAATTTACATATTTGTTACAAGTGTACATAGTGTGCCATAAGTGTACCAGTTGGTGCACTTAAAAATTGGCACTCTTGAGACCCTAGTGTTAAAATGAAGCCAATCGAATCAGAAAGCAAATTTGCACAGTTGCTAATAGAGCCTACTCAACTGAGCGGTGTGAACAATATAATTATTGGGTCGTCACTGACAAAAAGGTTTTTACGCTCCGCATCAAACCCACCTCCTGCCAGCTTCTCATTGGCCCTAAGCTTCTTCATTTTTGCTGCTAGTTTGTTAGCATCCTTTTTACTTCCCTAACAGTGATTGATTTAGAGTAAATTTTAAGTACCTCAATTACACAGCTGACGTGCACAGGGCTGACGTTACCAGGGTATTAAATCTCAGCTTCAGCCTAGCTTGTACTGGAAGGTCTTAACAGTTTAAAATCCGACTAAGCTAGAGTCGGGTTCCATTCGTTTAAATCGGTTAAGGTCCCAGGCTTGTGATTTTTAACTGCTTCATCATACCCCTAGCCGTACTAATTAGCTGACGAGGCACGTTTTCCATATGCTCGCCGATTCAAGCTCTTATTTGAACTTTTACGAGCCAAAAGAACTTCTTTCCATTCGCTTTTGTCCCTTTTCTGCCTTCCCTTTTTAGCAATTTTTACAAAAATATGCCCCGAAGTTAATGCTCTATTTTCTATTTACACTCCTTTTGGCCAGAAACTATTGTATTACTTGTACATACCTTTTGGTGTCAATTTTATCAGCGGCTTTTGCTGTCCGGATTCCGTCAGTTTCTTCCGTAATTCTCACTTGCCTAGGGGATTACAGATGGGCAAAATCGTTGGGGAATTCGGCCGTCTCAGCCCAGAAATTTTTATTTATTGTGTGCTGTTATGGCAAGAAAATGGGCCGAGTTTAACCGTGTCAGTTGGCACCATTGCGGTAGAATTGCGACGATGATATCTTCGCTTCGCCACTCGTGACAAATTTAATCATTGTCAAACTCCAAAACCATATAGACAAATATACATTAAGCAGTCAGTGTCCGCGACTATTCTTTATGGCAAAATTATTGCACTATATTAAAATAAAAGTATAAACGATTATTTTAACTATTGTGCCAAATAACGCACTTACTCACTGTGCAAAGTATACTTTAACTGGCGAAAAAACCATTTTTCTGTCCTTTCTCTAATTATTTTCTCATTCTCTAATAATTTGGCTGCCGCGCCGCCCTGGACTGCACCCGAAGCTGAGTCCACAATCTGGACTCTGGTTGCATGAATTCACGGACTGACTGACTGACTGCAGCATGACGATCCGCTCTTGGTCCACCATGACCGAGGCCAACTAATTTAGCTGCCCATCTGAGCCAGCATAGTGAGTAAATAAAGAGCTCAAAATTTTATTAGCTCGTAACTGAATGATTTGGCTTTCACACAATCACTTAAAAACTGCCTACGAATATCGGAGCACTTATACTACTGTTACTGATATATTACGATTATTAAATTGCCCCACGTCAGCAAAAAAAACTGGCAATTAGCAATCACGCAAATTCCTAACAAGCTAGTGAGAGAGAGGACCGATAAAGAATGCACTCCATAAGGCAAAGCCAAGATATCGCTCACCAAACCAATCAGATCAATGCACTTTCGATACTCCCAAACTCTACAGTGGCCGAGTTAGATCTCGTTCTCGACCGTTAGTACTTGTCGATCTCGCCTAATCTCGACGATTGACGAACTGTCGCTTCTGACTAACTTTGGCGGTACTGATTGCTGATGATCATAAATGCTGATCGATGCTTTTGATCGCCGATACTTATGGGGAGGGAGGTTTGCAAGCTAAAGGGGATGATGACTTGCAGACTTCTAGGGATTGGCTGATAAGCAGGGCAGGGAACACAAGCTCTCCACAGATGACGGGAGTTAAGCTCCCGTCATCAAGCTAAAAGGGATGATGACTTGTAGACTTCTTGGAATTGGCTGATAAACTGATAGATGGATGAATAAATTTTCAAAAATTCTTTCAAACTTTTTAATAACTTCTGATTAACATTTCTTATTCCAAGCGTAAGGGATATAAACTCCCGATGTGACGGCAAATTTATGTCCCTAAATTAACCCGTACAACGCGAACATTACGCGGACGGTGCCTAAACTGTCAAAGTCAGACTGCCTGGCAAAAGTGATTTACGACCCTGCACAAACAGTAACGAAAGGCGCATAGTGTAGCAAAAAGATTAAATTGAGCCAAACTGAACTCAAAGTTTTCTGCTTCATGATGTAACTGCTGTCTTGGCGAGGTCGAGGGCGCGGAATTTTTCCAAATTCCGCGCACTTCCCAGAGGGGCAGCTGCCACGGCGTCGAGGTGGGACTGGGATCTTTCCCTCTCCTGGCCTCCCCTCTAGCCATGTCTGCTCCCTTGTTGTACCCCCTGCTTAGTGACATTTTCATCCGCCCCCCTGTTAGCCCCAAACCCCATTTCTCATACGTCCGCGTCCATTGTTCTCTTTCCTGTAATGTTTATCTTTCTATTGCTCCTAATTTCTGTTTATCTTTCTGATGTTATCTTTTGTCCTCGGCCCGTTCTCATTGTTCTCTATCCCTTCTCAACCCCTACCCCAGCGTTCCCGGTGTTCTCATGCGCTGGCGGCCATTTTGAATGTTCTCATTTCAGCGTCATCAGCCAGCGGCCAATTGGAGAGAGGGAGCCATGGCAACGTGAAATGAGATGGCAGCCATTTTGGATTTTGAGGCCTATATAAGTAGCCACTTTCGGCCTCAAATTATTATGCGTTCTCCAGATGTAGAGTTTAGTTCCCGGGATTAATTCCCGTGTAACTGTCTTGTGACTAGCCCCTAGAGCCTCCAGTACCTGGCCTTTGGCCCTATTCCTGAGCCTGAGAGCTCTGCGAGTGAGGCTATTCAGCCTGCCTAAGTTCCTGGCCTCTGTGCCTCCTACGTCGGCTTCGTGCCTGATCATAAACAGCCTCGGCCTTCGACCTCGTCTGCGCACAGTCCGCCATCAGCGCTTTGTCGCATTCAACAGCCAGCCCTACAGCCAACGCCATCTCAGCTCCGGCCTCGCTCTCTTTCTCTTCGTGCCAGCCGCCGGTAAGTTCCCACGCTTATTTTATTGTTATTCTGTCTGACGCGCATTTCGGGGGTTCTTTGCCTATTTTTGCCCATTGCCTTGCAGTTGAGAGTTGATTATTAGTAATTTATCTGGCTTCATTAATATAGTAATTCCGATGAGTAAGTTTAGCTTTGTGCTATTTCAATCGCAATCTGCCTAATCATCAAATCCATTCAATCTTTCAATCAGTTCTTATTGGATTAATAATGGCTTGCTAAGCCTTTCACCTTGGGCGGTGAAGTAGTCTTTCCCTCTTTGCACCGCCTCCAAGGACTCCCTTCACAAAAGCTTTTCAGTTATGATCCCGGCATCCGGCTCTGGCTTCGTTAGACCTGGAAGGTCATCAGTGCGCCAGGTCACACAGAGTGGTGGCAGCCTTGGGGCTCATACAATGACCCCAAGACCCGTCAAAGGCCACCTTGGTTTACAGCAGAGCAGGCGTGGGACCTTGCCCTCAGGCCAAAAGCTACCCAAATCTCATCGATATCCTCAGGGCAGGTTTGCATGGCGCTGAAGGCCCGTGAGTGACAGCCTCAGGTCATTGGCGGCTCATGGTCATCCTCCTGATAGCCGTAGTCATCTCTCTTCCCCTGAAGGCTAAGGCTACGCAGTGGAAACATCATTCAGGCAAAATTACAATGAAGAAAAATCGATTTTTTGATCTCAAAAACCGGCAGAAAGAGCTTTCACGTGTTGGCTGAAGTTTGGCAACCCGTTTCGTACTCATAAGCACAGGTTTATTAGTCCTTAGTATGGATGAATATCATCGGTTCCAGCTTTAGCTGAGGTCACTGAACTTGTCTGTAACGGCTGCGCCCATCAACAAGGCGACGAGACAGAAATTACACAGCCACAAAAATGTTAAAGCAAGCAACATTAAAATTTTCTTACGGTACGAGGAATTAAAAAAATCTAACTTTAAACACCCGCTTCCAGACAGGAAGCTGCGCAGGAGTTTTGGACCCAGGTAAAGCAGCTGCAGTTTCGTGCTCATCAGAATTTGGCGGGCGCGGTGGCTCACAATTGGCGAGCGAATGCTAGGAGGTTCCAGAGGTTCAGGAGGTGGCAACTCTTGCTTAAGGGCAAGGAGCAGCAGCTGCTGAAGGCCTAGTGCAGTTTGATGGGTCAACTGACCCCAATTCTAGAGAAAAAAGACACGCAGCACAAAGGAGCAGCGAAGCAAACGGGTTGATAAAATCATAAAATTGTTCAGCGGACAAAGACCGTGGCTTTTCGCAAGGCAAAAAACGACTCAAATCATAAATAAGACGCAGGAGTGCAGCAATTGGAGCTTAAGTAACAACCAATAAAAATTGTAATGACTTCACACTAGCGCTTAACTGTTAATAGATCTAAATGAATCCAAATGAGCAGAATAAGATTTTTGACCTTGTGTAAAAGTAGACCAGGGCCTGCATACCGGATCAAAGTACAGGGCTTTCAGCTCTCGGGCAAACTCACCGACCCTGAACAAGGTGAACAATGCAGTAAACAGAAGCAAATATCAAATGATTTGTGAAGGAACAACATTCAGGAACTCCGGCGAAAATTCGGAATAAATTAATATCCATTTGTCAAGTGACGTACGCGTGAACAACAAATTCAACTACATGTAATACCTTGTGTCGACAACAACAAATAATATGAAATACAATTCGCTACAAAGTTACTGACGACATAATTAAATTTTGGCGACAAGCAAACTCTCCCATAGATTCGCTCAACCTGTTCAGCAAAGCATCGTAAAATTATGCTGACTGCGTTTGGGGCAAATCGATTCATTTACCTCGCACCGTGCTCAGGTAGTCATTCCTGATCCAGATGCCATCCCAGTCCCGGAACGAATTCAGGTCCAGCGCCTGGTTCAGGTTGCCCATGGAGAACAGCGAGTAGTTCCGCTTGGTGAAGAACTCGACAATTTTTGCGAAATTCGGCGTCTGCGAGGCGAGCTGCGCGGGGTTCGGGCGCCAGAACTCCATCTGCACGGCCACGATCTTCTTCTCCCTGAACAGACGCTCGCCAGTCGAGAAGAAGATGTGCTCGCTGGTCTCAATGTCGATCTTCATCACTACCAGCTCCGTCTTCACGATGCTGAAGAGGTCGTCGGCCTGGCCAGTCATCACCGGAATCGTGTCCGTCATGCTGTCCTTGTTCGATGTAGCCCCGCCGACGTTGCACCAGCCGGTGCCGAAGTTGAGGTACTGCAGGGACACGGACTCGTGGAAGAACATCCACATCAGCTTCAGCTTCGGGTCGGACGTCCAGCCCATGTCGTTTGCGGACATTCGGATCCTGAGCAGGTTCCTGATGTTCGCGTCCACGGCCACGGTGGGAATGTCGGCCTCTCGGGCTTGCAGGCAGTAGACTCCGATGTTGCAGCCGATGTCCATGAACGTGACGGAGCCAGCTGGGAATTTCTTGGCGATCGACAGGGTCACGGAAACCTGGCCGCCCTCCCAGCCGTGCGACGAAATCACGCTCCCAGACACGATGTCGCCAGCAGGGTAGGTGTAGATGATCACGTTTCGGCCCGTCACTGCGCTTCTGATGTAGGTTTTCACGGCTGTCTTGTTGAGCCTCTTCAGCAGCTGCTTTGGTACGTTGCCGCTGACTTCACACGGCGGAAACTTGTTCCCCGTCATCTTGTAGGCGATCTGGTTCTTGCAGAGTCGCTTAGTTAGAGCCGGATGTTGAAAATTGATGCCTCTGAGCTCCCAGTATCCCGGACAAGCCTTGGCTGATTCAGGAATCGGGGTGCCCTGGTCAGACAAAAGAGCGTCGAGCTCAGCGTTGTGCTTCGCATCCTGATTCAGGCTCACCAGCTCAGTTTCCGGTTTTTTCTCTTCAGCCGAGTTTAAGGCGCCCAGCTGTTTGGTTGGCGCTAGAAATTTAGATGAATTCAGCTGTGAAAGGCGCCGCATGATGATCTGCATGTGCCTGGAGGCCTGGGTGTTGTTGAGCAGAAAGAAGACAGCAGCGATAGCGGCCACTAGTAGTACAGCAAAAATGGTTGCTTGTTTTGAACGCAGCATGACTGTGTAACTTGATGCTTTGTGTAGTCTTTTGTGCGGCCTGCAGGTTAACCTGAATATCTGTGTGTCGGGTACAACGAAAGCGCTGACTGACTGGGAAGTGGGACACTTTCAAGTGTAAAAGTATCAATGATTTCTTCGATCGCTATCTGAGTTTTGTCTGATCGTAAAGACACATGGATATATGAGAGGCACTGGGGCTGTCCAGTGGAACCTGACACAGTCATCTCCCCTCCTCTTTCCACATTGTACAGGCAGCCAATGTTGAACCGTGCTGGGGATTCCCGCACTGACTGGGTGGGTTGGACAAACCAATTGGACGGTCGATAGGTGGCCGCTTGTGGGGAGCGGGGCTTTGGGTTAGTCAAACCAGGCAGACTGGCTGAGGGGGATGGCAGACCGTGGCCGGTTTCACTCTCTTTGTACATTGAGAGATATGCGTACAGTCTGCGAAAAAAGGCTTGCTCTTCCTTCCTCTATGCTTGCTCTGTAAAATCTCCTCTCCCTTGCTGACAGCCCACTTTCTCTCTTACCCGAAGTCAGTTTCTCAAGGGAGGGTCTGGCAGTGTGATGACAAATCTATAGTGCATTTGGCATTTGCCACGTAGGCAGTAGAGACTGTGAGGGAGCAGCGCTAGGTTGGGGGAGATGCTTCTGCCAATAGCTGGTTGTCCTGGTAACAAAGCACGGAGTGTGTATACTAAAAGCCAAGCTGAAGCAATGGGCATGGAGGCATGAGTTTAAATTGTCTTTCTGCATCATTTCAATTATAAAATTAAATGCTTGTTCCAAATTTTTACCCGCTACCTCGAGGAACTCGAAACAATGGCTTTTGCTTTTATTCACTATCTGCTCGCAGCAGCCCTCGATGCTGAGTCAGCCACACAATCCTTGATTGCCCTCTCCAAGGCAGCACGATAATTGGAGCGAATATTCAGCTAAGGCGAGACTTGAAGAGTACATGCAAAAAATGCTAATTTTTCTCACTGATTAGGCTCAGTGCTCTGACCAGGTCCCAATCCTGTGAAAATCATCAGAATAAATTACTGTACATGTACATAACATAAATCCACATTACTAACACTTTCACCTTCAATTTCGTTGCCACTGTCCCAAACTCCAAACCCTTCAGTTGCCCTGCACTATCCCCCGATTCTTCAGTTGCCCTGCACTGTCCCCCGATTCTTCAGTTGTCCTGCACTGTCCCCCGATTCTTCAGTTGCCCTGCACTGTCCCCCGATTCATCAGTTGCCCTGCACTGTCCCCCCGATTCATCAGTTGCCCTGCACTGTCCCCCCGATTCTTCAGTTGCCCTGCACTGTCCCCTGATTCTTCACTTTGTCCTGCACTGTCCCCCGATTCTTCAGTTGCCCTGCACTGTCCCCCTGATTATTTTGTTCCGCTAAAGCAAAAGCTAAAAAGCCAATAGATCGGTACAGAAACGATTTATTAGCATAAATTGCAAAAGCAAATGCAGAAAAATGTTTGGGCCAGTCTTCAAATGGGAGGGCACGTATTGACTTGCGCGTTCTTCGGGCTTTTACTTGCTACAATTGCCTGCATGGGTTGCAGCAAGGCAGTCTGAACAGGCAGGCGGGCATAGGGGCAGGCGGGAGCAGCGGCAGCAGCAGCGGCAAGCACTGTACTCCTCAGTACAGCAGCAATGCAGCAGTGCGTGAAGCAGCGGAGGTGGGGAGCACGTGGGGACCGGCTGACGCAATTCAATTGTCAACACTAGAGACAATATTGCGTGGAGGATTCGGAGTGGGAATCAGCCAGTGAAGTCAATCTACCCGACTCGTGGCGGGAATTTTCCCTTTGCTCTTGCTTTCCCTTTGCTGCGGCAGTTAATCCAGCTAGGGAGCCGAGGCCCCTTATGGGCACGCTTCCCAGCAAGTGCAGCCCGCTAGCGGATTCCGCATGATACAGAAGCTTGACTGTCTTTTGTGCAAAAATAGACGAAAAATAAGCAACAGATGGGCTGCAAAATTAATTTTCTTATTATTGTTCTGAAGCCAATCCGGAGCCAAAATCAGTATTTGATTTGAATACGCTTGCATAGGTCTGTCTAGTGCTGCTTGGTTAGACCAGTGACCAATAGAGTCCGCATTGCAGGCCCACATAGCAATTTTCTCTTGTTGTCTCTAGGCGTACATGGCGTGCCTTTAAATCGAAACTAAATCACCCGATTGAGTCTTCACCCGACCGAGAGGTTGTAGCCTAGTGGTTAGAGCGTCGGACTCACGACTTGAAGGTCGGGGGTTCGATTCCCGACTCCACTGGTACAATTTGTGTCCTTTAGCAAGACACTTAACTCTGCATTGCTTCAGTTCACCCAGCTGTTAAATAGGTACCAGCATCAGCTGGGGTAATTGAAGGTGGGTGTGGCGTCCCCCCAGTCCATGGACTGAACAGCTGTACGCAGTCTTCAGAAGCGCCGCGCAATAGCTGCGGCTGCGCTGTTGGCTGCACATCTGGCCCGATTGGGACAGGTGTAATAAATTATTATTATTATTATTATTATTATTATTATTAAATCACCCGGATGCAGCATTCGAGGCTTCTATAGTTTCTTTTCTTTTGATATATTAGCTCGCATTGCAAACAAAGATTTTTCCCGTGCTAGTAGGTTGGGGATAAACTTGCTAAAAAAGGTGTTTGTCACATGCTGGAAGCCAAAAATAAACAACAACAACAACCCTGTGACGCTGTCTTTTCATCTAAGAGTGTACTTTGTTGTTGTTGTAAAATAGCTATTCCTACGCTCGTATGTACTAAGCTGCTAATTGCCATTTCTAAATAGCATCAGATTTCTAGGCAAAAAATAAAAGAAGAGAAATCAGAGAATCAGAGATCAGTCAGAAATCAGAGAAGTCAATGTTTACTGATAAAATTCTTCGTCAACCTAGCAAAAAAGCACCTCATGTCACTAATTTATTATCTGGATAAAAGAGATTGTCAAGCTTGCGCGCTCGTCAGCTTTTGTAACCGTTTGAGCGTATAGGTTTGGTATTTGTTCAGTCTTTCTAGTCGCACATAAGGGAGTGCCGTTAGAGGCAGCTGCAGAACGCAGATCAAGATGATCAGACGCAGTTTGCCAATGCATTTGTCAACAATTTGCCAAAAAATCTTAAAATCCTAGATTTGAGCGAAAGCATTATTGAAATCGCGCTCAAATTACAAAGAAATAAAAATATAAAGTATTAAATTTCTCGCAGCTGTGCCTTCAGTTTAAAGTAAATTATAAGTACTGAGTTAAAGTGACTTAGGAAATTTTCAAGTAACGTCAGACTTTAAAAAAATTCAGCGACTACCTAAATTAAGCAAATATGAGTGACCGCCAATCCCACAGCCAGAGGCAGTTCAGTTCTGCCGGACTGAGGCCCGGTGCTAGTCCCCGATCAGGGCCGCCCACCTCGAAGCGTGGCGAGGAACTCATTCTTTATCCAGATTGCGTCCCAGTCCCAGAAAGTCCTCAAATTCAACGGCGTGATCCAGCTTCCCATTGGAAACAGCGTGTAGTTGCGTTTGCCGAAGAAATCAACGATCTTGTCAAAGTTGCGCGAGGTGTAAGATGGCGAGGAGCCGCTTGGTCGCCAGAACTCCATCTGCACGGCCACGATCTTCTTCTCTCTGAACAGCCGCTCGCCAGTCGAGAAGAAGATGTGCTCGCTGGTCTCAATGTCGATCTTCATCACTACCAGCTCCGTCTTCACGATGCTGAAGAGGTCGTCGGCCTGGCCAGTCATCACCGGAATCGTGTCCGTCATGCTGTCCTTGTTAGATGTGGCCCCGCCGACGTTGCACCAGCCGGTGCCGAAGTTGAGGTACTGCAGAGACACCGACTTGTGGAAGAACATCCACATCAGCTTCAGCTTCGGGTCGGACGTCCAGCCCATGTCGTTTGCGGACATTCGGATCCTGAGCAGGTTCCTGAGGTTCGCGTCTACGGCCACGGTGGGAATGTCGGCCTCTCGGGCCTGGAGGCAGTAGACTCCGATGTTGCAGCCGATGTCCATGAACGTGACGGAGCCAGCTGGGAACTTCTTGGCGATCGACAGGGTCATTGCAACCTGTTTATCTTCCCAGCTGTGGGACGAAATCACGCTACCAGACACGAAGTCGCCTGCAGGGTAGGTGTAGATGATCACGTCTCGGCCAGTCACTGCGCTCCAGATGAAGGTTCTCACTGCCGTCTCGTTGAGTCGCTTCAGGAGCTTCCTGGGTACGTGGCCGCTGATCTCACAGGGTGGAAATTTGTTATTTATCATCCTGTAGGCGATCTGGTTCTTGCAAAGTCGCTCAGCGAGTGCCGGATGCATAAAGTTGATGCCTCTGAGCTCCCAGTATCCGGGACAAGGTCTGGCAGATGCGTGTTGTTATTATTTTTCTCGGCGAGTAGCTTGTCGAGCTCTAGCATGGACTGCTCAGCTGTAACTGCATTCATGGACAGCCATTTTGTGATGAGTAGCAGTATAAAAGTGAGTATCGTTCCAAGGGCAATCAAAAAAATCTTCTGCTTTCTTTTCACCTCACTTTTACCTAGATTTTTTATTGGTACGCAAGAAACCTGTAAGAATCGTGAGAGTATTGTACTGTTTGCTGAAATCATTTTCTGGTTCATCGCACATACAAGGACAGCTTGGTAAGTTATCAATTTGTCAAGTTGTCCTTGAGCACATGCGTTTTTAAGCCTTGATTTTTAATTCTATGGTTGAAAGCTAAGCCATAGAAATATAAACTTTAGTGTGAACTAGAAAACAACAGCAACAGCAGCAATAAGGTTGTCAAGGACACCTTAAGTAGAAGGACGGGACACTTCGTTTCTTGGAAAGTTTTTGGAGTCTTATTATCGCAAAAAAATACACTACGGAGATAGGAAATTAGCAGATTTTCGAAATAATATTAAAGATTTCGCTCGATTGTAAGTAGATGCAAATCTCATCTTTTAATGTGTGCTTCCTACCTTATTACTCTATGGAACTATGTACGTCTAAATTTTTGTAAAATTGATCTTCCTATTATTTACTTTTATTGATATTGACTTACTTTCGTCAAAACCTAGTAAATGAAAAATTGCCAATCCAGAAAGAATCGGACATGGACATGTGACTGGACCAGTAAAATTATCCAAAATTTGATTGATAGAAACGCTATTTGAATAAAGCAGTCTTTTTTTAGAAGAGTGTCAGAATCTTCTAAACCGGTGAAATATATTATTTTATTGAAATTACAATTTTAGAAAACTGCATTTACTATTTAAAGTGTCCCATCCTCCTACTTAAGGTGTCCTTGTATTGCATGCAGCGTTAAGGTATATGCCCAAGCGCAAATAACATAGGAATAATTACACATTGTTCAGAGATAAACGCCCTGCAATGGCTTTTTATTCTGCTATTGGTCAGTAATTCAGAGTTCGAAGAGAGTTCGTTGATGTCTTTGACTCCCACTGGCTTTCCGAAAAGCCTATTTTTATGCGGGAATTCTTCCATTTATCTGGCAAGCACTGGGGGGACTTTACTCAGAATTTACTCAATTGGCTTCCGAAGATCGAGCTTATTTGCCGGGAACATTCTGGGATTCGCATTATTCCTCAAATCTGGCTAGAAGCTTCTGTGGCGATATCAGATTTCAGTTTTGTTATAAAAAATTTTCGCTAAGTAGTTTTGTATTTTTACTTCGAGTAGCGTACTTAGAAAATTGATTTTATTTTTGTTTTATTGGTGTCAATTTTACTTCTTACGCTTTTGCGAATTTCAAATTTGTAAAAAATCTCCTAATCAATCATTTAAATACGTAAAAAATGAACGTACATGCGATCCTTTTGAAAAAATTACATTGGCCACGCGAAGTGAGAAAAAGATTCTCTCGCTCGACCAGTCATCACTCGTCGCAAAGCTGTCAAAATTAGTATTCTTTTTTCGTCACAAAATAGAAGTCTCACCTCGAACTCTTACTCAGGTCAAATCAGCCAGCCAATATCTGGTAATTGTTTACAATGTGTTCATGCCTTTGGCAGACAAGGTACATCATAAATAGAAAGATTGCAACATCAGTGACACAATGCGTTCGTCATCAGAAAAATGAGGGCGAGCATCAGGAGCAGCCAAAATATCACGCGTCCCAGGCCTGGTGTTTCAAGATGTCGTAAAAATTAGTTTTATCTTTTTGTCACACTTCCATAGCTATTGACTCTCAATCACGCACCTTAGCCCAAAATTTCCCCTTCAATCTTCGTCAGAAACGCAGTCTTTGTCTCCATAATGCAACATGACGAAGTTTTTTTTAATAAAAAATCCAGTATAAGTGCAAAAGTGAGCTGTTGTCAGCTTGTTTGTTGGGGGGAGAGGAGTTGTAGCCTAGTGGCTAGGGTGCCTGCCTCATGACCGGAAGGTCGTGGGTTCGAGTCCCAGCCCTAGGAGACAATTTGTGCCGTTGAGCAAGGCAGTTAATCCCGCATTGCTTCAGGCCTCCCAGCTGAGATTGGGTACCAGTTTGAGCTGGGAAAATTTAAAGTGGGTGCTGCGGCCCCTCCAGCCCGTCAGGCTGAAAGCTGTACACAGCCCTCGGATGCGCCGCGCAATTAGCTGCGGCTGTGCCGTGGGCTGTACATCTGGTCGAAAGGTCGGGTGTCTAAATTTATTTATTTTATTTTATTGTTGGGGGGCAATTTTTTTCATTTTTTCTAGAAATTTCAATGCTGAAAAGATTGATTTAAAAACAGAAATATCCCGATCTTTTATTTAAAAAATCGATAATTAGAGGAGATTCGTGAGTTTTTTTCCAATAAAAAAATGTAATTTTCATTGCGTCAGATAAAAAGTTGCTTGCGCTTCAAATTGCACAGAGTAGACTAGTAGAAGTAGTGGATAAAAATATTGCACTATTAATTTGGTGCTGAATCGGATTTCACTCTGAGATTCGTCAAATCTTCCGATTGCGAGCTTCGGCGCCGGCCTCCACAGTGACGGTGGGGACGGCTCGAACTCTGGGGTCGGTCACGGCCGGCTGCAGGCTGAACAGAGAGGCAAAGTGGCCGGATGAATGCGGATTTGGCGAGGAAATTTTCAGGCGAAGAAATTTTTCTCAGCCACAGAAATTTTCGCCCTCTTACCCGGCCATGTTGGAGCGCCCGTTGATGACAAGCAGCGGGTTGGCCGCGGCCAGGACCTCCTCGTTCAAGGAAACACCGTCAAGGTACTGCTTGAGCAGGGAGCGCAGCTGGTTATTCTCCATCTGCAGCGCCGACCGCTCCTTCTCCAGCGCCAGCTTGTCCAGCAGGCCCCGATTGTAGCGGCGCCAGAACTCCTCCAGGCCGCGGTACTTGTTGGCGGCTTTGGCCAGCGGCTCCAGCGGCTCCTCCTGGACCGCCGCGTTCAGGTCCTCCTGCTCCTCCTGGGTCAGAGTGGAAGCCGGGAATGGCAGGACCTTCTCCTCCTCAGTCTCCAGGCGGCGGCACATCTCGGCTGCGGTGGTGTGTTGTATAGTTGCCAAACATTGTCTTTTTCTTCTTTTGCTATAGCCGTCACGACTGTCTCACACCAGCTTGCACCACCACTGCCTGTCTATCGCTGCACTTCTCGATTTCTCCATTGCCCATCCTCTGCTACATGGCTTTTCAGGCACCTTCCAATTGCTTCTCTAGCCTTCTTCACCCACTCACGTCTTCAACTTATCATTCAATAACAACCTGGCCTTTGTCACATTCCTCTTCTGATGTCTGCGGTATTTTCGGCTCGTTCGCTTGATATCCCCTCGAGTGACTCAGGTTTCTAACCCAAAATCTTTGTCACTTCCCCCCAAGCATACTCCTAGGTCTTTGTCACTCTACACGTGATATCTAGCATTATTCTGCAAAGCTGCATTTCAAAAGCCGTGAACTTGTCCATACTTTTATTTATTTACTTACAGTCTAGACTTCAACACAATGGTCTACGGCTGTCATAATACATTAATCCTATGCTTTACGGCCCAGCAGCCAGGTAGTCTGATGTCGAGCATGAAAATCCCGAGTTTGCTTGATCCAGTCGGACTTACCGCTCTTTAAAATCCTGTCGGCTTTCTCGTTCTGCCTGCGCAGTGCCTTGAGGGCGTCGTTGCTCTCCAGTGTCATCTTGGTGAGCCGCTGCCGCTGTTGATCCCTAATGCGCGCCATCTGCGCCTTCAGCTGCTGGAAGTGCAGCACCATCTTCTCCCGCTCCTCCTTGAGCATCCGGTTGCGCTCTTCGTAGACTCGGCTGTTGCCCACCATCCGCTGCTTCAGGCTGCTGATCTCGGAGCCGATTTTTTGCAGCCGGCGCATCTGCCTGTCGATCTCCTTCGCCGAGGCTTCGTCCTTTGCCTTCAAATTCTCGAAGTTGAGCTTCTTCTCGCGCGTAGCCTCGTTGTAGGCCTTCTTGGCCTCGTTGAATTGGCGCCAGTACTCGTCAACTTTCACTTCGAGTAGGACGCGCAGAGCGTGCTTCTCTTCGTTGTTCTGTGTTAAATACAGGGTAATGGCACTGTCAGGCATCAATATATCTGTCATCAGGATTCTATAACAAAATACAAAAAAGCCAAGTTTCGACACTCAAGCTCAAAGCCCTTGGAAGCAGTCTTGCTGTGAAAACTTCGAATCCCAGCTCTAGAAGACGATATTTTCCCGTGAGCAAGGCACTTAATACTGCAATGCTTCAGTCCCACACAGCTGGGATCGGGTACCAGTTTGAGCTATAAAAATTTAGGGTGGTTTTTGTGGCCCCTCCAGCCTGTCAGTCAGATTTCGCAGTCTCACTCTGTTCTTGATCTCGTCCCGCATGCTGTGGAACTCGGTTCTGGCCTCCACCTCCTTTTCGTTGAAGCTTTCCCGCATGCCGAACATCACGTCCTGAAGGTCCTTCATCTCGGTCGCGTGTCGCTCAGCCACCCAGGCAGCCTCGGAGTCGAATTCCTCGCGGACGGTCTCGAGCTCGGCTTGGTATTCCTCGCCTAGGCGGCGCATCCGCTGCGCCTGAATGTCCACCAGGCGGTCAACGTTTTGCAGGTGCGCGCGCACCGCCAAGTTCATCTGGGCATCGGCCTCCTCAATGTCGCGGGCCAGGGAGCGCAGGACGCTCTCCTTGCGATCGACAACTCGTTCGAAAGTCTGGCTGAGGATTTCGATGTCCTTGCGCAGTTCACGCGACTTCGCCTCGCGCATGATGTTGCGCCACTGGTGATTCAACTTGTGCAGGTTCAGCCGGGAGAATTTCTCCTCGTTTGTTATTTTTCCCTGCGAAATTCAATGGGCAGAAATTTTGCTTTGGCGGCAATCATCCAGGGGATTGATGCATTGTTTTTCATTTGAATTTGATATACCAAAAGGTTCATACATCAAGGCGATACTACTTACATAGGCCTGAAACTTGCTGAAAACTTAGCACACTTTGCCTTACACTTGCTTAAACCCCGGTGTTATTATAGAATGATTATTATTATAGAAATTCTCACTAAAACATTTTAATGCAGTAGCTACTAAAAAGACTTATTTCTATAATTTTTTGTTTATCTTTACATTCTACAGCGAGCTTGCGTCCACTCCAGAGCGACCATTTCAGACCTTTTAGATTAGTCTTAACATTGTGGCACGATGCGAAATGCACTTTTCACTCATCTAAATAGGAGCCACCTTAGGCAGCGACTCCCGACTGGACCAACCTGCAAGTAGGCGCTGAGGAAGTCCTCGCGCTGTTTTCGATACTCTTCTTCAGCGAGGCGCTGCTGCTCCAAATAGATCATCCGCTCCTCTTCCGTCATGTTGCCCAGCCGGCCTTTGCCGCCGCCGCCCCTTGTTGAGCCGCCCTTGCGTCGCTTGCCGCCTTTGCCTTTGCCGGGCATGCTGAATGACTATTGTCGATATGCAGCAGTACAGTGTTACAGTGGGTGATGCCTTCAATTTGGCTGAAAATTAATTAGATGCAGATAATCTTTCTGTTTTGATAAAAAGTGATATAGGACACTTTTTTTCTGTTGACAAAGGATTAGTAAAAAATCATTTTTATAGAATTCATCAAATGACTTTCATCATTAAATTTAAGCAATTTATATGTTATTTTATTTTTCTGATTGTATTCCACTGTATCAATCTGCTGAAATCTTAATGGTGTATTTTTCAGGTAATTAAAAATAAGGTTAAATGAATAAGTTTTACTGCATAAAATATTTTAACTGACATATAGAAAGAATATGTTGTTTGTCACTACCATTTTTATTTATCGTTAAAAGACGCTAAAATAATGTGTAATAAATTTTCACATGAGATCAAAAGTTAAAAATTCTGGCATATTGCAAGCTAAAAATCATACCACTACACTATATCTGCTCTTTTCCATCATAAATGTCTAATAGGTATATATTTGCCCTAAAGTAAAAATTAAAGTAGACAAAATAAAAAAATATGCTGCCGTTATTTTTACGGGCTGCGTTTAAAAATTTTTAAATTCATACAAGTATTTTATTACTAAACAGATTTATCCTGAAAATAGGCAGTCAGAGGTGCACGGAATTTCTAGTTTCCTACTACAAATGGTTAGATCAAAAGGACATTTTAGGATAAATTGCAACTGTCTTGATTACGCAGCACAAAGCAGACTCTAAACAGGGGTAAATCATTCCTAATATATTGAGTTCCTTCTTAGAATATTAGCCCTACGCGACATATGTGCACGTATATTAAATAAAAAAGAAAAACTTAAAAATTTTATGTTGTTAAAAACATATTATTAAAGGATTTTTTTTATTTTTTTACGAAGTAATTACAAAATAAAACTTATTTTTAAAGCAAATTATGATAATAAAAAATAATTAATGCTAATTAAAGCTAGACTTCGTAGCATTTTGATTTAATGACTTAACATCCACGCTGTGTTTGGATACCGGCGAATTAGTCTAATAATTTTAAGTTGATTTTATATTTTAAATAATAGCACAATTAATTGAATTTTTCGAGAGTTCCATGTTTCCATACTTCTGGTATTTATAAGTCAGTTTCCATTGATCTAGATACGAAAATGATCGAGAAGTAATGTGCGAAGATTAAATTGTAAAACAGAGCGTGTAAGGAAAAAATTAAGTGTTGCATACGGTAATTTTTTCTGAGCAGATACTTTTATTCTTAGGAAACTAACTATGTTCTCTTCACAATTTTAGGGTGTAGAGCTACTTAAGGAGATACTACAAGTGGTCATTGATAATTATTATGCAAAAACTAAATAAGGACTTTTCGAGTACTTTAGCTGGTAAAATATGGATATTCCAGCCAAGGACCACTAGAAGGCCCTTGTTTACTTAAAGATGTTATTGATTCCAGCAAAGTAGAATGCAAGACGGGGCTTTCAGGACAGTGAGAATCGCCCTTTTCTATATGTGCCTATAACTAAATTAAATATCCCCAGGCACTTCAGCAAAAATAGGGTACCTCCCCCCTTTTGACCAAAAGTCACCAGATCCCGTTCACTAGCCTAAATTTAATATGTCCCCATAGATTCGTACCTTTTTCCCAATGGGTCCTCTGGGACAGAGGAAAAAACTGGGACAGCCACAAAAACCTCGTAACATGCAAAAAAATCATAATCCAATATCCATTATTTTGTTTATCCTGGCGAGTTCAATGGACCTCACGCTATTATCTGGAGACATTAAACCTAAGCCTTATTGTAGCTTATAAAATATAATTTCACAATACATGATCTCTAATTCTTGAATATAAATTCCTTATGAAATAACCCGTAGAAAAAAAATAGATAAAAAAATCCTGACAATTCAGGAAAATCCTGACAACTCAGGAAAATCCTGACAATTCAGGAATCCTGACAATACTTATTTAAATGATTTATTTTAATATATGTTATACATATGTTATACATGTTATACATGTTCTTAGTAAAACTTATTAAAGTTATTCTTAGTCAAACTTTTTGCGCTTTATCATGCTCGTCATCATTATAATCCTCCAGTAGGTCGTCTTCATCCATCGGATCTTCTCGTGGCGGGCAAGGCTGATAGGTTGCCTCCGGATCATTGGTGGCAAGCGTTGCGAAATTCACATCCTCTTCACAATGCTTTTCAATGGCTCTTTTGTACTTCAGTAGAGTTTCCATACTGTACCCAGTGTACAGTAGTCCTTTGTGTTTTTCACCAAACTTTCCGAAATTGGACAGCCGTTCCGTGAACTTCATGCCGATCCCCAGCATGTTGGCTACTTGAGCGAGAGTCTTGTCGCCCTTTAGGTAGTTGACCAGGCGGCCTTGGGCGAAGTTGGCGAGGCACTTGATGATGTCGATGTCTCCAACTAGCTCCACCAGCTTCTTAAATTGTTGAATAGCCTCGGCGTCTGATATTCCACGATCCTCGTTGATTGGTTTTAATAGCTTTTCCAGTGAATCAAACTGTGTTCGGATCACGACATCATTGCGGCTGTTGTCCTCGAGCTTGATTTTTAGACGTTGGATGAATTTTTTTTCCTCTTCTTTTTTGCTGGGGGTTTATCTTCCTTTTCTTTGTCTTTCTTTCGTTTAGCTCCAACCTCTTTCTCCAGCTTTTCTAAACTTTTAAGCAACACTGTGCGATCTTTAAGATTTAGCTCGCTAACTTTTAATACTAAGGCTTTTGGGTCGCGCTTAGCGATTTTATCAATGTAATCGGCTATGTCAATTGAAATATCCATATTTGAGAGCGAGAGCGAGAGCGAGGCGGGCGAGCTTCCATATATATGCGCCCTGCTAGAAAATTCTAGAACACCACCCCCCCCCCACTGCGGCCCTGCCATGTTGGGGAAACTTTTAGAATTTTCTGAAGGGAATCCAATGGCTACAAGGAACTGCCTCCCTGCGCCTGCCCAATCCTGCCCAAAACTATACAGCTCATTTCCTGACTTGTGCAGGAGTGTACAAAAAAATATGCACGGGCTGTCTGTCTCTCTCGTGTACGCTGCTTCTACTGCTTAGAAAAAGAAGGATAGATTAAAACGCTTTCTCTATCCCAAGCTCTTTGAGCAGTCGTCCCAATTCCCTGTCCGGCGCGTGCAATACAAATCCCACCGATCTCTCTTCCCATAAACACCCGCCAACCCCCAGCCCTAGCTTAGTCTTTCCAGAAATGATTCCTTTAACTAACTTACGCGCAATACTTTCTCTAAACCCGCTCGATGCCCCCATATTGTCTAGTCTTTTAAGCATCTCTTTATCCCATCGGTGTTTTTCATTTGGGAAGTCGCGATACTTAATATCATGTTCCATACATACCTCATCAAGCTCATTTACAGGCTCATGACCCGGATTAGGCACATTGTTAGAATCTAACTGTATTTCAAGAGGGTTCAAAGGTCCACAATACTTATATCCAGGGATTGTCCACCCTCTGTTTGGCTTCGGAAGCTTTTCAATTATTCCGTGAATGTCGGGCATTTTAATTTATTTTTTATTAAAAATTAAATTAAAAAATAATGACTGAGAACAAATTACAAGCAATCTATTACCGTGACAATGGTTATTTTGTTGGTAAAAATGCCGTCTCCAAATTAACAGAACTCAGTAAAGAACCAAAACAAGTCGTAGAAAAATGGCTGTCTAAACAGGCTGTTTATCAAGTCTATTTCCCACCTGTTAAATTTACAAGACCCCACTTCAACATCTATAAGCCTAACGAGGCGCACCAAGCTGATCTTTTGTTTCTCCCAAACGATTCTGGGTGTAAGTACGCTCTCACTGTCATTGATGTAGCTTCGCGTTATAAAGAAGCAAGACCGCTGAAAACAAAGAAGTCAGAGGTTGTAGCAGACGCTCTGCAAGACATATACGAAAATTCACCCTTAACCTACCCAGACCTCCTCATGACCGATCCAGGTAAAGAATTCATGGGTCGAGTTAAAACTCTAATGCAAAAAAATAATACAAAAATTCGTTACGGTAGAACCGAGCTTCACAGAGATCAAGCCTTCGTAGAAAGATTTAATCTAACTTTAGCCAAGCGACTATTTACTAAGCAGACAGCAGAGGAGCTCAAACTGAAGAGCGGACAATACTACACCAAATGGAAAGACCAACTCCCAGTAGTAATCAGTCAGCTTAACAATGAAGTTTCTCGCATGACAGGCCTAAAACCTTCAATTGCAATTAAACAAGACAAAGTTCAGCTTAAATCTAGCTCCCACTCCAAAACAAAAAAATTATCCAAAGCTCCCAGGGGTTTATTCTCCGGAAATTCTCACAAATTCTGAGTTTGTTCGATTCCTTTACCTGCTGGGAGAATTAGAAAAGGACACAAAGAGACGAGCAACTGACCCATATTTCAGTTTAGATGTACATAAAATAGACAGGCACTTTACAACAGCAACTGGTGACTACTATTTTCTTTCTCAAGCCTTTAATCCTAAATCCCCTACAAGATCATTTGCCAGAGCAGAACTTCTCGTCATTCCAAGTGACACAGAAATAAATTGAAAAAGAAATTAAAAAATAAATACGTACAAAAAATGATCGAAACCAGAACAGTTAATAAAATTAGCAAAATCATCGACTCTAAACAACCTGGTTTTGTAACTATCAAGGGCATGAAAGTGAAAGTCGATCCGTTACAGCAGCAAATCCATTGTAAAGATTGCAATCACAGCATTACAGATGAAAAGACTGAGGGAATCCTGCCTCTCGCTGCACTGATTCCAATCATTGCGGGTGCAGTTAGTGCAGCAGGTGGTGTAGCTGGAGGTGTTGCAACGGCTGTGAAAGCAGGCAATGACAGGGCTCACCAGTTAGAGATGCAGAAAATCGCCAGAGAAAAGGGGGTCACAATTAAAGCGGGTGAAGGCTGCCTTTGGGAAAACGAAAACATTTCAAAATCCGACGTCATAAAAGCTATAATGACATTGCATAAAGCAGGATTTACAATGCTCCGGATGTGAAAAGATAAAAGCAGGGATCTAATCAGTAATACTCAAATTAATCAAAAGTTGTTAGTCCAGAGAAGTTCAAGCAAAAGCTAAGGGTGACCACCCAAAAAATTTTTTTTAAACTGATAGAAAAAACATGCCGAAAGCAAATCCAGCAAAAGATTCTGTAAACTCTTATTTTTCTAAAGATTTTTCGCGAAGCCAAAATCTTTCATTTCAGGACAAAAGCAAATATCTTCAAGAACTCTGTAAGCAAAAGTTCAATACAGACCCAGGATACCTAGGCAGCTATGAGAAACAATTAGAAGTAATAAAGCAACTACAGTCATCAGATCAGTACACCCCAGTAAAAAACCCAGCAGCTGAACACCAACAGAAGAGCCGCAACCTAGTTAACAAGTACCAAACTCTCACAGGGCAAAATGTACCTAAATACCCACAGAATAAACAGGAACAGGATGACCTGGAAAGAACAATCCACCAAATTGAGTCAGAGATGAACCAAGAAGACATTCAATTTGCAAAGAGAACTTTTACAGACCACTACATAGAGTACACCATTCCCGCCAAACACAACACAACAACATCCACAACAACATCCAACACAACAACGACTCCTGACGTAAATGACTTCAGAGATGACATTCAATCAGTTATCAATCACACACTTAAAACTCGCAAAACCTTCAAGCTTCAGCTCTCGTTTTTATTGGAATTTTATATGCCTACGAAGCCTACTGAACATCTTGAATATTACATGACCACTAAGGCTTCACCCTTTAGTCCAACCGATTCACCAGACCCTTTTCTACAAGAAGTTAGTAAAAAGATTGACGCCTTTACATCAAGAGGTTCTGGTTGGGTTGTTACTGGGATTCGAAAAGTTTCAGTTATGATTTTCAAATTCGATCCCCTTAAAGCTTCTTCTTACCTGGAGCTGCCAACAAAGCTCGCCAATAAAAAGGCCTGTATCAACGTGAAGAACTATGACAACTGTTGCGCTTTATGGGCGGTTTTGTCAGCATTATTGTACGACAAGGATAGAGCCCATCCTGAAAGAACTTCCCATTATAAGACGTACTTTGACAAGTATTTTACCAAGTGTATCAGCAAAGGAATATTATTTGAGAAAGGAGGTTTAGCAGTCTCTCAAATCCCCAAACTAGAGGAAGTGTTTAATAATAAAATCAGAATCACCGTATTCGAGTGGAATGAAAGCAAAGAGAAAGTTGAAATTGTTAGGAGTAGCAAGATTGTGTCTTAAGTATTATTGTGGTGGTAAAGAAAGTCGGGAGGCAAAACTCACAGAGCATGAACTCACCTGTGAGGACCATCCAACTAACTGCTCTCTTCCTTTCGGTAACCAGAAGTATTTACGGTTTAAAAATTATCACAAGATGGAGAAACTTCCCTTTATTGTATTTGCCGACTTTGAATGTTCAAATGTTAACGGCAAACACGTCCCAAATTCAGTAGCATACGTTTGCATTGGACATCATGGACATCTTGGAAATTCTGATGTCATCGAGTATAACCACTTCTTCGGGGAAGACTGTGTTAAACAGTTTATATTTAGAATGCTAGAGTTACGTAGAACATTTAGCTCAATCCCACCTGTGCCAATCAATATGACCGATCAGGATGAGATCAATTTTCAATCAGCAACCCATTGCTACATATGCAGAAAACCATTTGAAGACAGTTTAAAGAATCCGAAAGTTAGAGACCATTCACACATTCAAGGAAATTTCAGAGGTGCCGCACACAGCACCTGCAACCTAAAGCTAAAAAATAACATCCACGATTTAAATATTTTTCTACATAACGCTCGCTCATACGACCTGCACCTAATCGTTGAAAGAATAGGTGAAATAGAGGGCATTCACCTCGACTGCATAGCTGAGAACAAGGAAAAGTTTAAATGCCTCAACATAACAGAGGTGGGGGCGTCCGGTTCACTAAGTGATTGTTCTGGTTTGGTTAAAATCAAGGATACTTATCTGTTCCTAGCAGCCAGTCTAGACGCCCTAAGTCAAAATCTAACAGATGAGCAATGCACTTATACAAAAATCCTGGCACAAATATTAGCAAAACAAGATCCCCTGTCTTTCCAGCTACTCAGAAAGAAAGGCTTCTACCCTTATGAGTATGTGACTGGTTCGCACGCTTTTGAAAAGCACGTCTTTGAAGGTGAACTTCCACCAAAAGAAAAGTTCTTCTCGCAGCTAAAAAACTCAGGAATTTCTGACAAAGACTATGAGCACGCACAAGCAGTCTACAAACATTTCAACTGTCAAAACTTTTTTCAATACCACATGATTTATCTTTACACTGATGTTTTTCTTTTGGCCGACGTGTTTCAAACCTTTAGAAACACCTGGTACACAGCATATGGTCTTGATCCCGCACATTATGTAAGTTTGCCTGCTACCAGCTGGGAATCTCTACTTAAAATGAAATGGGATGAAGACCCAGACTGGTATGTTGAACTTCTAACCGACATTGACATGTACAATTTTATAGACACAGCGAAAAGAGGCGGCATATCAATCTGCGTGAACAGATATGGGAAGGCGAACAATCCATATCTCGAATCTTATGACCCAACGAAACCCTCAAATTATATCGTTTATTTAGACGCCAACAATCTGTACGGCTGGGCAATGAGTCAAGACTTACCTGTGAGAGACTTCCTGTGGCTCCCCGTATCACAAATTCCTTTAGAGTATTCAGCATCAGCGTTTTCAGCATCAGCGTTTTCAGCATCAGCGTTTTCGATACCTGCGATTTACGAGGTTGACGTAGAAATTCCCTATGAACTCCATGATCATTTCTCTGACTTTGCGCCATTCCCGGAGAATATTAACTGCCCGAAGATTATCGAGCACCCAGATGGCTCGTGGAGCCTGTCTACAGAAAACGAACACACAGCGAAACTTACCCAAAACCTACACAACAAGACTCGCTACAAAATTCATTATAAGCTGCTACAGTACTTCATATCCTTAGGCTGTAGGGTCACAAATGTACATAGGGCCCTCAAATTTACAGAAGAAGCATGGATGAAACCCTACATAGAAAAGAACACCCAGTTCAGAGCCAAAGCAACCAACAACTTTGACAAGGATCTGTTCAAGCTGGCAAACAACTCTGTATACGGCAAGACTCTTGAAAATGAGCGCAACCGCACGAATCTTAAACTCGTCACCGTTCATGAGCGTGACATTATTCAGAGAAATATTTCTAAACCGACTTTTAAGGAAATTCACGTCTTCAACGATTACTTAGGGGCTGTTCTATTCTATAAGACAAAAGCAACACTCTGCAAACATATATTTACAGGTGTCACTGTGCTTGATGAATCGAAGCGTCTTATGTACAGTTTCTTCTATGACATGAAACGACAATATGGGGATCGGAGCTCGGTCACAGGCGACACTCGGTTAAAACTTCTTTACACTGACACCGACTCTCTAATTCTAGACATTCAGACTAAGGACATCTATCAGGACATGCTTGAACAAAACCACCTCCCCCAAAACCCTTACGATTTGTCAGAGTATCCAGAATCATTTAAAACTTTGAAAGGGGATCAAGTGTTCGACCCATCCAATAAAAAAGTAATTGGTAAAATGAAAGATGTAGAGGCAGGTGATGTTATCTCCGAGTTCATTGGTTTGAGATCAAAATCGTATTTTGTTAAATGCAGTGAAAGCGATGAATCAGGAAAAATAATTAAGAAGTCCAAGGGAATTCCAAAGCATGTAGTTAAGAACTCTCTGCATGAAGAGGCCTACAGAGATGCCCTGTTACATAATAAGAAAACTACACATGAGTTTGTAAAGCTTCAGTCGAAGAACCATAATATTTTTACCATAAACCAGAAAAAGATTGGCCTGTCAGGGGCAGATAATAAGAGGGTTGTCTTTCAAGACAATGTTACGAGTCTTCCATTTGGGCACTGGAGGTTGAAGTGTAAGGTTTAAAAACGTAGACTAAATTAAAAAAATTTGACAAAAAATAATGACGACAAATATTTTTCTGGAACAGTTGGCAAAAGAACTAGAAATCCCAAACTTTAGAGGCGTCTTTATGAAGGATACATTACCTGAATCCGGCCGGCCACTAAAGGAAGATGGTGGCATTGAAGAATGTGGCATCATGAACTTTGACACTGCTGAGAAACCAGGGTCTCACTGGGTTTGCTGGGTGATTGATCCAAACAGAAAGCATAAGTACTACTACTTTGATAGCTATGGGACGGGCGTTCCTGATGAGCTAAGGGAATATATGGGAAATAATAAGATCTACCGCTCAGACTTTATTCTGCAGGGGCTTAGCAGTGATATTTGTGGAGAGCTGTGTATGACTGTTTTATATGCAATGACTAAGACTCGAAAAAGCTATAGGGAAATCATTTTAAGTTTAAATGTTTAGTTTTTCTTTGAAGCGTGTTTGATTGCATAGTTTTTGAAGACAGTTTCGATATCATTTCTCAATTGGCTCATGTCATCAATGCTATTCAGATGTACATGTTGCTCATTGAGCTGCTCATAAAGTTTTTGAATGCTTTGAAACTCGTCTTCTGAAATGAACTTGTCTTCTATTGCTTTTGAAATATACCCGGTGATAGAAGACTGGATGCTTTTCTGTTTTGCTTGCATTTCCTGCAGATGCTTTAGCTTCTGGCGTCTGCTTCGAGTTAGAGCTCCTGTAACCGCTGAAATGAGACCACACGAGGCCCCAATAACTCCAAGTGGAATGGCGATTGGTGCGGTGATAATGGGAAGTGTAGAAACAGCAGCTGCAGATCCGCTTAGAATTGACACTGACCCGAGAACTATATTAATATATTCGAAAGCTTGGCACTGTTTGTTGAAGCGTTTCAGTTTGTTAGAGTTTTTCATAAGGGCGGTTTCAATGTAATTTCACATTTTCTGAATCTCTACAAGTCGGAACTGTTGAGAGTTGCAGGTAAAAGTATTGATTGTAGGATAGAGAGGCGCACTAGGTGCTATATTTGGTTGCGGGTCATACAGAGAATCATTTTCGGCCATTTTTTATAGGTAAAAAAAAAATTTTTCTATTTTACGATCGGGCGTCTTCAATGTCAATGTCAGGGAGATTGTGCTGTCGCTCTAGGCGACTAATTCGTCTCAAAGTTTTCCCCCACTTGTTATAAATTCTATCCAGATAGCTTGTGTGCGTGGCAACATCTCTTTCTATCTTTTTTATTTTTGCTACATTTTGATTAATGGTTGTTCTCCAAGCGGTAAATAAGGCATCAGTCTCAGCTTTTGAATAGGAATCAAGGATGTCTCGCTTTTTATTAATCGCTGTTCTTATAGTAATGTCTTTTGCATTGATTTCCGATCTGAGAGTTTGAGCTAGAGTCTCAACGATGGCGGTCAGCCTTGCTATTTTTGCCCGCAAGTCTTCAATGTTTATTTGATGATGGTGTGCTGACCTTTCCAATGGTTTTAAGCGGTCTCTAATCGGTCCGATCTCTGGGATCTTTTCTTCAACGTTAATGTAGCGCCTGTCAAGGAAAGCAAGCGAGTGTGCAGTGGAGCCACTAGTAGATTCACCAGCAAAGTTTATGGACATTTTTGTTTGTTTTTTTTAAAATTACGCTACTGTTCTTTTCTCTTTGTTAATCATCACGAACTGATAAGGTTTATTCCACTTCTCAAAGCATAGGTTAACAAATTCTTCCTGCGATACCTTGTGTGCTACCTTTCGACCATCGTCCTTTCGATCAAATGGAGGCTTAGTAAAGTGGGCTGGAGCAATCACCTCGTTACTTAACCTCTTCAGTCGGTCTTGCGGTATGGTTGGGAACAAGAGGATCAGATTGCAGTTCCCACGAATAGTTTTATTTGGCAACTCAAACCAGTTTTGGGTAATATAGATTACATTACAGTTGTTGTGTCGACCCCTGGTGAAATAGTTTTCAATTTGCTTCTGGGGCCCTGTCATGCAGTCATCAAAGACAATCAAGTGCTTCCTTCCCTTTTCCAGTTCATCAGGCTGAGGGAGAAGTTTAGTTTTAGGATCAATTTGCGGGTCCCCATATGTGAACACTTTAATGTCGTGCCACTTTTCATTATCTGGGATATGGCTAGCATATTCACTGGCGACAATTTCTGGATCACTTGGCAGCTTGGATTGGTTATTAAAACACTGAATGATATGCTCCTTTTTTAGTTTGTTCTGTAGACCTGCAATCAACATCTTATACTCATCTTGATAGAGTGGGTGAGTAGATGTGCAGTGTGTCATAGTCAAGAAATCCTGGTCTCAGAAGCATGTTAAAGATTCTGAATGTCTTCCCTGAGCCTGATTCTCCAACAACAATACATCTGAAGTGACTAGGAATTGCCTCGTTATGAGTAAATTTGATTTGGTTCCGAGTCCAATGAGGGTTGAAGTCATTTGAAAAATCCATTTTAAAGTAAAAATTAAAATAAAAAAAACAACATGAATTTTGCTGGCGTCGTAAATCAACCTTCCAACACTTACAAGCTGTCGTTCCTAGACTCTAGGTACATCAACACAGACGAAATCACAAGACAAGACATTTCGCAAAACGCAAAACTCAGTGACCTATCAAAACGTATACAAGCCCTAGAATCGGAGAATTCTGCATTGAAATCAAGAGTCGCTGCACTAGAATCAGAGACAAATCTCCTGGAAATAAGGACAAATACCCTGGAACCGCAGACAAATGCCCTAGAATCAAAGACAATCGACTTGGAACGCCGAATGGCAAATCGCCTTGAGTTCACGGCCGCGGACCGTAAACGCATCGCCGACGCGGCAGTAGAAAGCAACTGTGTAAAAATACATTCGGCCTTTATATTTTCTGCACTTATGGACGCAATATCGGCGCTACAGATAAAGACATATGGTCATGAAAAACAATCCTGGACAACTTTGTTACACGAAATAAAAAATTTGAAACGAGGCAACCGTGGCAGACCGTCTTGCGATTCGAACACAAACCTTCCCAAATTTACTTTAACAGCGTTAGTGTCTCTGGCACTGGGTCCATAACCGGTGCGTGTGTGTGTGTGTGGTTTTTTTACTTATACGAGTAAAGACTCGTATATGTATTTTGCTATTAGTCTTGTACCCCCACACGTCTTGTACCCCCAGAAAGCACCTTAGTCGTATTTAAAACCGCTGCCTTTTTTAAGATCGGCTCTCATCTTAGCATAAACAGATGGATCAATGCTATCAGCGCTTGGTGCCAATGAATTTGGTGCGAGTGGTTGAACATCATTTATAGTGTCCTTGATCTTCTTCGCAGCTGTGACTACACTTCCCGCCGCCTCGGCAGCATTTTTTATATTTTCTTTGTTCTCACTGATGACTTTGAAAATCTTTGCCCCCTGGGCGATCAAATCAGCAATACCGTTACCCGATCGCTCTTTTCTTGGATAATGACCTGCTGGAAAAAGTCCAGATCCTCTTTTAATGAGCTTTAATTCGTTCTCATCGTAGTATTTAGGGACGTCTTTTTCGAAGATTAGTGGCATTGTTTATGTGAAAAAAAATTATTTTTTATTGAACCTTGAAAGTAAAAGTTCTCTTGCTCTTTTATCGATGTACTTCTTTTCTAGCATTTTATCAAGAATATGAACAAACTCTTTTCTATTCTCATCCTTTAAACCTGTCTTTGCTGCTCCTAGGAGAACGACTAGTCGCTTATAGACTTCAGGCATCCCTGTGCCGGTACTTGCAGCTGATGTATCTGGTGATGTCTCTGGTGATGTCTTTGGTGATGTTTCTGGTGATCTAATGTCTTGCCTTGGTGTGAAAACTCTGTTTGAAATTCGCTGCATTCTATCTGGTGAGAATTGTTCTAGATGCCTCCATACTTGTGGATTTGCCGTTTTGTAATTAGCCACTTGAGTTGGATCTGCTGTCTCAAGTTGAGAGAGTACATCTTCTTCTGTTAATTTTTTAGGGCTTTGTTGCTGCTGAGGCATCTCTTGTTGCTGAGGGATCTCTTGTTGCTGAGGGATCTCTTGTTGCTGAGGTATCTCTTGTTGCTGAGAGAGTTGTTTTTGCTGTTCCCGGTAATTTATGACTTCTAGCTGATCTGGCAGGTCAAACCATTGTTTAAAGTGCTTATACTTTCTAAAGCTGTTCAGGTTGACCCCATTGTCATGTAAAAATTTGAGTATGTCAGGGACTTTAAGGATGTCTATGTCTCTTTGTAAAGCAAAAGTTACCAGTTCTTTATAATTTTTTAGCTGTTTCGCAGAAATAGTTTCTTGATTTTTAGTCAGGAAGTTGAGCAATACTTGGGTGAAAGCAACTTTCTTTGAGGTGTTTTCTCCGACCCCGGCCGCGCCTTCTTTGATGACTCCAATGCTTTCTTTCGTTATCTCAAGATGATAATCCACAGGATCATTAGAAATATTTTTACGCCAGACACTAACACCAAAGACGAGGAGACGTTTCGCCAGATGGAATTTTATTCAGCGTATTCTGAAACTGGCTCTCTTGAATCTCATCAACAGCTTCCTTAACTGTTTCAATTGATTTCTTTGCTTCGGTGTATCCCGGCTTGTGAAACTCAGTGGCGGCTTGGATAAACTCATTGTAGGACTGCTGCTCTTTGTTAATTAACCCTATGACTCGTTTTTCGGCTTCTGCGAGCTTCTCCAAGTCAGAGATGTAATGAGAATTTTTTCGCTTCATTTTTTTATTTTAATTTTTAAACTAAAAAATGAACGATCCTCTGACGCCAGTTTTCTATAAAATCAACAAGCCTATCTTGAGTGATGACAGCACAACCAAAGCGACTCAAGTAAGAGTCCCCAGTCATGAAAATCAGAATGAAACTAATTTGGGCCCTGGTCAAACGCTAACATTCACTTACACTGGGTGTTCATCTCTGGTCAGCGTTCACAGTCTAAGGAGCGGGTTTTACATGACATTCCAATACAAGACTAAAGGCGGTACAAATGCTGCTGGTGCTAATACTGACAAGCATGACGCTGATGTCACGCTAATCAGCAACTTCTGGGCCTACATGTTTAAGGAGTTTAGCGTGTCAAACGGGAGTACAGAGCTGGAGAGAATTGCCAACTTTGGTGTAGTGTATGACACTCAATGTCTCATTGAAAACCCAGATTTTATTCAACTTGGTAGCGGCGCTGGCTTCATCCCTAATGAGGAGAAAGGAGACGTAAATGATTCAGGTTTTGCAAAAAGAAAGGGGAGATATAACTATGCATTGGCGGGTGCTGATGATGGCGCAAAGAATCCTCAGTATAGAAATGTAGATATATTTGTACCTTTGAGATTCATGAGCGGGTTCTGCAATACTTTTAATCGCCTGACCAGCAACTTTAGCTACACGTTTAGGCTTACCAGGGACGATCGCAACAGGAGTGTTTGGACAGGAGCTGAGCATACTAGAATGGAAGTTAAGCTAGCAGGAGTTGAGCTGTACTTGGAAATCATTGAACCAAAGACAGCACTGAAAGCTGAATATTTGAAGGCTATTGAAAAAGATATTGATGTTGCTTACACAGCTTACATGTGCAGGGATGAACGCAATGAAAGAAGGCAACAGATTTGTATTAAGGAGGGTTCTTGCAGCAACCCAAGGTACATTATTGTCAGTTTGAGAGATCCATTAACTATAAGTCGTTATGAACATGGAAATGTGCGAACAATTCAGCATGAAATCAGTGATAATCTTTACCCGGCAATGCCACAGAATGGAGATTTTGCAGCAAACAAAATTAGTAAATTTTACTGCGAGCTGGTTGACTTAGCCGTAAAGGAGAACAACGGAATCGCTATTACGGCATGGCAGTTCAAGACTCTTTTCCCCATTTTCGGTGCAGACGTGTCGGCCAGGCAAATGCCTACTGACAACAGTCCGGTGAATATTGTGACCAATATGGACAGAAGTGAGGCTACACCCGTTGACCTTTTTATCATCTATGCATTTGAGAGGAAAATTAAGCTGAACATGATTAATAATTCTTCGAGTAAGGTTTAAAATATTTTTTTGTAAAAAAAATGGAAGCAATTGCTGAAAGACTAAACAATATCGTGTCGCATTCGAAGGAAAGTATCCCAATTACAATAACTGGTCCACTTACAGATTCAAGTGGAACTTTTATTGAAAAACTTGATCAACCCATTCGTCTAGACCCAGAGGCAAACTACCATGTTTATCTCAATGACTTTACGGGTTGGTCAAATGTCCCCAACGTGACAGAAAAGAATAACATGTTTTATTACAAATGGAAACAAAGTGGAGGCGAAGTGAAAGAATTTCCGGTTAAATTCCCCGTGAGCACACAGAGCGTGGACACTTATAACTACTTTCTGGAGAACGTTTTTACCAAAAGGGGGCATTTTGAAACTCCTGATGCTAGCAAACCCGAGAATAAACTATTTCCTGTTAAATTGACCTATGATCTCACTGTAATGAAAGTGGTTATGCAAGTTCATAAAGACGCAGAGGTGGAGTTTAAAGATGGCACCTGGCATCGAGAGTTGGGATTTGAAAAGAAAGTTTACAAGGCGGAAACCGCAGCACCACCCGCAACTCCTTCGCCGGGGACGGTTATGTTGAGCCGCCAGCCAGCACGCGGTTTATTCATGGCAGAAAATATCGCAGACATTGTTAAGAGTTTGAACATTTTGATCCGAAGCAATCTCAGTCTGGACTGGGTCTTCAAGGGAAAGCGAACAAATATTTTGTACAACATTTCTAACTCAGTTGCTGGTGGACAGATGATTGTTGAAAAACCCAATCCAGTAAAAAGAGTTGTGCTCTGTAACAAAGAAATTAATGAAATAGTGCTACAGTTTGAGACAGAGGATGGAGAAGCTGTTGATTTTAACGGTGAAGAGTTTGCAATGACAATTATCATTGAAAGGATGTGAGAGAAAAAAAATAAAATGAAATAAATTACAGTTGCTTAATAATTTCTGCAAAGTTATAGTAGCTGTCGTAATCTTTAATAGTTACTCCATGCAAATAATGCCAGTGAATCTTAACCGCTTGATTAAGATTCGGGATGGTTGGTTCAATGTTAGGCCAGAATTTTTTCATATATTCTTTGCATTCCTTCTTGCATTGGTACTTAGATTTGTAATTGGGATGAGGCTTAACATAGTAAGATCCTGGAGAGACACTTGGAAGCATTTTTATTGAAAATTTATAATTTTTTTTCGGGGTGAGTACCCTGCGTTGATGCTTGAATGTCTTTAGGTTGCTAGAATGAGGCTTAGGTTCAGTGTCTCCGGATGAAAGCGGGAGGTGCATTGAACTCGCCAGGATAAACAAAATTATGGATTATGGATTATGATTTTTTGCATGTTACGAGGTTTTTGTGACTGTCCCAGTTTTTTCCTCTGTCCCAGAGGACCCATTGGGAAAAAGGTACGAATATATGGGGACATATTAAATTTAGGCTAGTGGCTTTGGGATCTGGTGACTTTTGGTCAAAAGGGGGAGGTACCCTATTTTTGCTGAAGTGCCTGGGGATATTTAATTTAGTTATAGGCACATATAGAAAAGGGCGATTCTCACTGTCCTGAAAGCCCCGTCTTGCATTCTACTCAGCAAGTTCGCTCTAGTTTTAGTTAGGGGTTTATAAATGGCGAAAATTCTTATTTTTTATTTTCTAATTTTAGTTTACTTGTTGATTTGTTTTATACACGTGAATTATTTTATTTATTAAAGTCTGTGTGCAATATTTAATTGAATTGACATGGAAACGTGAAAAGCACAATAGTCTGTTTTCCCTTTAACTAGCTCGAATAAACATAAATATTTAATGCAGTGTGTAATATTCCCAAGTAACTGACACACTCACATTTGCTATTTAGATTTATGTCGGCAAAATCGTCAAAACCAAAGGTAGATATTTGGGAACTCAGCAGATAATCTTTATTAAGCAGCTACATGTAGCTCATGAACTGCACCTTGGCCGCTTTAATTTAGCACGCATGAAAGAGAAAAAATAAATATACGGCTATTTGCGTATGGGAAAGGCTTCAGGACAGGCAAGGCTTGTCTTTCAAGCCTCTGAATAAACGGAATGAGTAAAAATACTGCAGCATGAATGCAAAATTAATGGCACACAAAAATGGAACTAGTTGGAAGACAATCTGACGTTTCCTTCTTAGAGAAGCGCTCTGACCGGGCAGGCCACAGCCTGATGGCCCCGATTTTCAAGTTTTGAGGTGCCACTGCTGATTGAAGCAAATTTTGGATCGCCAAGGCAAGAGATACTTCTGATCGATTCAATGCCTCAATGACGAGCTGGCACTGGACGAGCCACCGCCTGCTGTTCCGTCGTCACCGAGCCTCAGCGGTCGCCAGCTGGGCGGCAGCAGGCTGACGCTTTCGCTTCTGGCGTCGTATCGGGCCAGCAGCGCGGTGCTCTCCGTCATCATGGCCTCCTCGTAGGATGGAGGCAGATCGGCCGCGCATCCGACACCGCCGCTGCCGCCGCCACGCGAAGTGTAAGCCGGCGGCGGCGTTGCGGAACTCGACTGGCCCACCGTCAGGTAGTCGTAGGGCGACACGCTGCGTCGGGCTCTGGCCTCCTGGCGCTCCTTGTACTTGGTGCGGCACCAGGACAGGCTGCTGCGTGCCATGTAGTAGACCAGAACGAGCAGGGAGGCGACTAGCAGGAACTGTGGAGTGGTGGTTGAATGGTTGAAGGCGATTGATTGGGCTCTAGGTGCGAATTTTATAGTTAAGGTTCTAGAGTAGGCTTCGACCCAGTTTTGGGTGTGTTTACTGCACTGGGTTGAGATGTGATGATTGGCACAGTTTTGGTTGTGTTTACTGCACTGGGCTGAGGTGTGATAATTGGCACGGTTTTGGTTGGTTTACTGCACTGGGCTGAGGTGTGATGATTGGCACAGTTTTGGGCGTGTTTACTGCACTGGGTTGAGGTGTGCTGATTGGCACAGTTTTGGTTGTGTTTACTGCACTGGGTTGAGGTGTGATGATTGGCACAGTTTTGGGCGTGTTTACTGCACTGGGTTAAGGTGTGATGATTGGCACAGTTTTGGGCGTGTTTACTGCACTGGGTTGAGGTGTGATGATTGACACAGTTTTGGGTGTGTTTGCTGCACTGGGCTGAGGTGTGATGATTGGCACAGTTTTGCTTGTGTTTACTGCACTGGGCTGAGATGTGATGATTGGCACAGTTTTGGGTGTGTTTACTGCACTGGGTTGAGGTGTGATGATTGGCACGGTTTTGGTTGGTTTACTGCACTGGGCTGAGGTGTGATGATTGGCACAGTTTTGGGCGTGTTTACTGCACTGGGTTGAGGTGTGATGATTGGCACAGTTTTGGTTGTGTTTACTGCACTGGGTTGAGGTGTGATGATTGGCACAGTTTTGGGCGTGTTTACTGCACTGGGTTAAGGTGTGATGATTGGCACAGTTTTGGGCGTGTTTACTGCACTGGGTTGAGGTGTGATGATTGACACAGTTTTGGGTGTGTTTGCTGCACTGGGCTGAGGTGTGATGATTGGCACAGTTTTGCTTGTGTTTACTGCACTGGGCTGAGATGTGATGATTGGCACAGTTTTGGGTGTGTTTACTGCACTGGGTTGAGGTGTGATGATTGGCACGGTTTTGGTTGTGTTTACTGCACTGGGTTGAGGTGTGATAATTGGCACGGTTTTGGTTGTGTTTACTGCACTGGGCTGAGGTGTGATGATTGGCACGGTTTTGGTTGTGTTTACTGCACTGGGTTGAGGTGTGATGATTGGCACAGTTTTGGGTGTGTTTACTGCACTGGGTTGAGGTGTGATAATTGGCACGGTTTTGGTTGTGTTTACTGCACTGGGCTGAGGTGTGATGATTGGCACAGTTTTGGGTGTGTTTACTGCACTGGGTTGAGGTGTGATAATTGGCACGGTTTTGGTTGTGTTTACTGCACTGGGTTGAGGTGTGATGATTGGCACAGTTTTGGTTGTGTTTGCTGCACTGGGCTGAGATGTGATGATTGGCACGGTTTTGGTTGTGTTTACTGCACTGGGTTGAGGTGTGATGATTGGCACGGTTTTGGTTGTGTTTACTGCACTGGGCTGAGGTGTGATAATTGGCACGGTTTTGGTTGTGTTTACTGCACTGGGCTGAGGTGTGATGATTGGCACGGTTTTGGTTGTGTTTACTGCACTGGGTTGAGGTGTGATAATTGGCACAGTTTTGGGTGTGTTTACTGCACTGGGCTGAGGTGTGATAATTGGCACGGTTTTGGTTGTGTTTACTGCACTGGGCTGAGGTGTGATGATTGGCACAGTTTTGGTTGTGTTTACTGCACTGGGCTGAGGTGTGATAATTGGCACAGTTTTGCTTGTGTTTACTGCACTGGGCTGAGGTGTGATGATTGGCACAGTTTTGGGTGTGTTTACTGCACTGGGCTGAGGTGTGATAATTGGCACAGTTTTGGTTGTGTTTACTGCACTGGGTTGAGGTGTGATAATTAGCACAGTTTTGGGTGTGTTTACTGCACTGGGTTGAGGTGTGATGATTGGCACGGTTTTGGTTGTGTTTACTGCACTGGGCTGAGGTGTGATGATTGGCACAGTTTTGGGTGTGTTTACTGCACTGGGTTGAGGTGTGATAATTGGCACGGTTTTGGTTGTGTTTACTGCACTGGGTTGAGGTGTGATGATTGGCACAGTTTTGGTTGTGTTTGCTGCACTGGGCTGAGATGTGATTATTGGCACGGTTTTGGTTGTGTTTACTGCACTGGGTTGAGGTGTGATGATTGGCACGGTTTTGGTTGTGTTTACTGCACTGGGCTGAGGTGTGATAATTGGCACGGTTTTGGTTGTGTTTACTGCACTGGGCTGAGGTGTGATGATTGGCACGGTTTTGGTTGTGTTTACTGCACTGGGTTGAGGTGTGATAATTGGCACAGTTTTGGGTGTGTTTACTGCACTGGGCTGAGGTGTGATAATTGGCACGGTTTTGGTTGTGTTTACTGCACTGGGCTGAGGTGTGATGATTGGCACAGTTTTGGTTGTGTTTACTGCACTGGGCTGAGGTGTGATGATTGGCACAGTTTTGCTTGTGTTTACTGCACTGGGCTGAGGTGTGATGATTGGCACAGTTTTGGGTGTGTTTACTGCACTGGGCTGAGGTGTGATATTTGGCACAGTTTTGGTTGTGTTTACTGCACTGGGTTGAGGTGTGATAATTAGCACAGTTTTTGGGTGTGTTTACTGCACTGGGCTGAGGTGTGATGATTGGCACGGTTTTGGTTGTGTTTACTGCACTGGGCTGAGGTGTGATAATTGGCACGGTTTTGGTTGTGTTTACTGCACTGGGTTGAGGTGTGATGATTGGCACAGTTTTGGGTGTGTTTACTGCACTGGGCTGAGGTGTGATAATTGGCACAGTTTTGGTTGTGTTTACTGCACTGGGCTGAGGTGTGATGATTGGCACAGTTTTGGGTGTGTTTACTGCACTGGGCTGAGGTGTGATGATTGGCACAGTTTTGGTTGTGTTTACTGCACTGGGTTGAGGTGTGATGATTGGCACAGTTTTGGGCGTGTTTACTGCACTGGGTTAAGGTGTGATGATTGGCACAGTTTTGGTCGTGTTGACTGCACTGGGTTGAGGTGTGATGATTGACACAGTTTTGGGTGTGTTTGCTGCACTGGGCTGAGGTGTGATAATTGGCACAGTTTTGCTTGTGTTTGCTGCACTGGGCTGAGATGTGATGATTGGCACAGTTTTGGGTGTGTTTACTTCACTGGGTTGAGGTGTGATGATTGGCACGGTTTTGGTTGTGTTTACTGCACTGGGTTGAGGTGTGATAATTGGCACGGTTTTGGTTGTGTTTACTGCACTGGGCTGAGGTGTGATGATTGGCACGGTTTTGGTTGTGTTTACTGCACTGGGTTGAGGTGTGATGATTGGCACAGTTTTGGGTGTGTTTACTGCACTGGGTTGAGGTGTGATAATTGGCACGGTTTTGGTTGTGTTTACTGCACTGGGCTGAGGTGTGATGATTGGCACAGTTTTTGGGTGTGTTTACTGCACTGGGTTGAGGTGTGATAATTGGCACGGTTTTGGTTGTGTTTACTGCACTGGGCTGAGGTGTGATGATTGGCACAGTTTTGGGTGTGTTTACTGCACTGGGTTGAGGTGTGATGATTGGCACGGTTTTGGTTGTGTTTACTGCACTGGGTTGAGGTGTGATGATTGGCACAGTTTTGGTTGTGTTTGCTGCACTGGGCTGAGATGTGATGATTGGCACGGTTTTGGTTGTGTTTACTGCACTGGGTTGAGGTGTGATGATTGGCACGGTTTTGGTTGTGTTTACTGCACTGGGCTGAGGTGTGATAATTGGCACGGTTTTGGTTGTGTTTACTGCACTGGGCTGAGGTGTGATGATTGGCACGGTTTTGGTTGTGTTTACTGCACTGGGTTGAGGTGTGATAATTGGCACAGTTTTGGGTGTGTTTACTGCACTGGGCTGAGGTGTGATAATTGGCACGGTTTTGGTTGTGTTTACTGCACTGGGCTGAGGTGTGATGATTGGCACGGTTTTGGTTGTGTTTACTGCACTGGGTTGAGGTGTGATAATTGGCACAGTTTTGGGTGTGTTTACTGCACTGGGCTGAGGTGTGATAATTGGCACGGTTTTGGTTGTGTTTACTGCACTGGGCTGAGGTGTGATGATTGGCACAGTTTTGCTTGTGTTTACTGCACTGGGCTGAGGTGTGATGATTGGCACAGTTTTGGGTGTGTTTACTGCACTGGGCTGAGGTGTGATAATTGGCACAGTTTTGGTTGTGTTTACTGCACTGGGTTGAGGTGTGATAATTAGCACAGTTTTTGGGTGTGTTTACTGCACTGGGCTGAGGTGTGATGATTGGCACGGTTTTGGTTGTGTTTACTGCACTGGGTTGAGGTGTGATAATTGGCACAGTTTTGGTTGTGTTTACTGCACTGGGCTGAGGTGTGATAATTGGCACGGTTTTGGTTGTGTTTACTGCACTGGGCTGAGGTGTGATGATTGGCACAGTTTTGGTTGTGTTTACTGCACTGGGCTGAGGTGTGATGATTGGCACAGTTTTGCTTGTGTTTACTGCACTGGGCTGAGGTGTGATGATTGGCACAGTTTTGGGTGTGTTTACTGCACTGGGCTGAGGTGTGATAATTGGCACAGTTTTGGTTGTGTTTACTGCACTGGGTTGAGGTGTGATAATTAGCACAGTTTTTGGGTGTGTTTACTGCACTGGGCTGAGGTGTGATTATTGGCACGGTTTTGGTTGTGTTTACTGCACTGGGCTGAGGTGTGATAATTGGCACGGTTTTGGTTGTGTTTACTGCACTGGGTTGAGGTGTGATGATTGGCACAGTTTTGGGTGTGTTTACTGCAGTGGGCTGAGGTGTGATAATTGGCACGGTTTTGGTTGTGTTTACTGCACTGGGCTGAGGTGTGATGATTGGCACAGTTTTGGGTGTGTTTACTGCACTGGGCTGAGGTGTGATGATTGGCACAGTTTTAGTTATGTTTACTGCACTGGGTTGAGGTGTGATGATTGGCACAGTTTTGGGCGTGTTTACTGCACTGGGTTAAGGTGTGATGATTGGCACAGTTTTGGTCGTGTTGACTGCACTGGGTTGAGGTGTGATGATTGACACAGTTTTGGGTGTGTTTGCTGCACTGGGCTGAGGTGTGATAATTGGCACAGTTTTGCTTGTGTTTGCTGCACTGGGCTGAGATGTGATGATTGGCACAGTTTTGGGTGTGTTTACTTCACTGGGTTGAGGTGTGATGATTGGCACGGTTTTGGTTGTGTTTACTGCACTGGGTTGAGGTGTGATAATTGGCACGGTTTTGGTTGTGTTTACTGCACTGGGCTGAGGTGTGATGATTGGCACGGTTTTGGGTGTGTTTACTGCACTGGGTTGAGGTGTGATGATTGGCACAGTTTTGGGTGTGTTTACTGCACTGGGTTGAGGTGTGATAATTGGCACGGTTTTGGTTGTGTTTACTGCACTGAGCTGAGGTGTGATGATTGGCACAGTTTTGGGTGTGTTTACTGCACTGGGTTGAGGTGTGATGATTGGCACGGTTTTGGTTGTGTTTACTGCACTGGGCTGAGGTGTGATGATTGGCACAGTTTTGGGTGTGTTTACTGCACTGGGTTGAGGTGTGATGATTGGCACGGTTTTGGTTGTGTTTACTGCACTGGGTTGAGGTGTGATGATTGGCACAGTTTTGGTTGTGTTTGCTGCACTGGGCTGAGATGTGATGATTGGCACGGTTTTGGTTGTGTTTACTGCACTGGGTTGAGGTGTGATGATTGGCACGGTTTTGGTTGTGTTTACTGCACTGGGCTGAGGTGTGATGATTGGCACAGTTTTGGGTGTGTTTACTGCACTGGGTTGAGGTGTGATGATTGGCACGGTTTTGGTTGTGTTTACTGCACTGAGCTGAGGTGTGATGATTGGCACAGTTTTGGGTGTGTTTACTGCACTGGGTTGAGGTGTGATGATTGGCACGGTTTTGGTTGTGTTTACTGCACTGGGCTGAGGTGTGATGATTGGCACAGTTTTGGGTGTGTTTACTGCACTGGGTTGAGGTGTGATGATTGGCACGGTTTTGGTTGTGTTTACTGCACTGGGTTGAGGTGTGATGATTGGCACAGTTTTGGTTGTGTTTGCTGCACTGGGCTGAGATGTGATGATTGGCACGGTTTTGGTTGTGTTTACTGCACTGGGTTGAGGTGTGATGATTGGCACGGTTTTGGTTGTGTTTACTGCACTGGGCTGAGGTGTGATGATTGGCACAGTTTTGGGTGTGTTTACTGCACTGGGTTGAGGTGTGATGATTGGCACGGTTTTGGTTGTGTTTACTGCACTGGGTTGAGGTGTGATGATTGGCACAGTTTTGGTTGTGTTTGCTGCACTGGGCTGAGATGTGATGATTGGCACGGTTTTGGTTGTGTTTACTGCACTGGGTTGAGGTGTGATGATTGGCACGGTTTTGGTTGTGTTTACTGCACTGGGCTGAGGTGTGATAATTGGCACGGTTTTGGTTGTGTTTACTGCACTGGGCTGAGGTGTGATGATTGGCACGGTTTTGGTTGTGTTTACTGCACTGGGTTGAGGTGTGATAATTGGCACAGTTTTGGGTGTGTTTACTGCACTGGGCTGAGGTGTGATAATTGGCACGGTTTTGGTTGTGTTTACTGCACTGGGCTGAGGTGTGATGATTGGCACGGTTTTGGTTGTGTTTACTGCACTGGGTTGAGGTGTGATAATTGGCACAGTTTTGGGTGTGTTTACTGCACTGGGCTGAGGTGTGATAATTGGCACGGTTTTGGTTGTGTTTACTGCACTGGGCTGAGGTGTGATGATTGGCACAGTTTTGGTTGTGTTTACTGCACTGGGCTGAGGTGTGATGATTGGCACAGTTTTAGGTGTGTTTACTGCACTGGGCTGAGGTGTGATAATTGGCACGGTTTTGGTTGTGTTTACTGCACTGGGCTGAGGTGTGATAATTGGCACGGTTTTGGTTGTGTTTACTGCACTGGGTTGAGGTGTGATGATTGGCACAGTTTTTGGGTGTGTTTACTGCACTGGGCTGAGGTGTGATGATTGGCACGGTTTTGGTTGTGTTTACTGCACTGGGCTGAGGTGTGATAATTGGCACGGTTTTGGTTGTGTTTACTGCACTGGGTTGAGGTGTGATGATTGGCACAGTTTTGGGTGTGTTTACTGCACTGGGCTGAGGTGTGATAATTGGCACGGTTTTGGTTGTGTTTACTGCACTGGGCTGAGGTGTGATGATTGGCACAGTTTTGGGTGTGTTTACTGCACTGGGCTGAGGTGTGATGATTGGCACAGTTTTGGTTGTGTTTACTGCACTGGGTTGAGGTGTGATGATTGGCACAGTTTTGGGCGTGTTTACTGCACTGGGTTAAGGTGTGATGATTGGCACAGTTTTAGGCGTGTTTACTGCACTGGGTTGAGGTGTGATGATTGACACAGTTTTGGGTGTGTTTGCTGCACTGGGCTGAGGTGTGATGATTGGCACAGTTTTGCTTGTGTTTGCTGCACTGGGCTGAGATGTGATGATTGGCACAGTTTTGGGTGTGTTTACTTCACTGGGTTGAGGTGTGATGATTGGCACGGTTTTGGTTGTGTTTACTGCACTGGGCTGAGGTGTGATAATTGGCACGGTTTTGGTTGTGTTTACTGCACTGGGCTGAGGTGTGATGATTGGCACGGTTTTGGTTGTGTTTACTGCACTGGGCTGAGGTGTGATGATTGGCACAGTTTTGGGTGTGTTTACTGCACTGGGCTGAGGTGTGATAATTAGCACGGTTTTGGTTGTGTTTACTGCACTGGGCTGAGGTGTGATGATTGGCACAGTTTTGGGCGTGTTTACTGCACTGGGCTGAGGTGTGATGATTGGCACGGTTTTGGTTGTGTTTACTGCACTGGGTTGAGGTGTGATAATTGGCACAGTTTTGGGTGTGTTTACTGCACTGGGCTGAGGTGTGATAATTGGCACGGTTTTGGTTGTGTTTACTGCACTGGGCTGAGGTGTGATAATTGGCACGGTTTTGGTTGTGTTTACTGCACTGGGCTGAGGTGTGATGATTGGCACAGTTTTGCTTGTGTTTACTGCACTGGGCTGAGGTGTGATGATTGGCACAGTTTTGGGTATGTTTACTGCACTGGGCTGAGGTGGGATAATTGGCACGGTTTTGGTTGTGTTTACTGCACTGGGTTGAGGTGTGATAATTAGCACAGTTTTTGGGTGTGTTTACTGCACTGGGCTGAGGTGTGATGATTGGCACGGTTTTGGTTGTGTTTACTGCACTGGGTTGAGGTGTGATGATTGGCACGGTTTTGGTTGTGTTTACTGCACTGGGCTGAGGTGTGATAATTGGCACGGTTTTGGTTGTGTTTACTGCACTGGGCTGAGGTGTGATGATTGGCACGGTTTTGGTTGTGTTTACTGCACTGGGTTGAGGTGTGATAATTGGCACAGTTTTGGGTGTGTTTACTGCACTGGGCTGAGGTGTGATAATTGGCACGGTTTTGGTTGTGTTTACTGCACTGGGCTGAGGTGTGATGATTGGCACGGTTTTGGTTGTGTTTACTGCACTGGGTTGAGGTGTGATAATTGGCACAGTTTTGGGTGTGTTTACTGCACTGGGCTGAGGTGTGATAATTGGCACGGTTTTGGTTGTGTTTACTGCACTGGGCTGAGGTGTGATGATTGGCACAGTTTTGGTTGTGTTTACTGCACTGGGCTGAGGTGTGATGATTGGCACAGTTTTAGGTGTGTTTACTGCACTGGGCTGAGGTGTGATAATTGGCACGGTTTTGGTTGTGTTTACTGCACTGGGCTGAGGTGTGATAATTGGCACGGTTTTGGTTGTGTTTACTGCACTGGGTTGAGGTGTGATGATTGGCACAGTTTTTGGGTGTGTTTACTGCACTGGGCTGAGGTGTGATGATTGGCACGGTTTTGGTTGTGTTTACTGCACTGGGCTGAGGTGTGATAATTGGCACGGTTTTGGTTGTGTTTACTGCACTGGGTTGAGGTGTGATGATTGGCACAGTTTTGGGTGTGTTTACTGCACTGGGCTGAGGTGTGATAATTGGCACGGTTTTGGTTGTGTTTACTGCACTGGGCTGAGGTGTGATGATTGGCACAGTTTTGGGTGTGTTTACTGCACTGGGCTGAGGTGTGATGATTGGCACAGTTTTGGTTGTGTTTACTGCACTGGGTTGAGGTGTGATGATTGGCACAGTTTTGGGCGTGTTTACTGCACTGGGTTAAGGTGTGATGATTGGCACAGTTTTAGGCGTGTTTACTGCACTGGGTTGAGGTGTGATGATTGACACAGTTTTGGGTGTGTTTGCTGCACTGGGCTGAGGTGTGATGATTGGCACAGTTTTGCTTGTGTTTGCTGCACTGGGCTGAGATGTGATGATTGGCACAGTTTTGGGTGTGTTTACTTCACTGGGTTGAGGTGTGATGATTGGCACGGTTTTGGTTGTGTTTACTGCACTGGGCTGAGGTGTGATAATTGGCACGGTTTTGGTTGTGTTTACTGCACTGGGCTGAGGTGTGATGATTGGCACGGTTTTGGTTGTGTTTACTGCACTGGGCTGAGGTGTGATGATTGGCACAGTTTTGGGTGTGTTTACTGCACTGGGCTGAGGTGTGATAATTGGCACGGTTTTGGTTGTGTTTACTGCACTGGGCTGAGGTGTGATGATTGGCACAGTTTTGGGCGTGTTTACTGCACTGGGCTGAGGTGTGATGATTGGCACGGTTTTGGTTGTGTTTACTGCACTGGGTTGAGGTGTGATAATTGGCACAGTTTTGGGTGTGTTTACTGCACTGGGCTGAGGTGTGATAATTGGCACGGTTTTGGTTGTGTTTACTGCACTGGGCTGAGGTGTGATAATTGGCACGGTTTTGGTTGTGTTTACTGCACTGGGCTGAGGTGTGATGATTGGCACAGTTTTGCTTGTGTTTACTGCACTGGGCTGAGGTGTGATGATTGGCACAGTTTTGGGTATGTTTACTGCACTGGGCTGAGGTGGGATAATTGGCACGGTTTTGGTTGTGTTTACTGCACTGGGTTGAGGTGTGATAATTAGCACAGTTTTTGGGTGTGTTTACTGCACTGGGCTGAGGTGTGATGATTGGCACGGTTTTGGTTGTGTTTACTGCACTGGGTTGAGGTGTGATGATTGGCACGGTTTTGGTTGTGTTTACTACACTGGGCTGAGGTGTGATAATTGGCACAGTTTTTGGGTGTGTTTACTGCACTGGGCTGAGGTGTGATAATTGGCACAGTTTTTGGTTGTGTTTACTGCACTGGGCTGAGGTGTGATGATTGGCACAGTTTTGCTTGTGTTTACTGCACTGGGTTGAGGTGTGATGATTGGCACAGTTTTAGGCGTGTTTACTGCACTGGGTTGAGGTGTGATAATTGGCACAGTTTTGGGTGTGTTTACTGCACTGGGTTGAGGTGTGATGATTGGCACGGTTTTGGTTGTGTTTACTGCACTGGGTTGAGGTGTGATGATTGGCACAGTTTTGGTTGTGTTTGCTGCACTGGGCTGAGATGTGATGATTGGCACGGTTTTGGTTGTGTTTACTGCACTGGGTTGAGGTGTGATGATTGGCACGGTTTTGGTTGTGTTTACTGCACTGGGCTGAGGTGTGATGATTGGCACAGTTTTGGGTGTGTTTACTGCACTGGGTTGAGGTGTGATGATTGGCACGGTTTTGGTTGTGTTTACTGCACTGGGTTGAGGTGTGATGATTGGCACAGTTTTGGTTGTGTTTGCTGCACTGGGCTGAGATGTGATGATTGGCACGGTTTTGGTTGTGTTTACTGCACTGGGTTGAGGTGTGATGATTGGCACGGTTTTGGTTGTGTTTACTGCACTGGGCTGAGGTGTGATAATTGGCACGGTTTTGGTTGTGTTTACTGCACTGGGCTGAGGTGTGATGATTGGCACGGTTTTGGTTGTGTTTACTGCACTGGGTTGAGGTGTGATAATTGGCACAGTTTTGGGTGTGTTTACTGCACTGGGCTGAGGTGTGATAATTGGCACGGTTTTGGTTGTGTTTACTGCACTGGGCTGAGGTGTGATGATTGGCACGGTTTTGGTTGTGTTTACTGCACTGGGTTGAGGTGTGATAATTGGCACAGTTTTGGGTGTGTTTACTGCACTGGGCTGAGGTGTGATAATTGGCACGGTTTTGGTTGTGTTTACTGCACTGGGCTGAGGTGTGATGATTGGCACGGTTTTGGTTGTGTTTACTGCACTGGGCTGAGGTGTGATGATTGGCACAGTTTTAGGTGTGTTTACTGCACTGGGCTGAGGTGTGATAATTGGCACGGTTTTGGTTGTGTTTACTGCACTGGGCTGAGGTGTGATAATTGGCACAGGTTTTGGTTGTGTTTACTGCACTGGGTTGAGGTGTGATGATTGGCACAGTTTTGGGTGTGTTTACTGCACTGGGCTGAGGTGTGATGATTGGCACGGTTTTGGTTGTGTTTACTGCACTGGGCTGAGGTGTGATAATTGGCACGGTTTTGGTTGTGTTTACTGCACTGGGCTTGAGGTGTGATGATTGGCACAGTTTTGGTTGTGTTTACTGCACTGGGCTGAGGTGTGATGATTGGCACAGTTTTGGGTTGTGTTTACTGCACTGGGCTGAGGTGTGATGATTGGCACAGGTTTTGGGTGTGTTTACTGCACTGGGCTGAGGTGTGATGATTGGCACAGTTTTGGTCGTGTTTACTGCACTGGGCTGAGGTGTGATGATTGGCACAGGTTTTGGGCTGTGTTTACTGCACTGGGTTAGGTGTGATGAATTGGCACAGTTTTAGGGTGTGTTTACTGCACTGGGCTGAGGTGTGATAATTGGCACGGTTTTGGTTGTGTTTACTGCACTGGGCTGAGGTGTGATAATTGGCACGGTTTTGGTTGTGTTTACTGCACTGGGCTGAGGTGTGATGATTGGCATTGTGATAATTGGCACGGTTTTGGTTGTGTTTACTGCACTGGGTTGAGGTGTGATGATTGGCACAGTTTTTGGGTGTGTTTACTGCACTGGGCTGAGGTGTGATGATTGGCACGGTTTTGGTTGTGTTTACTGCACTGGGCTGAGGTGTGATAATTGGCACGGTTTTGGTTGTGTTTACTGCACTGGGTTGAGGTGTGATGATTGGCACAGTTTTGGGTGTGTTTACTGCACTGGGCTGAGGTGTGATAATTGGCACGGTTTTGGTTGTGTTTACTGCACTGGGCTGAGGTGTGATGATTGGCACAGTTTTGGGTGTGTTTACTGCACTGGGCTGAGGTGTGATGATTGGCACAGTTTTGGTTGTGTTTACTGCACTGGGTTGAGGTGTGATGATTGGCACAGTTTTGGGCGTGTTTACTGCACTGGGTTAAGGTGTGATGATTGGCACAGTTTTAGGCGTGTTTACTGCACTGGGTTGAGGTGTGATGATTGACACAGTTTTGGGTGTGTTTGCTGCACTGGGCTGAGGTGTGATGATTGGCACAGTTTTGCTTGTGTTTGCTGCACTGGGCTGAGATGTGATGATTGGCACAGTTTTGGGTGTGTTTACTTCACTGGGTTGAGGTGTGATGATTGGCACGGTTTTGGTTGTGTTTACTGCACTGGGCTGAGGTGTGATAATTGGCACGGTTTTGGGTGTGTTTACTGCACTGGGCTGAGGTGTGATGATTGGCACGGTTTTGGTTGTGTTTACTGCACTGGGCTGAGGTGTGATGATTGGCACAGTTTTGGGTGTGTTTACTGCACTGGGCTGAGGTGTGATAATTGGCACGGTTTTGGTTGTGTTTACTGCACTGGGCTGAGGTGTGATGATTGGCACAGTTTTGGGCGTGTTTACTGCACTGGGCTGAGGTGTGATGATTGGCACGGTTTTGGTTGTGTTTACTGCACTGGGTTGAGGTGTGATAATTGGCACAGTTTTGGGTGTGTTTACTGCACTGGGCTGAGGTGTGATAATTGGCACGGTTTTGGTTGTGTTTACTGCACTGGGCTGAGGTGTGATAATTGGCACGGTTTTGGTTGTGTTTACTGCACTGGGCTGAGGTGTGATGATTGGCACAGTTTTGCTTGTGTTTACTGCACTGGGCTGAGGTGTGATGATTGGCACAGTTTTGGGTATGTTTACTGCACTGGGCTGAGGTGGGATAATTGGCACGGTTTTGGTTGTGTTTACTGCACTGGGTTGAGGTGTGATAATTAGCACAGTTTTTGGGTGTGTTTACTGCACTGGGCTGAGGTGTGATGATTGGCACGGTTTTGGTTGTGTTTACTGCACTGGGTTGAGGTGTGATGATTGGCACGGTTTTGGTTGTGTTTACTGCACTGGGCTGAGGTGTGATGATTGGCACAGTTTTGGGTGTGTTTACTGCACTGGGTTGAGGTGTGATGATTGGCACGGTTTTGGTTGTGTTTACTGCACTGAGCTGAGGTGTGATGATTGGCACAGTTTTGGGTGTGTTTACTGCACTGGGTTGAGGTGTGATGATTGGCACGGTTTTGGTTGTGTTTACTGCACTGGGCTGAGGTGTGATGATTGGCACAGTTTTGGGTGTGTTTACTGCACTGGGTTGAGGTGTGATGATTGGCACAGTTTTAGGTGTGTTTGCTGCACTGGGTTGAGGTGTGATAATTGGCACAGTTTTGGGTGTGTTTACTGCACTGGGTTGAGGTGTGATGATTGGCACAGTTTTGCTTGTGTTCACTGCACTGGGTTGAGATGTGATGATTGGCACAGTTTTAGGTGTGTTTACTGCACTGGGCTGAGGTGTGATAATTGGCACGGTTTTGGTTGTGTTTACTGCACTGGGCTGAGGTGTGATGATTGGCACAGTTTTGGGTGTGTTTACTGCACTGGGTTGAGGTGTGATGATTGGTACGGTTTTGGTTGTGTTTACTGCACTGGGTTGAGGTGTGATAATTGGCACAGTTTTGGGTGTGTTTACTGCACTGGGCTGAGGTGTGATAATTGGCACGGTTTTGGTTGTGTTTACTGCACTGGGCTGAGGTGTGATGATTGGCACAGTTTTGGGTGTGTTTACTGCACTGGGTTGAGGTGTGATGATTGGCACGGTTTTGGTTGTGTTTACTGCACTGGGCTGAGGTGTGATGATTGGCACAGTTTTGGGTGTGTTTACTGCACTGGGCTGAGGTGTGATGATTGGCACGGTTTTGGTTGTGTTTACTGCACGGGGCTGAGATGTGATGATTGGCACGGTTTTGGTTGTGTTTACTGCACTGGGTTGAGGTGTGATGATTGGCACAGTTTTGGGTGTGTTTACTGCACTGGGCTGAGGTGTGATAATTGGCACGGTTTTGGTTGTGTTTACTGCACTGGGTTGAGGTGTGATAATTGGCACAGTTTTGGGTGTGTTTACTGCACTGGGCTGAGGTGTGATAATTGGCACGGTTTTGGTTGTGTTTACTGCACTTAGCTGAGGTGTGATGATTGGCACGGTTTTGGGTGTGTTTACTGCACTGGGCTGAGGTGTGATAATTGGCACGGTTTTGGTTGTGTTTACTGCACTGGGTTGAGGTGTGATGATTGGCACAGTTTTGGGTGTGTTTACTGCACTGGGCTGAGGTGTGATAATTGGCACGGTTTTGGTTGTGTTTACTGCACTGGGTTGAGGTGTGATAATTGGCACATTTTTTGGGTGTGTTTACTGCACTGGGCTGAGGTGTGATGATTGGCACGGTTTTGGTTGTGTTTACTGCACTGGGTTGAGGTGTGATGATTGGCACGGTTTTGGTTGTGTTTACTACACTGGGCTGAGGTGTGATAATTGGCACAGTTTTGGGTGTGTTTACTGCACTGGGCTGAGGTGTGATAATTGGCACAGTTTTTGGTTGTGTTTACTGCACTGCGCTGAGGTGTGATAATTGGCACAGTTTTGGTTGTGTTTACTGCACTGGGTTGAGGTGTGATGATTGGCACAGTTTTAGGCGTGTTTACTGCACTGGGTTGAGGTGTGATGATTGGCACAGTTTTGGGTGTGTTTACTGCACTGGGTTGAGGTGTGATGATTGGCACAGTTTTGGGTGTGTTTACTGCACTGGGTTGAGGTGTGATGATTGGTACGGTTTTGGTTGTGTTTACTGCACTGGGTTGAGGTGTGATAATTGGCACAGTTTTGGGTGTGTTTACTGCACTGGGCTGAGGTGTGATAATTGGCACGGTTTTGGTTGTGTTTACTGCACTGGGCTGAGGTGTGATGATTGGCACAGTTTTGGGTGTGTTTACTGCACTGGGTTGAGGTGTGATGATTGGCACGGTTTTGGTTGTGTTTACTGCACTGGGCTGAGGTGTGATGATTGGCACAGTTTTGGGTGTGTTTACTGCACTGGGCTGAGGTGTGATGATTGGCACGGTTTTGGTTGTGTTTACTGCACGGGGCTGAGATGTGATGATTGGCACGGTTTTGGTTGTGTTTACTGCACTGGGCTGAGGTGTGATGATTGGCACAGTTTTGGGTGTGTTTACTGCACTGGGTTGAGGTGTGATGATTGGCACGGTTTTGGTTGTGTTTACTGCACTGGGCTGAGGTGTGATGATTGGCACAGTTTTGGGTGTGTTTACTGCACTGGGCTGAGGTGTGATGATTGGCACGGTTTTGGTTGTGTTTACTGCACTGGGCTGAGGTGTGATGATTGGCACAGTTTTGGGTGTGTTTACTGCACTGGGTTGAGGTGTGATAATTGGCACGGTTTTGGTTGTGTTTACTGCACTGGGTTGAGGTGTGATGATTGGCACAGTTTTGGTTGTGTTTGCTGCACTGGGCTGAGATGTGATGATTGGCACGGTTTTGGTTGTGTTTACTGCACTGGGTTGAGGTGTGATGATTGGCACGGTTTTGGTTGTGTTTACTGCACTGGGCTGAGGTGTGATAATTGGCACGGTTTTGGTTGTGTTTACTGCACTGGGCTGAGGTGTGATGATTGGCACGGTTTTGGTTGTGTTTACTGCACTGGGTTGAGGTGTGATAATTGGCACAGTTTTGGGTGTGTTTACTGCACTGGGCTGAGGTGTGATAATTGGCACGGTTTTGGTTGTGTTTACTGCACTGGGCTGAGGTGTGATGATTGGCACAGTTTTGGTTGTGTTTACTGCACTGGGCTGAGGTGTGATAATTGGCACAGTTTTGCTTGTGTTTACTGCACTGGGCTGAGGTGTGATGATTGGCACAGTTTTGGGTGTGTTTACTGCACTGGGCTGAGGTGTGATAATTGGCACAGTTTTGGTTGTGTTTACTGCACTGGGTTGAGGTGTGATAATTAGCACAGTTTTGGGTGTGTTTACTGCACTGGGTTGAGGTGTGATGATTGGCACGGTTTTGGTTGTGTTTACTGCACTGGGCTGAGGTGTGATGATTGGCACAGTTTTGGGTGTGTTTACTGCACTGGGTTGAGGTGTGATAATTGGCACGGTTTTGGTTGTGTTTACTGCACTGGGTTGAGGTGTGATGATTGGCACAGTTTTGGTTGTGTTTGCTGCACTGGGCTGAGATGTGATTATTGGCACGGTTTTGGTTGTGTTTACTGCACTGGGTTGAGGTGTGATGATTGGCACGGTTTTGGTTGTGTTTACTGCACTGGGCTGAGGTGTGATAATTGGCACGGTTTTGGTTGTGTTTACTGCACTGGGCTGAGGTGTGATGATTGGCACGGTTTTGGTTGTGTTTACTGCACTGGGTTGAGGTGTGATAATTGGCACAGTTTTGGGTGTGTTTACTGCACTGGGCTGAGGTGTGATAATTGGCACGGTTTTGGTTGTGTTTACTGCACTGGGCTGAGGTGTGATGATTGGCACAGTTTTGGTTGTGTTTACTGCACTGGGCTGAGGTGTGATGATTGGCACAGTTTTGCTTGTGTTTACTGCACTGGGCTGAGGTGTGATGATTGGCACAGTTTTGGGTGTGTTGTCGCACTGGGCTGAGGTGTGATATTTGGCACAGTTTTGGTTGTGTTTACTGCACTGGGTTGAGGTGTGATAATTAGCACAGTTTTTGGGTGTGTTTACTGCACTGGGCTGAGGTGTGATGATTGGCACGGTTTTGGTTGTGTTTACTGCACTGGGCTGAGGTGTGATAATTGGCACGGTTTTGGTTGTGTTTACTGCACTGGGTTGAGGTGTGATGATTGGCACAGTTTTGGGTGTGTTTACTGCACTGGGCTGAGGTGTGATAATTGGCACAGTTTTGGTTGTGTTTACTGCACTGGGCTGAGGTGTGATGATTGGCACAGTTTTGGGTGTGTTTACTGCACTGGGCTGAGGTGTGATGATTGGCACAGTTTTGGTTGTGTTTACTGCACTGGGTTGAGGTGTGATGATTGGCACAGTTTTGGGCGTGTTTACTGCACTGGGTTAAGGTGTGATGATTGGCACAGTTTTGGTCGTGTTGACTGCACTGGGTTGAGGTGTGATGATTGACACAGTTTTGGGTGTGTTTGCTGCACTGGGCTGAGGTGTGATAATTGGCACAGTTTTGCTTGTGTTTGCTGCACTGGGCTGAGATGTGATGATTGGCACAGTTTTGGGTGTGTTTACTTCACTGGGTTGAGGTGTGATGATTGGCACGGTTTTGGTTGTGTTTACTGCACTGGGTTGAGGTGTGATAATTGGCACGGTTTTGGTTGTGTTTACTGCACTGGGCTGAGGTGTGATGATTGGCACGGTTTTGGTTGTGTTTACTGCACTGGGTTGAGGTGTGATGATTGGCACAGTTTTGGGTGGGTTTACTGCACTGGGTTGAGGTGTGATAATTGGCACGGTTTTGGTTGTGTTTACTGCACTGGGCTGAGGTGTGATGATTGGCACAGTTTTTGGGTGTGTTTACTGCACTGGGTTGAGGTGTGATAATTGGCACGGTTTTGGTTGTGTTTACTGCACTGGGCTGAGGTGTGATGATTGGCACAGTTTTGGGTGTGTTTACTGCACTGGGTTGAGGTGTGATGATTGGCACGGTTTTGGTTGTGTTTACTGCACTGGGTTGAGGTGTGATGATTGGCACAGTTTTGGTTGTGTTTGCTGCACTGGGCTGAGATGTGATGATTGGCACGGTTTTGGTTGTGTTTACTGCACTGGGTTGAGGTGTGATGATTGGCACGGTTTTGGTTGTGTTTACTGCACTGGGCTGAGGTGTGATAATTGGCACGGTTTTGGTTGTGTTTACTGCACTGGGCTGAGGTGTGATGATTGGCACGGTTTTGGTTGTGTTTACTGCACTGGGTTGAGGTGTGATAATTGGCACAGTTTTGGGTGTGTTTACTGCACTGGGCTGAGGTGTGATAATTGGCACGGTTTTGGTTGTGTTTACTGCACTGGGCTGAGGTGTGATGATTGGCACGGTTTTGGTTGTGTTTACTGCACTGGGTTGAGGTGTGATAATTGGCACAGTTTTGGGTGTGTTTACTGCACTGGGCTGAGGTGTGATAATTGGCACGGTTTTGGTTGTGTTTACTGCACTGGGCTGAGGTGTGATGATTGGCACAGTTTTGCTTGTGTTTACTGCACTGGGCTGAGGTGTGATGATTGGCACAGTTTTGGGTGTGTTTACTGCACTGGGCTGAGGTGTGATAATTGGCACAGTTTTGGTTGTGTTTACTGCACTGGGTTGAGGTGTGATAATTAGCACAGTTTTTGGGTGTGTTTACTGCACTGGGCTGAGGTGTGATGATTGGCACGGTTTTGGTTGTGTTTACTGCACTGGGTTGAGGTGTGATAATTGGCACAGTTTTGGTTGTGTTTACTGCACTGGGCTGAGGTGTGATAATTGGCACGGTTTTGGTTGTGTTTACTGCACTGGGCTGAGGTGTGATGATTGGCACAGTTTTGGTTGTGTTTACTGCACTGGGCTGAGGTGTGATGATTGGCACAGTTTTGCTTGTGTTTACTGCACTGGGCTGAGGTGTGATGATTGGCACAGTTTTGGGTGTGTTTACTGCACTGGGCTGAGGTGTGATAATTGGCACAGTTTTGGTTGTGTTTACTGCACTGGGTTGAGGTGTGATAATTAGCACAGTTTTTGGGTGTGTTTACTGCACTGGGCTGAGGTGTGATTATTGGCACGGTTTTGGTTGTGTTTACTGCACTGGGCTGAGGTGTGATAATTGGCACGGTTTTGGTTGTGTTTACTGCACTGGGTTGAGGTGTGATGATTGGCACAGTTTTGGGTGTGTTTACTGCAGTGGGCTGAGGTGTGATAATTGGCACGGTTTTGGTTGTGTTTACTGCACTGGGCTGAGGTGTGATGATTGGCACAGTTTTGGGTGTGTTTACTGCACTGGGCTGAGGTGTGATGATTGGCACAGTTTTAGTTATGTTTACTGCACTGGGTTGAGGTGTGATGATTGGCACAGTTTTGGGCGTGTTTACTGCACTGGGTTAAGGTGTGATGATTGGCACAGTTTTGGTCGTGTTGACTGCACTGGGTTGAGGTGTGATGATTGACACAGTTTTGGGTGTGTTTGCTGCACTGGGCTGAGGTGTGATAATTGGCACAGTTTTGCTTGTGTTTGCTGCACTGGGCTGAGATGTGATGATTGGCACAGTTTTGGGTGTGTTTACTTCACTGGGTTGAGGTGTGATGATTGGCACGGTTTTGGTTGTGTTTACTGCACTGGGTTGAGGTGTGATAATTGGCACGGTTTTGGTTGTGTTTACTGCACTGGGCTGAGGTGTGATGATTGGCACGGTTTTGGGTGTGTTTACTGCACTGGGTTGAGGTGTGATGATTGGCACAGTTTTGGGTGTGTTTACTGCACTGGGTTGAGGTGTGATAATTGGCACGGTTTTGGTTGTGTTTACTGCACTGAGCTGAGGTGTGATGATTGGCACAGTTTTGGGTGTGTTTACTGCACTGGGTTGAGGTGTGATGATTGGCACGGTTTTGGTTGTGTTTACTGCACTGGGCTGAGGTGTGATGATTGGCACAGTTTTGGGTGTGTTTACTGCACTGGGTTGAGGTGTGATGATTGGCACGGTTTTGGTTGTGTTTACTGCACTGGGTTGAGGTGTGATGATTGGCACAGTTTTGGTTGTGTTTGCTGCACTGGGCTGAGATGTGATGATTGGCACGGTTTTGGTTGTGTTTACTGCACTGGGTTGAGGTGTGATGATTGGCACGGTTTTGGTTGTGTTTACTGCACTGGGCTGAGGTGTGATGATTGGCACAGTTTTGGGTGTGTTTACTGCACTGGGTTGAGGTGTGATGATTGGCACGGTTTTGGTTGTGTTTACTGCACTGAGCTGAGGTGTGATGATTGGCACAGTTTTGGGTGTGTTTACTGCACTGGGTTGAGGTGTGATGATTGGCACGGTTTTGGTTGTGTTTACTGCACTGGGCTGAGGTGTGATGATTGGCACAGTTTTGGGTGTGTTTACTGCACTGGGTTGAGGTGTGATGATTGGCACGGTTTTGGTTGTGTTTACTGCACTGGGTTGAGGTGTGATGATTGGCACAGTTTTGGTTGTGTTTGCTGCACTGGGCTGAGATGTGATGATTGGCACGGTTTTGGTTGTGTTTACTGCACTGGGTTGAGGTGTGATGATTGGCACGGTTTTGGTTGTGTTTACTGCACTGGGCTGAGGTGTGATGATTGGCACAGTTTTGGGTGTGTTTACTGCACTGGGTTGAGGTGTGATGATTGGCACGGTTTTGGTTGTGTTTACTGCACTGGGTTGAGGTGTGATGATTGGCACAGTTTTGGTTGTGTTTGCTGCACTGGGCTGAGATGTGATGATTGGCACGGTTTTGGTTGTGTTTACTGCACTGGGTTGAGGTGTGATGATTGGCACGGTTTTGGTTGTGTTTACTGCACTGGGCTGAGGTGTGATAATTGGCACGGTTTTGGTTGTGTTTACTGCACTGGGCTGAGGTGTGATGATTGGCACGGTTTTGGTTGTGTTTACTGCACTGGGTTGAGGTGTGATAATTGGCACAGTTTTGGGTGTGTTTACTGCACTGGGCTGAGGCTTGATAATTGGCACGGTTTTGGTTGTGTTTACTGCACTGGGCTGAGGTGTGATGATTGGCACGGTTTTGGTTGTGTTTACTGCACTGGGTTGAGGTGTGATAATTGGCACAGTTTTGGGTGTGTTTACTGCACTGGGCTGAGGTGTGATAATTGGCACGGTTTTGGTTGTGTTTACTGCACTGGGCTGAGGTGTGATGATTGGCACAGTTTTGGTTGTGTTTACTGCACTGGGCTGAGGTGTGATGATTGGCACAGTTTTAGGTGTGTTTACTGCACTGGGCTGAGGTGTGATAATTGGCACGGTTTTGGTTGTGTTTACTGCACTGGGCTGAGGTGTGATAATTGGCACGGTTTTGGTTGTGTTTACTGCACTGGGTTGAGGTGTGATGATTGGCACAGTTTTTGGGTGTGTTTACTGCACTGGGCTGAGGTGTGATGATTGGCACGGTTTTGGTTGTGTTTACTGCACTGGGCTGAGGTGTGATAATTGGCACGGTTTTGGTTGTGTTTACTGCACTGGGTTGAGGTGTGATGATTGGCACAGTTTTGGGTGTGTTTACTGCACTGGGCTGAGGTGTGATAATTGGCACGGTTTTGGTTGTGTTTACTGCACTGGGCTGAGGTGTGATGATTGGCACAGTTTTGGGTGTGTTTACTGCACTGGGCTGAGGTGTGATGATTGGCACAGTTTTGGTTGTGTTTACTGCACTGGGTTGAGGTGTGATGATTGGCACAGTTTTGGGCGTGTTTACTGCACTGGGTTAAGGTGTGATGATTGGCACAGTTTTAGGCGTGTTTACTGCACTGGGTTGAGGTGTGATGATTGACACAGTTTTGGGTGTGTTTGCTGCACTGGGCTGAGGTGTGATGATTGGCACAGTTTTGCTTGTGTTTGCTGCACTGGGCTGAGATGTGATGATTGGCACAGTTTTGGGTGTGTTTACTTCACTGGGTTGAGGTGTGATGATTGGCACGGTTTTGGTTGTGTTTACTGCACTGGGCTGAGGTGTGATAATTGGCACGGTTTTGGTTGTGTTTACTGCACTGGGCTGAGGTGTGATGATTGGCACGGTTTTGGTTGTGTTTACTGCACTGGGCTGAGGTGTGATGATTGGCACAGTTTTGGGTGTGTTTACTGCACTGGGCTGAGGTGTGATAATTGGCACGGTTTTGGTTGTGTTTACTGCACTGGGCTGAGGTGTGATGATTGGCACAGTTTTGGGCGTGTTTACTGCACTGGGCTGAGGTGTGATGATTGGCACGGTTTTGGTTGTGTTTACTGCACTGGGTTGAGGTGTGATAATTGGCACAGTTTTGGGTGTGTTTACTGCACTGGGCTGAGGTGTGATAATTGGCACGGTTTTGGTTGTGTTTACTGCACTGGGCTGAGGTGTGATAATTGGCACGGTTTTGGTTGTGTTTACTGCACTGGGCTGAGGTGTGATGATTGGCACAGTTTTGCTTGTGTTTACTGCACTGGGCTGAGGTGTGATGATTGGCACAGTTTTGGGTATGTTTACTGCACTGGGCTGAGGTGGGATAATTGGCACGGTTTTGGTTGTGTTTACTGCACTGGGTTGAGGTGTGATAATTAGCACAGTTTTTGGGTGTGTTTACTGCACTGGGCTGAGGTGTGATGATTGGCACGGTTTTGGTTGTGTTTACTGCACTGGGCTGAGGTGTGATGATTGGCACGGTTTTGGTTGTGTTTACTACACTGGGCTGAGGTGTGATAATTGGCACAGTTTTTGGGTGTGTTTACTGCACTGGGCTGAGGTGTGATAATTGGCACAGTTTTTGGTTGTGTTTACTGCACTGGGCTGAGGTGTGATGATTGGCACAGTTTTGCTTGTGTTTACTGCACTGGGTTGAGGTGTGATGATTGGCACAGTTTTAGGCGTGTTTACTGCACTGGGTTGAGGTGTGATAATTGGCACAGTTTTGGGTGTGTTTACTGCACTGGGTTGAGGTGTGATGATTGGCACGGTTTTGGTTGTGTTTACTGCACTGGGTTGAGGTGTGATGATTGGCACAGTTTTGGTTGTGTTTGCTGCACTGGGCTGAGATGTGATGATTGGCACGGTTTTGGTTGTGTTTACTGCACTGGGTTGAGGTGTGATGATTGGCACGGTTTTGGTTGTGTTTACTGCACTGGGCTGAGGTGTGATGATTGGCACAGTTTTGGGTGTGTTTACTGCACTGGGTTGAGGTGTGATGATTGGCACGGTTTTGGTTGTGTTTACTGCACTGGGTTGAGGTGTGATGATTGGCACAGTTTTGGTTGTGTTTGCTGCACTGGGCTGAGATGTGATGATTGGCACGGTTTTGGTTGTGTTTACTGCACTGGGTTGAGGTGTGATGATTGGCACGGTTTTGGTTGTGTTTACTGCACTGGGCTGAGGTGTGATAATTGGCACGGTTTTGGTTGTGTTTACTGCACTGGGCTGAGGTGTGATGATTGGCACGGTTTTGGTTGTGTTTACTGCACTGGGTTGAGGTGTGATAATTGGCACAGTTTTGGGTGTGTTTACTGCACTGGGCTGAGGTGTGATAATTGGCACGGTTTTGGTTGTGTTTACTGCACTGGGCTGAGGTGTGATGATTGGCACGGTTTTGGTTGTGTTTACTGCACTGGGTTGAGGTGTGATAATTGGCACAGTTTTGGGTGTGTTTACTGCACTGGGCTGAGGTGTGATAATTGGCACGGTTTTGGTTGTGTTTACTGCACTGGGCTGAGGTGTGATGATTGGCACGGTTTTGGTTGTGTTTACTGCACTGGGCTGAGGTGTGATGATTGGCACAGTTTTAGGTGTGTTTACTGCACTGGGCTGAGGTGTGATAATTGGCACGGTTTTGGTTGTGTTTACTGCACTGGGCTGAGGTGTGATAATTGGCACGGTTTTGGTTGTGTTTACTGCACTGGGTTGAGGTGTGATGATTGGCACAGTTTTTGGGTGTGTTTACTGCACTGGGCTGAGGTGTGATGATTGGCACGGTTTTGGTTGTGTTTACTGCACTGGGCTGAGGTGTGATAATTGGCACGGTTTTGGTTGTGTTTACTGCACTGGGTTGAGGTGTGATGATTGGCACAGTTTTGGGTGTGTTTACTGCACTGGGCTGAGGTGTGATAATTGGCACGGTTTTGGTTGTGTTTACTGCACTGGGCTGAGGTGTGATGATTGGCACAGTTTTGGGTGTGTTTACTGCACTGGGCTGAGGTGTGATGATTGGCACAGTTTTGGTTGTGTTTACTGCACTGGGTTGAGGTGTGATGATTGGCACAGTTTTGGGCGTGTTTACTGCACTGGGTTAAGGTGTGATGATTGGCACAGTTTTAGGCGTGTTTACTGCACTGGGTTGAGGTGTGATGATTGACACAGTTTTGGGTGTGTTTGCTGCACTGGGCTGAGGTGTGATGATTGGCACAGTTTTGCTTGTGTTTGCTGCACTGGGCTGAGATGTGATGATTGGCACAGTTTTGGGTGTGTTTACTTCACTGGGTTGAGGTGTGATGATTGGCACGGTTTTGGTTGTGTTTACTGCACTGGGCTGAGGTGTGATAATTGGCACGGTTTTGGGTGTGTTTACTGCACTGGGCTGAGGTGTGATGATTGGCACGGTTTTGGTTGTGTTTACTGCACTGGGCTGAGGTGTGATGATTGGCACAGTTTTGGGTGTGTTTACTGCACTGGGCTGAGGTGTGATAATTGGCACGGTTTTGGTTGTGTTTACTGCACTGGGCTGAGGTGTGATGATTGGCACAGTTTTGGGCGTGTTTACTGCACTGGGCTGAGGTGTGATGATTGGCACGGTTTTGGTTGTGTTTACTGCACTGGGTTGAGGTGTGATAATTGGCACAGTTTTGGGTGTGTTTACTGCACTGGGCTGAGGTGTGATAATTGGCACGGTTTTGGTTGTGTTTACTGCACTGGGCTGAGGTGTGATAATTGGCACGGTTTTGGTTGTGTTTACTGCACTGGGCTGAGGTGTGATGATTGGCACAGTTTTGCTTGTGTTTACTGCACTGGGCTGAGGTGTGATGATTGGCACAGTTTTGGGTATGTTTACTGCACTGGGCTGAGGTGGGATAATTGGCACGGTTTTGGTTGTGTTTACTGCACTGGGTTGAGGTGTGATAATTAGCACAGTTTTTGGGTGTGTTTACTGCACTGGGCTGAGGTGTGATGATTGGCACGGTTTTGGTTGTGTTTACTGCACTGGGTTGAGGTGTGATGATTGGCACGGTTTTGGTTGTGTTTACTGCACTGGGCTGAGGTGTGATGATTGGCACAGTTTTGGGTGTGTTTACTGCACTGGGTTGAGGTGTGATGATTGGCACGGTTTTGGTTGTGTTTACTGCACTGAGCTGAGGTGTGATGATTGGCACAGTTTTGGGTGTGTTTACTGCACTGGGTTGAGGTGTGATGATTGGCACGGTTTTGGTTGTGTTTACTGCACTGGGCTGAGGTGTGATGATTGGCACAGTTTTGGGTGTGTTTACTGCACTGGGTTGAGGTGTGATGATTGGCACAGTTTTAGGTGTGTTTGCTGCACTGGGTTGAGGTGTGATAATTGGCACAGTTTTGGGTGTGTTTACTGCACTGGGTTGAGGTGTGATGATTGGCACAGTTTTGCTTGTGTTCACTGCACTGGGTTGAGATGTGATGATTGGCACAGTTTTAGGTGTGTTTACTGCACTGGGCTGAGGTGTGATAATTGGCACGGTTTTGGTTGTGTTTACTGCACTGGGCTGAGGTGTGATGATTGGCACAGTTTTGGGTGTGTTTACTGCACTGGGTTGAGGTGTGATGATTGGTACGGTTTTGGTTGTGTTTACTGCACTGGGTTGAGGTGTGATAATTGGCACAGTTTTGGGTGTGTTTACTGCACTGGGCTGAGGTGTGATAATTGGCACGGTTTTGGTTGTGTTTACTGCACTGGGCTGAGGTGTGATGATTGGCACAGTTTTGGGTGTGTTTACTGCACTGGGTTGAGGTGTGATGATTGGCACGGTTTTGGTTGTGTTTACTGCACTGGGCTGAGGTGTGATGATTGGCACAGTTTTGGGTGTGTTTACTGCACTGGGCTGAGGTGTGATGATTGGCACGGTTTTGGTTGTGTTTACTGCACGGGGCTGAGATGTGATGATTGGCACGGTTTTGGTTGTGTTTACTGCACTGGGTTGAGGTGTGATGATTGGCACAGTTTTGGGTGTGTTTACTGCACTGGGCTGAGGTGTGATAATTGGCACGGTTTTGGTTGTGTTTACTGCACTGGGTTGAGGTGTGATAATTGGCACAGTTTTGGGTGTGTTTACTGCACTGGGCTGAGGTGTGATAATTGGCACGGTTTTGGTTGTGTTTACTGCACTTAGCTGAGGTGTGATGATTGGCACGGTTTTGGGTGTGTTTACTGCACTGGGCTGAGGTGTGATAATTGGCACGGTTTTGGTTGTGTTTACTGCACTGGGTTGAGGTGTGATGATTGGCACAGTTTTGGGTGTGTTTACTGCACTGGGCTGAGGTGTGATAATTGGCACGGTTTTGGTTGTGTTTACTGCACTGGGTTGAGGTGTGATAATTGGCACATTTTTTGGGTGTGTTTACTGCACTGGGCTGAGGTGTGATGATTGGCACGGTTTTGGTTGTGTTTACTGCACTGGGTTGAGGTGTGATGATTGGCACGGTTTTGGTTGTGTTTACTACACTGGGCTGAGGTGTGATAATTGGCACAGTTTTGGGTGTGTTTACTGCACTGGGCTGAGGTGTGATAATTGGCACAGTTTTTGGTTGTGTTTACTGCACTGCGCTGAGGTGTGATAATTGGCACAGTTTTGGTTGTGTTTACTGCACTGGGTTGAGGTGTGATGATTGGCACAGTTTTAGGCGTGTTTACTGCACTGGGTTGAGGTGTGATGATTGGCACAGTTTTGGGTGTGTTTACTGCACTGGGTTGAGGTGTGATGATTGGCACAGTTTTGGGTGTGTTTACTGCACTGGGTTGAGGTGTGATGATTGGTACGGTTTTGGTTGTGTTTACTGCACTGGGTTGAGGTGTGATAATTGGCACAGTTTTGGGTGTGTTTACTGCACTGGGCTGAGGTGTGATAATTGGCACGGTTTTGGTTGTGTTTACTGCACTGGGCTGAGGTGTGATGATTGGCACAGTTTTGGGTGTGTTTACTGCACTGGGTTGAGGTGTGATGATTGGCACGGTTTTGGTTGTGTTTACTGCACTGGGCTGAGGTGTGATGATTGGCACAGTTTTGGGTGTGTTTACTGCACTGGGCTGAGGTGTGATGATTGGCACGGTTTTGGTTGTGTTTACTGCACGGGGCTGAGATGTGATGATTGGCACGGTTTTGGTTGTGTTTACTGCACTGGGCTGAGGTGTGATGATTGGCACAGTTTTGGGTGTGTTTACTGCACTGGGCTGAGGTGTGATAATTGGCACGGTTTTGGTTGTGTTTACTGCACTGGGCTGAGGTGTGATGATTGGCACGGTTTTGGTTGTGTTTACTGCACTGGGTTGAGGTGTGATAATTGGCACAGTTTTGGGTGTGTTTACTGCACTGGGCTGAGGTGTGATAATTGGCACGGTTTTGGTTGTGTTTACTGCACTTAGCTGAGGTGTGATGATTGGCACGGTTTTGGGTGTGTTTACTGCACTGGGCTGAGGTGTGATAATTGGCACGGTTTTGGTTGTGTTTACTGCACTGGGTTGAGGTGTGATGATTGGCACAGTTTTGGGTGTGTTTACTGCACTGGGCTGAGGTGTGATAATTGGCACGGTTTTGGTTGTGTTTACTGCACTGGGTTGAGGTGTGATAATTGGCACATTTTTTGGGTGTGTTTACTGCACTGGGCTGAGGTGTGATGATTGGCACGGTTTTGGTTGTGTTTACTGCACTGGGTTGAGGTGTGATGATTGGCACGGTTTTGGTTGTGTTTACTACACTGGGCTGAGGTGTGATAATTGGCACAGTTTTGGGTGTGTTTACTGCACTGGGCTGAGGTGTGATAATTGGCACAGTTTTTGGTTGTGTTTACTGCACTGCGCTGAGGTGTGATAATTGGCACAGTTTTGGTTGTGTTTACTGCACTGGGTTGAGGTGTGATGATTGGCACAGTTTTAGGCGTGTTTACTGCACTGGGTTGAGGTGTGATGATTGGCACAGTTTTGGGTGTGTTTACTGCACTGGGTTGAGGTGTGATGATTGGCACAGTTTTGGGTGTGTTTACTGCACTGGGTTGAGGTGTGATAATTGGCACAGTTTTGGTTGTGTTTACTGCACTGGGTTGAGGTGTGATGATTGGCACAGTTTTGGGTGTGTTTACTGCACTGGGCTGAGGTGTGATAATTGGCACGGTTTTGGTTGTGTTTACTGCACTGGGCTGAGGTGTGATGATTGGCACAGTTTTGGGTGTGTTTACTGCACTGGGCTGAGGTGTGATAATTGGCACGGTTTTGGTTGTGTTTACTGCACTGGGTTGAGGTGTGATGATTGGCACAGTTTTGGTTGTGTTTGGTGCACTGGGCTGAGGTGTGATAATTGGCACGGTTTTGGTTGTGTTTACTGCACTGGGCTGAGGTGTGATGATTAGCACAGTTTTGGGTGTGTTTACTGCACTGGGTTGAGGTGTGATGATTGGCACAGTTTTAGGCGTGTTTACTGCACTGGGTTGAGGTGTGATGATTGGCACAGTTTTGGGTGTGTTTACTGCACTGGGTTGAGGTGTGATGATTGGCACAGTTTTGGGTGTGTTTGCTGCACTGGGTTGAGGTGTGATAATTGGCACAGTTTTGGGTGTGTTTACTGCACTGGGCTGAGGTGTGATAATTGGCACGGTTTTGGTTGTGTTTACTGCACTGGGTTGAGGTGTGATGATTGGCACAGTTTTGGTTGTGTTTACTGCACTGGGTTGAGGTGTGATGATTGGCACGGTTTTGGTTGTGTTTACTGCACTGGGCTGAGGTGTGATTATTGGCACGGTTTTGGTTGTGTTTACTGCACTGGGCTGAGGTGTGATTATTGGCACGGTTTTGGTTGTGTTTACTGCACTGGGCTGAGGTGTGATGATTGGCACGGTTTTGGTTGTGTTTACTGCACTGGGTTGAGGTGTGATGATTGGCACGGTTTTGGTTGTGTTTACTGCACTGGGCTGAGGTGTGATGATTGGCACAGTTTTGGGTGTGTTTACTGCACTGGGCTGAGGTGTGATGATTGGCACGGTTTTGGTTGTGTTTGCTGCACTAGGCTGAGATGTGATGATTGGCACGGTTTTGGTTGTGTTTACTGCACTGGGTTGAGGTGTGATGATTGGCACAGTTTTGGGTGTGTTTACTGCACTGGGCTGAGGTGTGATGATTGGCACAGTTTTGGTTGTGTTTGCTGCACTGGGCTGAGATGTGATGATTGGCACGGTTTTGGTTGTGTTTACTGCACTGGGTTGAGGTGTGATGATTGGCACAGTTTTGGGTGTGTTTACTGCACTGGGCTGAGGTGTGATAATTGGCACGGTTTTGGTTGTGTTTACTGCACTGGGTTGAGGTGTGATAATTGGCACAGTTTTGGGTGTGTTTACTGCACTGGGCTGAGGTGTGATAATTGGCACGGTTTTGGTTGTGTTTACTGCACTTAGCTGAGGTGTGATGATTGGCACAGTTTTGGGTATGTTTACTGCACTGGGCTGAGGTGTGATGATTGGCACGGTTTTGGTTGTGTTTACTGCACTGGGTTGAGGTGTGATGATTGGCACAGTTTTGGGTGTGTTTACTGCACTGGGCTGAGGTGTGATAATTGGCACGGTTTTGGTTGTGTTTA
>CATNEM010000040.1:175000-390000 GCA_950096795.1 Macrostomum cliftonense | reverse complement strand
GATGCAGGGGGATAGATGCAGGGGGATAGACGCAGGGGGATAGATGCAGGGGGATAGATGCAGGGGGATAGATGCAGGGGATATATGCAGGGGATTAATGCAGGGGATTAATGCAGGGGGATAGATGCAGGGGGATAGATGCAGGGGGATAGATGCAGGGGGATAGATGCAGGGGGATAGATGCAGGGGGATAGATGCAGGGGGATAGATGCAGGGGGATAGATGCAGGGGGATAGATGCAGGGGGATAGACGCAGGGGGATAAATGCAGGGGATAGATGCAGGGGGATTGATGCAAGGGGATAGACGCAGGGGGATAGATGCAGGGGGATAGATGCAGGGGGATAGACACAGGGGGATAGACGCAGGGGGATAAATGCAGGGGATAGATGCAGGGGGATTGATGCAAGGGGATAGACGCAGGGGGATAGATGCAGGGGGATAGATGCAGGGGGATAGATGCAGGGGGATAGACACAGGGGGATAGATGCAGGGGGTAGACGCAGGGGAATAGATGCAGGGGGATAGATGCAGGGGGATAGACGCAGGGGGATAGACGCAGGGGGATAGATGCAGGGGGATAGATGCAGGGGATTAATGCAGGGGATTAATGCAGGGGGATAGATGCAGCAGGATGGGTGCAGGGGGATGGAGGCAAGCAATTACATATAAAGGACATAAACGTCAATGATGCATAGAGGCGCCACATGTTAGATTTAATAACTTTTTCTAGCTGATGCTGAAAGCAGTGAAATTTTCTCTCTTGATAAAGCAGTCAACTTGAAAGGGCCGCCGTTGGATCGACTTTGCAATCAAGCCTGATCGAATGAGGAGAAAATTTGGCTCTACTTCTTGAATCTTTGCCTCCTCATTTTCGGCATTTTGGTAACCATGCGATAGCTGGCAGCTGGGAGCTCCAGCCCTTTTGGTCCCTCAAAGTTTTAGTGCCATCATGGGACGCATCAACCACCTATAGAACTCGTTATTTTCCCCCACACCACCAACACCGCTCACCGTCCTCATCGACCTGCTTCATCATGTCTCGAAGTTCAGCATCGCTTGGCCGCTGCCCCAGTGCCTTCATCACCTCGCCCAGCTCGTCGGAGCTCACGTTGCCATCGCCGTTCTTGTCAAACAGGCAGAATGCCTCACGGATGTCTAAGGGATAGATAGATAGATACATAGATAGATAGATAGATAGATAGATAGATAGATAGATAGATAGATACATAGATAGATAGATAGATAGATAGATAGATAGATACATAGATAGATAGATAGATAGATAGATAGATAGATAGATAGATAGATAGATAGATAGATAGATAGATAGATAGATAGATAGATAGATAGATAGATAGATAGATAGATAGATAGATAGATAGATAGATAGATAGATAGATAGATAGATAGATAGATAGATAGATAGATAGATAGATAGATAGATAGATAGATAGATAGATAGATAGATAGATAGATAGATAGATAGATAGATAGATAGATAGATAGATAGATAGATAGATAGATAGATAGATAGATAGATAGATAGATAGATAGATAGATAGATAGATAGATAGATAGATAGATAGATAGATAGATAGATAGATAGATAGATAGATAGATAGATAGATAGATAGATAGATAGATAGATAGATAGATAGATAGATAGATAGATAGATAGATAGATAGATAGATAGATAGATAGATAGATAGATAGATAGATAGATAGATAGATAGATAGATAGATAGATAGATAGATAGATAGATAGATAGATAGATAGATAGATAGATAGATAGATAGATAGATAGATAGATAGATAGATAGATAGATAGATAGATAGATAGATAGATAGATAGATAGATAGATAGATAGATAGATAGATAGATAGATAGATAGATAGATAGATAGATAGATAGATATATAGATAGATAGATAGATAGATAGATAGATATATAGATAGATATATAGATAGATAGATAGATAGATAGATAGATAGATAGATAGATAGATAGATAGATAGATAGATAGATAGATAGATAGATAGATAGATAGATAGATAGATAGATAGATAGATAGATAGATAGATAGATAGATAGATAGATGGAATGATTGATTGAATAATTTTTTGTTTTTATTGTTTGTTTATTAAAAGGTTTCCGCACGCACCTGCTAGCTGTGATTCGCTGAGTGTCTTGTCTGCAGCCTGGAGCGGGTGTGACAGGTAAGAAAAATCATTTCCTTGTGTGGTTTAAATGGCGTGCATTGATGACAAAGTAATAATTATCTTGCATGCTTGATTTACTAAATTTAACAGTTGAGCGAAATTGCCTTTATCCTACAAATTTAACCTCCACATTACTGAACTACTTCCTTAATTCCTTACTGCCTTAAAAGATGAGTAAAAGAAATTTTCACTATTGGCTGAGAGACCAAGTTTGCGAACACGGGCGAAGGAGCAAGTTCCTGGCTGGCGCAGTTTATCGCCACTGACTGAAGCGCAGACTTCAAGGCGTCATGAGTCCCAGGCCGAAATGGCGCTTTTATTGACATAATTGAGCGAGCCAGTCACTTTGGCATTCAGCAGCGGTTCAGCACGGTTCAGCTTTCAGCTATATCCCATGGGAATTCGCTGGCACTGTTGGCCCGGTTAGCCCGAAAATCCTTTTACTTCGCAGCCATTAATCCCACTGTCTTAAAGGCCATTCGTCCGTTTTCATATTTGGCAGCACCCATACCGGGATGGTGAACGAGCAACTGCCCGGTAAAGTTGGCGGAACCAGAGTTGGCTTGCTTGGTGACTCAGTTCTTTAAAACAATAAACATCTTCATAGTCAATAAACCAGACAACAGCACGTCGCACCATCAGAAAATTGGTCCCTACCAGAGAAAAACGCCTCCCAGCTCATCTAGTCAGGGCTGCCAGACTGGTGAAGTGCATGCATTTTGATTTATCAGGCAACTTATGAGCCGATAAATCATTCAGTAATTTAGCAAGAAATGCGCCATGTAAGTCAGTGCTGCGCTGGCCCTTCACTATCAGGTACGACGGATAGCGATTTTTTAGGTAAGACATTTGTTGGGTTGCCAGGGTGATGAACAGCGACGCATCAGCAGTCGATTGCACTGAGGCTCAACCTCAGATTTCCCCATTAGGAACAATACTGGCTGGTAGGTAGCTGCGTGTTTCTGCTACGAGACCCGAGATTAGTACCGACAAAATCTGCCTCACTTTCTTGTCCTTCGTCTCAGAATGATGCAGGGCAAACTCACCCAAATTGAGACAGTCCGTCAGCTCTGAGCAAATTTACTTTTGCATCCTTTCCCTGCGCGTGTGTCTCCAGCACCAAATTTTTTTTCTCTAGCAAACAGTTTCTCGCATCCGGGACTCACCATTGTCCGCTTTGCTTGGATCCTCCGTTTGCTGCTGGGGCGACGTGTTGCTGCATGGGATCCAGCAGTGGCTCGGGGACCAGCTGCATGTATTGTTCGAATCTGACTGAGCTGCGTTTTATTCCAGAGTCCCTGATGAGGCTGCAGCCTGATTGGGCAGTCTGAGGTGGCCCTAAGGCGTGGGCCAATGATAAATTTGAGACAATGTAGCTAAACATTTTGCAAACCTCATCTATGGTTGCTTTTAACGACTTCAGTGAGTATTTTTTCATTTTATTTTTATCAATATACATTTCTTTCCAATAGCTTTCTACAGAGTTTACAGAGTTTACACACACATTTTATCTTTTTTGCTTTTGATATGAAATAAATCGATCATAAAAGCTGCATTCTACTGACATGAAATGTGAGTAGTCTGTCAAGAAAATTATAAGCCGATTAATTATGAAACGGTAAGATAGACAAGCCATCTCACTTAGCAGACATAAATACAAAAAATAGCATGTGGCGATAAAATATGAAAATTAGGTACAAATCAAGCCTAGAGGGATATAAAAGCAATGAACGCAGATGTAGTTAAGTACCGGGTTGACAAAGTAATCGATAGGATGAATAGGATTAATGTGGATGGTGATAAACCATAGAATTCGAGATTAATAATTGACGCCACCAGTGAGCTGTTTGTCACTGTCTGGCAAAAAAGCATCAAACGCTGGTCTCCGAGATTCGCCGATTCGGTTTTCTCGCCGCCGGATTCGTTGGACAAAATTGGAGTGCAGAGACGGCGCTGTGGGCTGGTTCTTCAGTGCCGGGATTCGTTGAACAAACTTCAGTTGCAAGGACAGCCCCCTGCACGTTGGACACTTTCGAGGACACAGACAGCTTCGAGTCCTGTCTAGAAATGGAAACGTAACCGCTGCTCGCCAGTGTGCCTTTCGAGTCGAACTCTTTGCCTTCGTCAGTGGTGCCTGGTTTGAAGCAGTTCAATCGGCGAGCCAGCCTCCTTAGCGGACCAAATCTGCCCTTGGTTCCAGCAGTTGACGGGGCGTCAATGAAACCTTCATCACGCAGCGAAGTCGCTTTATCTGTTTCAAATTTTACGCTTTCGAACCCTGCAGCGAATCCCGTGGCAGCGCCTGGTGAGTTGACGGCGCAAGCCCTCTCAGGCGAAAGTGGAGCAACCTGAGCCGCCAAAGTGCTATGCGACTCGTCACGAACGGGTTGTCCAGCGGCAGTAGCTCCAAGTGACCCGTCACGAACGGGTTGTCCAGGAGCTGTAGCTCCAAGTGACCCGTCACCAACGGGTTGTCCAGGAGCTGTAGCTCTAAGTGACCCGTCACCAACGGGTTGTCCAGGAGCTGTAGCTCTAAGTGACCCGTCACCAACGGGTTGTCCAGGAGCTGTAGCTCTAAGTGACCCGTCACCAACGGGTTGTCCAGGAGCTGTAGCTCCAAATGACCCGTCACCAACGGGTTGTCCAGGAGCTGTAGCTCCAAGTGACCCGTCACCAACGGGTTGTCCAGGAGCTGTAGCTCTAAGTGACCCGTCACGAACGGGTTGTCCAGGAGCTGTAGCTCCAAATGACCCGTCACCAACGGGTTGTCCAGGAGCTGTAGCTCTAAGTGACCCGTCACCAACGGGTTGTCCAGGAGCATTGAATGTAGCAGGCTGTCCAGATGACTGGTCGAAGCCATCAAGCACCGGCTGTGCATCTTCGTGTCCCGGTTCAACGGTGTCTGAAAGTCCATACTCGTCTTCGGATCTTTGACTCGCGTATGCAGCAGCTGTCATGGAACGAGAACTGTCTGACTCGTCGTTGAAAGAGCCGATGCTTGATCCCGATGAGACTTGCCCACTCTCCGGTTCTTCTACGGCTGCAACATTCGGAGACTCGTCGTCCACCTCAGCGAGCTCCTCACCGCTTTGTCGCGTGCGCTCGGTGTTGAGGGTCCGCCGGTTGCTGCGCAGGCTGAGGACGCTGCCCCAGGTGCTACTTACTTGACGTGTGAACCTGCTGCCGTTCGTCGCCAGCAGCCGCAGACCGGAGCGGACCGACTGCAGCGAGTCTTGCGACCGAGCCGATCGCGCCGGCACCGGGTCCACGAATTCCGACGAGTCGTGCCTGGCCGACGTGGACATTCGATGGTGGTTAGTGATTTGCAGAATGCGGAGCCTATGAGCCCCGGGTCGTTCCTTTTCTAAGCACTAAATATAGTCTAGAGCGCGCGGCAATGCCCCGGCAACCTTGGTACCTTGTAGATGGCCACGCACAGCGGCGGCCAGCGTACAGTGCATGGCCATTCAGCAGGGCTGTGCGCGTATTGGGGTGAGAATGAAAAATTCTCTGAATGTACAGTTGGGCTGGCCTGGGTTTGCTGCCCCCCACGTGAACTGAGACGAAGTCCAGACAGGGAATGAGACAATTAGTGTACACTTCCGCAGTCATGGGACTGTCTGTCTCACATGACCACGTCAGATCACATGGTCAGCTGCATCATGGGATATCATGGGGCATTTTTGAGCCTTTAGAGAGAGAAAAATACACGAGTGACACTGCTGGCATTGCTCACCTGAAGTGCGTTGAAACTGCCATTGAATTGACAGTAGGTGGAGAAACGCCAGATTAGGATGAATTTATATAATTCTAATTTATTCCACTTCACTAAAACTAAACGAGCTTTCCTGACAATTTTCAACTTCGTCTATCTCTTTCTGTGCGTTTTTTTCTTCAATTTACGCTCGTTTTCTTGCCTGTTTCAGCAGTTTAAGCATATCAAGGTCGATTGACGTATTATATATAAATACCAATATAAGTACTGATTATATATACCGATTATTCTAGTAGTTCTTGGTCCATGCTCTCGTTCAGGTCGCTGAATAGATATAGAATATGCAGTATGGAAGAGAATTTAACAGGCGACATTATTCTAAAAAATCCCTGCTTCCCTACTACTGTGCCAATCCAGTAAGTAGCTGTCATGCTAAATAATAGAATTTCATATGAGGAAGCCTGAAATGAATTAATAGAAATTCCTCAGAATGACCTGGTGTGCTCGCGGTCGAGTTTCGCCGACCCCAAAATGTCAATTGATGTACAATGTCGGGTCAGGTGACCCAGCAGTTAGCTGATGGGGCTACTCTCACACAAGCACAAAAACACAAAATGAGTCACCCCTCAAGTCCCTTACTTGCTTGCATGCACGCTCGCAGCTTTCTCACGAGAGAAGAATCCGAGCACAAAACTGAGTGGGCGCGTACTCGCCAGCGGAGGTTTATTAGAAAGTCCCGCCTGCGCAGGGCCAGTTGCTGGGCAGGAAAGCGTCTCTATTAGGCCGGCTGCCCAGCTGAGCAATGCAGCAGACGGACGATTCAATCAACAGTGCGACGACGTCGGCAGCGGGGCAGCAGCAGCAGCCGATCTGGCTCAGGCGGATCAACAGCAAGTCGTCGGCCAGCGCCGAGCCGCCAGACGAAGCCACCCACGACGACGAGGAGGAAGAGCAGGACGAGGAGGAGCTGGACAGCCTGACCCACCTGGCCGCTCCCAGAATTCTGCGCCGGCAGGACAGCGCCGGCTACTGCGGCCACGTTGGCATGGCAACCAACTCGGGCGCCGCCGCCGGCCAGCAGCCGAGGTGCCACCGGTCGGACTCGACGGACAGCATCGGGCCGGAGCTGCTGACCTTCCGGCCGATCCAGGCGATGCCGCTGACCCCGCCGGGCAGGCCAACAGAGGCAGCCGCAGCAGCATCGGATGAAGTCATTCGGCAGCCGAGGCCGCTGCCACCGCCGGGCGACCAGCGCTTCCAGTTCGCCGAGGGCGCCGATCAGGTCGACGCGAACTCGGGACCTCAGGCTGACCAGCGCGAGGAGACATGAAGCAAAGACGGTCTCTGATAAGTGAAAGCAGAACTATTTACTTGCGCATGCCACTCAGCTGCTGGATCAGCGAGTTCAGTGCAGTCACGTGACATCGATTTATCAAAGCCTCGATCATTAGGGCCACCAAACTTGCTTGCCCGTGTATAGCTAGCAGAAATAAAATATTGCCTTCAAGCATTACTGTTTTTTTATGTACGAGCGTAATAAACGTTGCTTTTCAGTTTAAAACAGGTATTTAGGGTAGACAGATTTATTTTTTAGAGTTTTGTATAAAAGTGCAAGGCACTGCACACTGTGAGTAGTAAGTGGAACATTTTGAGCTAAATCAGATTTTTACTAAAAATGGTTTCCATTAAACATTGACAATTAAAATTCCGTAATCAAATAACAGACAATAAGTAGTTCAGAAAAAAAGTTACTTTTTGGACAATCAGTTAGTTAAGATCTCAGGCAGGCTAATTAAGGCAAAACGTATAAACAATAAACTTATCAGTTACTTGCTTATCCTGTCAACTAAAAACCCAATCAATCACACTAGTCAGACAATTAACTCAGTTACATCAACAGTGCAAGTGAAACGGTTATAGAGATTGATAGATGGAATATGACCGATCCAGCTCATAATTAGCAGTTTCAATGACTAATTGCATTTAGCAAACCCTTATTCATTCAAACATTCAGACAGTCACCCACTCATTTACTCACTAACTCACTCACTCACTCACTCACTCACTCACCCACTCACTCATTCACCCACTCACTCACTCACTCACTCACCCACTCACTCATTCACCCACTCACTCACTCACTCACCCACTCACTCATTCACCCACTCACTCATTCACTCACTCACTCACTCACTCACTCACTCACTCACTCACTCACTCACTCACTCATTCACCCACTCCCTCATTCACTCACTAACTCACTCACTCACTAACTCACTCACTCATTCACCCACTCCCTCATTCACTCACTCACTCACTCACTAACTCACTCACTCACTCACCCACTCACTCACTCACTCACTCACTCACCCACTCATTCACCCACTCCCTCATTCACTCACTCACTCCCTCACTGACTCACTAACTCACTCACTCACTCGCTCACTCACTCACTCACTCACCCACTCACTCATTCACTCACTAACTCACTCACTCACTCCTTCCCTCACTCACTCACTCACTCACTCACTCACTCACTCACCCACTCACTCACTCACTCACTCACTCACTCACCCACTCACTCATTCACCCACTCCCTCATTCACTCACTCACTCACTCACTCACTCACTCACTCACTCACTCACTAACTCACTCCTTCCCTCACTCACTCACTCACTCACTCACTCACTCACTCACCCACTTACTCATTCACCCACTCCCTCATTCACTCACTCACTCACTCACTCACTCACTCACCCACTCACTCATTCACCCACTCCCTCATTCACCCACTCACTCACTCACTCACTCACTCACTCACTAACTCACTCACTCACTCACTCCTTCCCTCACTCACTCACTCGCTCACTCACTCACTCACTCACCCACTCACTCATTCACCCACTCCCTCATTCACTCACTCACTCACTCACTCACTCACTAACTCACTCACTCACTCCTTCCCTCACTCACTCACTCACTCACTCATTCACCCACTCCCTCATTCACTCACTCACTAACTCACTCACTCACTCCTTCCCTCACTCACTTACTCACTCACTCACTCACTCACTCACTCACTTACCCACTCACTCATTCACCCACTCCCTCATTCACTCACTCACTCACTCACTAACTCACTCACTCACTCACTCACCCACTCACTCTTTCACCCACTCCCTCATTCACTCACTCACTCACTCACTCACTAACTCACTCACTCACTCACTCACTCACTCACTCACTCATTCACCCACTCCCTCATTCACTCACTCACTCACTCACTAACTCACTCACTCCTTCCCTCACTCACTCACTCACTCACTCACTCACTTACTCACTCACTCACTCACCCACTCACTCACTCACTCACCCACTCACTCATTCACCCACTCCCTAGTTCACTCACTCACTCACTCACTCACTCACTAACTCACTCACTCACTCCTTCCCTCACTCACTCACTCACTCACCCACTCACTCTTTCACCCACTCCCTCATTCACTCACTCACTAACTCACTCACTCACTCCTTCCCTCACTCACTTACTCACTCACTCACTCACCCTATACATCAGAAAACCAATAAAAGCCGACTCCAACGCATCATTCAATCAAAAAGCCGTGTCAGTCAGCAAACGTCAGAAGTCAGCAAGCCTTCAACCCACGCCAGCCCGTCAGTCCCGCCCAGGCCGCGGCCCCCACAGCGGCAGGTTGGCGGCGCGCAGGCCGACCCGGACGCGCCGGTTGTCGGTGTCGCGCGAGAAGTGGCAGCCGCAGGTCGGCTTCTGCCAGGTGGCGAAGGGCGAAATTTCGTTGCGCCTGGCCGAGGCCCGCCAGCCGGCCTGAAGCGGCGGCAGCGACAGGCGGACAACGGCGGCCGGCGGCGGTGGCGTCGGCGGCGAGGGCGGCGGCGGCGGCCCAACGGGTTCAAAGTCGGCCTGGCGGCGGACATTGAAGCGCCTGCTGAGCTGGCTGCTCAGGCCCAGGCGGTGCAGGCGGAGGTGCTCCAGCAGCTGCCAGCTGCGCAGCAGGGGGTCCGGGTGCCGGCTGTGCAGCACGGGGGTGGCGCGGCTGCGCTCCGGCGCAGGCGGCGCGATTTGCTGGAAAAAAAAAATTTTTCTTGACGATCTTTATTGGGGCAGCTTCGAAATCTCTTTACGGACTCGGTAAGGGATCGTGCTGGAGATTTCAGGAAACATCGTGGCTTGAGCAAATTTTAGTTAGATACAGTTTGTTCAAAAAGCTACAGGGCCAGTGGAATCCTCTCTCACAGGCAGTTTCACTTCGCTGATGTAGCAGCAGCTGCTGGCAGCTTCCACAGAAGCCTCGGCAGTCGGGCAGCTGTCTCGCAGATCCAGATGGGCCGGGTGCTCAGTGGCGGCCATCCCTTTGCAATGATGAATCGACGTAAAACAGCCGTAAATGGGAAATTTATCCCCCTAATAAATGGCCAGAATTTTTATAATATGCGAAACTTGGCATCGCTCAGCCTCCCTCCATCTCTCCAACTCATGCTGGCTGGCTACCTCCCAACCCGCGCAGCAGGCGGCATGCGCGCCCCCAGCAACCGCGCCATAGCAACCAAACTGGTGCAGCCCAGCGGGAGAAACGCGGGCCAGACAGCACCGGAGAAATTAATTCCCGGATCAAGCGGTCACTGGGCTTGAAACAGAGGCAGCGGCGCCGCCAAGTGAGAGCCGCTGGGGTGGTGGGCGCGAGGGGACACGCCGTGCAAAAGCCCGGGCCAAGGGCTTTCAGTATCCAACACAGAGACCAACACGGCTCAGCCAATTGTGTAAAACGTCAGTTTGAGCATCGGTTTTTCTCTCAATCTCAATGGCACTTCGTCTCATGAAAATTTTTATTTGAGCTCTTCAATCTACAGGCTGGCAAAACCGGCCGCAATAAACATCGGTTTAAAATACATTCGATACACACTACTCACTGAAAGAATGAGTAGCATAATGAGTAGCAGAGGCAGTGATGAAATTGAGGAGGGAATTTTATACCTGCAAAATAATTGAAAAAAAATGCACCTGGGCTCTGAAAACAAATTTTAGGGCGAAATTTGGCCTCCAAATGGCTAATCCTGGGGTTCCAGGGTTTTTGCAATAGTTCTAATAGGTGTTTGGTCTGAAGGGCGATTCTTTGAGTTTGAGGGCGATTCTTTGGGTTTGAGAGCGATTATTTGAATTTGAGGGCGATTCTTAGGGTTTGGGGGGATTATTTGAATTTGAGGGCTATTCTTAGGGTTTGGGGGGATTATTTGAATTTGAGGGCGATTCTTAGGGTTTGGGGGGATTATTTGAATTTGAGGGTGATTACTGAGGTTCAAGGGCGATTCCTAGGGTTTGAGGGCGATTCTTTGAGTTTGAGGGCGATTCTTTGAATTTGAGGTTTGAGAGCGATTCTTTGAATTTGAGGGCAATTATTTTGGTTTGAGGACGATTCCTAGGGTTGGAGGGCGATTCTTTGAGTTTGAGGACGATTCTTTGAGTTTGAGGACGATTCTTGGGGTTTAAGGACAATTCTTTGAGTTTGAGGGACATTATTTGAATTTGAAGGTGATTCTTTGAGTTTGAGGGCGATTCTTAGGGTTTGAGGACGATTCTTGGGGTTTGAGGGCGATTTTTTTTAGTTTGAGGGCGATTATTTGAATTTGAAGGTGATTCTTTGAGTTTGAGGGCGATTATTTGAATTTGAAGGTGATTCTTTGAGTTTGAGGGCGATTCTTAGGGTTTGAGGGCGATTTTTTTTAGTTTGAGGGCGATTATTAGGGTTTGATGGCGATTCTTTGAGCTTGAGGGCGATTCTTTGAATTTGAGCGCGATTCTTTGAATTTGAGGGCAATTATTTTGGTTTGAGGGCGATTCTTTGAGTTTGAGGGCGAATTTTTGAATTTGAGGGCGATTCTTTTGAGTTTGGCGATTCTTTGAGTTTGAGGACGATTCTTGTAGTTTAAGGACGATTCTTTGAGTTTGAGGGAGATTATTTGAATTTGAGGGCGATTCTTTGAGTTTAAGGGAGATTATTAGAATTTGAGGGCGATTATTTTGGTTTGAGGGCGATTCTTTGAGTTTGAGGACGATTCTTGTAGTTTAAGGACGATTCTTTGAGTTTGAGGGAGATTATTTGAATTTGAGGGCGATTCTTTGAGTTTGAGGGCGATTCTTTGAGTTTGAGGGCGATTATTTAAGTTTGAGGGCGATTCTTTGAGTTTGAGGGCGATTCTTGGGGTTTGAGGGAGATTATTTGAATATGAGGGCGATTCTTAGGGTTTGAGGGCGTTTATTTGAAATTGAGGGGGATTCTTAGAGTTTGAGGGCGATTATTTGAATTTGAGGGCGATTATTTTGGTTGAGGGCGATTATTTGAGTTTGAGGGCGATTCTTTGAGTTTGAGGGCGATTCTTTGAGTTTGAGGGCGATTCTTTGAGTTTGAGGGCGATTCTTGGGGTTTGAGGGAGATTATTTGAATATGAGGGCGATTCTTAGGGTTTGAGGGTGTTTATTTGAAATTGAGGGGGATTCTTAGAGTTTGAGGGCGATTATTTGAGTTTGAGGGCGATTCTTAGGGTTGGAGGGCGATTCTTTGAGTTTGAGGACGATTCTTTGAGTTTGAGGACGATTCTTTGAGTTTGAGGACGATTCTTTGAGTTTGAGGACGATTCTTGGGTTTAAGGACAATTCTTTGAGTTTGAGGGACATTATTTGAATTTGAAGGTGATTCTTTGAGTTTGAGGGCGATTCTTAGGGTTTGAGGACGATTCTTGGGGTTTGAGGGCGATTTTTTTTAGTTTGAGGGCGATTATTTGAATTTGAAGGTGATTCTTTGAGTTTGATGGCGATTCTTTGAGCTTGAGGGCGATTCTTTGAATTTGAGCGCGATTCTTTGAATTTGAGGGCAATTATTTTGGTTTGAGGGCGATTATTTGAATTTGAGGGCGATTCTTTTGAGTTTGGCGATTCTTTGAGTTTGAGGACGATTCTTGTAGTTTAAGGACGATTCTTTGAGTTTGAGGGAGATTATTTGAATTTGAGGGCGATTCTTTTGGTTTGAGGGCGATTCTTTGAGTTTGAGGGAGATTATTAGAATTTGAGGGCGATTATTTTGGTTTGAGGGCGATTCTTTGAGTTTGAGGACGATTCTTGTAGTTTAAGGACGATTCTTTGAGTTTGAGGGAGATTATTTGAATTTGAGGGCGATTCTTTGAGTTTGAGGGCGATTCTTTGAGTTTGAGGGCGATTATTTAAGTTTGAGGGCGATTCTTTGAGTTTGAGGGCGATTCTTGGGGTTTGAGGGAGATTATTTGAATATGAGGGCGATTCTTAGGGTTTGAGGGCGTTTATTTGAAATTGAGGGGGATTCTAAGAGTTTGAGGGCGATTATTTGAATTTGAGGGCGATTATTTTGGTTGAGGGCGATTATTTGAGTTTGAGGGCGATTCTTTGAGTTTGAGGGCGATTCTTTGAGTTTGAGGGCGATTCTTTGAGTTTGAGGGCGATTCTTGGGGTTTGAGGGAGATTATTTGAATATGAGGGCGATTCTTAGGGTTTGAGGGTGTTTATTTGAAATTGAGGGGGATTCTTAGAGTTTGAGGGCGATTATTTGAGTTTGAGGGCGATTCTTAGGGTTGGAGGGCGATTCTTTGAGTTTGAGGACGATTCTTTGAGTTTGAGGACGATTCTTTGAGTTTGAGGACGATTCTTTGAGTTTGAGGACGATTCTTGGGTTTAAGGACAATTCTTTGAGTTTGAGGGACATTATTTGAATTTGAAGGTGATTCTTTGAGTTTGAGGGCGATTCTTAGGGTTTGAGGACGATTCTTGGGGTTTGAGGGCGATTTTTTTTAGTTTGAGGGCGATTATTTGAATTTGAAGGTGATTCTTTGAGTTTGAGGGCGATTATTTGAATTTGAAGGTGATTCTTTGAGTTTGAGGGCGATTCTTAGGGTTTGAGGGCGATTTTTTTAGTTTGAGGGCGATTATTAGGGTTTGATGGCGATTCTTTGAGCTTGAGGGCGATTCTTTGAATTTGAGCGCGATTCTTTGAATTTGAGGGCAATTATTTTGGTTTGAGGGCGATTCTTTGAGTTTGAGGGCGATTATTTGAATTTGAGGGCGATTCTTTTGAGTTTGGCGATTCTTTGAGTTTGAGGACGATTCTTGTAGTTTAAGGACGATTCTTTGAGTTTGAGGGAGATTATTTGAATTTGAGGGCGATTCTTTTGGTTTGAGGGCGATTCTTTGAGTTTGAGGGAGATTATTAGAATTTGAGGGCGATTATTTTGGTTTGAGGGCGATTCTTTGAGTTTGAGGACGATTCTTGTAGTTTAAGGACGATTCTTTGAGTTTGAGGGAGATTATTTGAATTTGAGAGCGATTCTTTTGGTTTGAGGGCGATTATTTGAGTTTGAGGGCGATTCTTTGAGTTTGAGGGCGATTCTTTGAGTTTGAGGGCGATTCTTTGAGTTTGAGGGCGATTATTTGAGTTTGAGGGCGATTCTTTGAGTTTGAGGGCGATTCTTGGGGTTTTAGGGAGATTATTTGAATATGAGGGCGATTCTTAGGGTTTGAGGGCGATTATTTGAATTTGAGGGCGATTATTTTGGTTGAGGGCGATTCTTGTGTTTGACGGTGGTTGATTGAGTGTGAGGGTGGTTTTTTAGTTCAAAAGCGATTCTTTGAGTTTTAAATATCTTTACAATCTTTAAGTTTGATGGCAATTTGTAGTGATTTCCGGGGCGATTATTTGGATTTAAAGGTCAGTAGCTGAAGACCTTAATACGAAAAAATTTAAAAGGAACCCAAGATTAGCGCAGGTACATGTACCAAAATTTGGTCACAGCACGGATGGAGACTGATCAAAACAAAAACCAAATGCTCGCAACAAATTTCTGAAAATTTTAAAAAGCATTCAGGAAAAAAATGACGCATGGCACATTCGGCAATGCAAGAAAAATGGAAAGCACCAATTATTGAAAGTCAGTGATGAGTTGCAGAATGCTATCCTTCAAGTCGCTTCTGCATAGTTTCAATGTCTTGCACGTGAAGCTCGCACTGGATTCGGTACGCCTCAATCTCAGCAGCGTGGGCGTCGGCCTGCTCCTTCAGCCTCCGACTGCAGTCTCTGTGCAAATTCGGAGTTGTGCAATCAAATTATAATAATTTAAAACGGTTAGGGTTAATGACAGGCTGTGCACATGAATTTGAGGCGGCTAGAGGCTGGTACGTTTACAAGCCTTTGAGGTGGGGTTGACACTAGTGTAAGTGTACATTCTTTTGGGATGGGGTTGACGCGAGTAAGTGTACATTCTTGTGGGGTGGGGTTGACGCGAGTAAGTGTACATTCTTGTGGGGTGGGGTTGACGCGAGTAAGTGTACATTCTTGTGGGGTGGGGTTGACGCGAGTAAGTGTACATTCTTTTAGGGTGGGGTTGACGCGAGTAAGTGTACATTCTTTTGGGATGGGGTTGACGCGAGTAAGTGTACATTCTTGTGGGGTGGGGTTGACGCGAGTTAGTGTACATCACTGATGAGGCGACGTACAAGATAGTGAACTCACATTTTAGTTGCTGAAAGCTGCTTCTGCAAATCCAAAATTTGCCTGCGGAGCAGCTGGTTTTCGTTTTGCAGTCTGAAAGTCAATTCAATGAAATAAGTAATCTTCCACCCAACCAATCAACAAAGGCAGTGAAATTCGGGTTGGAAAAGCTCACGCTGTCAGCTGGTGGGAGTCGGGCAGCTCACCAGAGCAGCGAATGTCAAGCCTGGCCTCGCGGCCCTTGCAGCTGCTGAACTCGATCGAGCTGGGCGCGCTGGAGTCCGGCCAGCACGCGGCAGCAGCGCTCGCCGCTTCGTGGCGGACCTGGGCTTCCAGGCGATCGTTCTGGCGCGTCAGCTGCTCCGCCAGCTGCTGGTTCCTGGCGATTGCCGATTCGACAAGGCTGTCCAGGCTGGCGGGCGAATCCGTGGTGCTGGCTGGGACAAAGACATAACTGGACAAAGAGTCTGTGAGACTGTCCAGCTGCTCAGACTCCATCGCCAGGTCAATACTTCAGGAGACGATGCTGAATGAGAAATCGACTATACTACTGACAGTTGTGAGTAGTGCTGATAGAATGCTGCAATTCTTAAATGGCTGATTTAAACTCGTGGCCGGTCAATTGATTAAGAAATTCAGTTAAATGTATTCGCCATCTAGACTTGACAGGGTGTCTAGTCTCAAAGTGATCATATTTAGTCTCTATCTACTCGGAATATAGTCTCAATCTAGTCGGAATCTAGCCACAATCTACTAAAAATCTAGTCGGTCTCTAGACACGATCTACTCACAATCTAGTCGGTCTCTAGTCACAATCTACTAACCATCTAGTCGGTCTCTAGTCACAATCTACTAACCATCTAGTCGGTCTCTAGTCACGATCTACTCACAATCTAGTCGGAATCTACTTACAATCTAGTCGGAATCTACTCACAATCTAGTCGGAATCTACTCACAATCTTGTCGGAATCTAGTCACAGTCTAGTCGGTCTCTAGTCACAATCTAGTCGGTTTTTAGTCACAATCTACTCACAATCTAGACGGAATCTAGTCAAAATCTAGTCACAATCTAGTCGAAATCTAGTCACAATCTAGACTCAATAGCTCGAAATCTATCGTAAATATACTCAGAATCTAGAATCTAGTCTGTATGGTCCAAAGGCGATGCAAGTGAGTTCTGTAACAGTCCCCCCAGTAGTTCAACTCCGCTCTTGGCGAGCCTGTCTGAATCAACCCATAATGTAAAAGCAAATCTGGGCTCAAAACGAAAACAATTCTGTTGTTTCAAAAAGTTGCATAAATGCTTCTTTCCAAAATAAATTTGACAATATTTTTCGTCCAAATTCATTGCATAAGGCAATATATTTTTCGGCAAACAAAAAATAAAATTTTGACCATTTGCTTATCCGCTGGTGGCAAAGCCACTGGTGAATGCAGATCTAAGCTTAGCCTATCAGCCACTCATGCAAGCATCGGCAGCCCCGTCAAGTATGGAAGAGCAGTCGGACATAACAAGGACTAGTCTTTGTCGCAATACAAGTATAGGACTTCTGATGGACAAGCTTGAGACGGGTTAAAATACAGAGGCAGAACATTTGACGGAGGCATCTTAAATAGAAGGGTCTGAGAGGGTGGCAGCTCAATTTGAAGGGTCTGAGAGGTGGTAGCTCAATTTGAAGGGTCTGAGATGTTGGCAGCTCAATTTGAAGGGTCTGAGAGGGTGGCAGCTCAATTTGAAGGGTCTGAGAGGGTGGCAGCTCAATTTGAAGGGTCTGAGAGGGTGGCAGCTCAATTTGAAGGGTCTGAGAGGTGGCAGCTCAATTAGAAGGGTCTGAGAGGGTGGCAGCTCAATTTGAAGGGTCTGAGAGGGTGGCAGCTCAATTAGAAGGGTCTGAGAGGGTGGCAGCTCAATTTGAAGGGTCTGGGAGGGTGGCAGCTCAATTTGAAGGGTCTGAGAGGGTGGCAGCTCAATTTGAAGGGTCTGAGAGGGTGGCAGCTCAATTTGAAGGGTCTGAGAGGGTGGCAGCTCAATTTGAAGGGTCTGAGAGGGTGGCAGCTCAATTTGAAGGGTCTGAGAGGGTGGCAGCTCAATTTGAAGGGTCTGAGAGGTTGATATCTATACCCGAAGGGCAACACAGGCTTGCAGGCGCATCTGAAGGCTCCGAGAGGATGCAGCGGTGCTTGAATTCGAAGGCAAGGGGGAGCCAAGCCTCACAGGAAGCGTCAAATCTTCTGCGGCGGAAGCCGCCGCACGCGGGCAGTCAGTCGATGCGGTACAGTTTCACGGTGCAGTCGCACTTGTCAGCGCAGGTGGCAAGCAGCGGCCGCGGCCCCGCCAGCCAGCAGGCATCCAGCAGGCCGTCACGGTGGCCGAGCAGCTCCAGCAGCGGCTGGCCGGAGAGGCCGTCCCACAGGCGGGCCCGGCCGGCCACGTCCGCTGTCGCCAGGCGCAGCCGGCTAGCCGAAGCCGACGAGGACGGCGGCAGCCAGAGGACGCGAACGACGCCGGCGCCGACGTCGCAGCGCAGACGGACACGAAGGCCGCCGCCAGCGCCGCCAGCAGCCTGCAGGTCGAAGACGAAGGCGAAGCCGGCCAAGCAGCCGGCAGCCAGCAGCGACTCCTGCTGCGGGCAAAACTGCACCGACTCCACCGACCAGTTGCCGGCGTCGGGGCCGCCAGCTGCTCCGGAAGCATCTGACGCTGCCGCCTGCACCGTGGTGGTTGCCTCGGCCGATACCTGACAATGACGGGTTTTAGTTTCTGTCAATGAGAGTAAATTTGGGCTTTTCTGTCCTTTAGCTCAATGTACGTTGCCGTGTATTACAACTCTGAAACCTTAACAATTACCCAATTTACAAAGCAGTGTACAAGACTTCAACGCCTTATCCAAATGTACACTGGAGTTTAGATAATTTCAACCCCTTACCCTAATGTACATAGAAGTGTGCACAACTTCAACCCCTTACCCTAATGTACATAGAAGTGCGCACAACTTCAACCCCTTACCCTAATGTACATAGAAGTGTGCACAACTTCAACCCCTTACCCTAATGTACATAGAAGTGTGCACAACTTCAACCCCTTAACCCCTTACCCTAATGTACATAGAAGTGTGCACAACTTCAACCCCTTAACCCCTTACCCTAATGTACATAGAAGTGTGCACAACTTCAACCCCTTACCCTAATGTACATATAAGTGTGCACAACTTCAACCCCTTACCCTAATGTACATAGAAGTGTGCACAACTTCACACGCTTACCCTAATGTACAAAGAATTGTACATAAATTCAAACCCTACCCAAGGAAAATCACAACCGCTAAACAAGTCGGACACGAACACCTTTCTCGAAAAGTACACCTTGGCTTTTGCATTCCGATTTTTACCTAACTACTTTTCATCTTTATTTTTGATCGAAATACGTTAAATTATTTGATAATGCACTGCCACCCACCTCAGACAGGCTGCACACACTCAGAGGCACCCGCGGTGCGGCGGCCCTGAAGCAGACGACTTTGCCGGACTCCGTGCCGCAGGCTGCCAAGCCGGAGCTCGGCGCCACGTCGATAGATAAAACTGGCGAGTCGCATTCGAGCGAGCCGCTAGTGGCTGCCACAGCCTGGCCGGAGCGCAGGTCGAGCAGGCGGACCCAGCCGTCGTCATGAGCAGCCAGCGCGTGCGCCGGATCGCTGGGCAGCACCAAGCCGCAGGTGGTCTCGCCGCCGCCCTGACCGCCAGAAATCACCTTGCACTGACCGGAGGGAATCTGTGCGGAAGGGATCCTGGATTTTTTACGCTAACATTTATTTTCAAGTTTAATTCAATTTATGGATTCTGACAATGGATTTCAGGTTGCTTCGAATGGGTTCGGAATGGATTCCAAGAATAATTCTGAAGTGGATTCTAGGAATAGCTTTGGAGTGGATTCTAGGAATAGCTTTGGAGTGGATTCCAAGAATAAGTTTGGGGTTGATTCTAGGAATAGCTTTGGAGTAGATTCTAAGAATAAGTTTGTAGTGGATTCTAGGAATAGCTTTGGAGTGGATTCTAAGAATATTTTTAGTGAATTCTAAGAATAATTTTGTCGTGGATTTTAAGAATTATTTTGGAGAGGATTCTAGGAATAGCTTTCGAGAGATTCCAAGAACAGTCTAACAATAGATTCGAGGAATCAATGAAAAGCTGCTTGTACACAAGCGATACAAACCGTAAATCTTCACACCCAGCCAAGCGTGTCCAGCTCACCTGCCACAGCCAGCAGCTGCCGTCGCCAGTGCCAACCAGCAGCGCCGAGGCCACCAGCGGGTGCCAGCAGCCCCAGCGCAGTTCGTCAGCCTCGCCGGACCAGAGCGGCTGCGGACTAGGAGGGGTCGCGGAGGAAGCGTCGAGCTCCTTGGCGAACTGGTTGGTCTCCCAAACGCGCACCTGGCCGGATAAATCGCCAGTTGCCAGCAGGGCGCCGGTTCTGAGGGTCAGCGCATGAAAATGCCAAGTTTAAAGCGGACTCCAGGGCTCCAGTTTTGATCAAACTGCGCGCTTTAGCAACTTTTTCCTATCCGGGAGAATCTGAGGGTCATACTTTTTGCATCAAAGACAGCCTAGTGGTTAGTGCACCGAACCAATGAACGGGAGGTCCTGGGTTCGCGCCCCAACTTAATAAGATATTGGTACCAAGCTATGAGAGATTCCACCAAGATGAGATCGGGTACCAGTGTCAGCTGATAAATTGTAGCATGCAGCACACAGCTAGTTTCGGCTGCGCACAAAATCAAGCGATCGGGTTCGATTGCGGGAAAACACGAGCCTCACTTGTTGAAAGCGACAAACACCACCGAGTCCTCGTGCTTGTCGCACACGCCAACAAGCCGGGCCGTCACGCCGGCTCCGCCATCGGCGTCAATCCGCCAGACCAGAGCCTGGTCGTCCTCGCCGCCGCTAGCGAGCAGGCGGCCGTCTGGCGAGGCGGCGACGCAAAACACGCTGGACGCGTGGCCTTGAAGCGTCGCCGCCGAGTCGTCACGCGAGACTGGCAGCGGCTGGCGCGGCGGCTCCTCGATGTCGTCCGATTTGTCGCTGTCGAGACTCTCCATGCCGTCGCCATGGTAGGCGTCGTCGTCGTCTTGACCGTCGTCAACAATTTCCAGATCTTCATAGTCGAAAACGGCGTCCGCTTCGTCTGGCGCGCCGCCGCCGTCTGGCTGCTGCTGCTGCTGCATGCTGGACTGCAACATCGAGGCAGCGCGGGGTAAATCAGCAGCTCTGAGCCCGCTTTATCACATCCAACCCTATTGAGACTGAGGTCTACATGCAATAAAGCATCTAATATGAATACATGGGATTGGTACTTGTGGCTTTTAAGTGCTACAAAGGGTAATAAAAAGTTTGGCAGCCTATAGACCTAGTTTATATATATCTGAACAAAATAGACTTCCAGTGACTAAATAAAATTTTAATTTAAATATATTCCCCAATTTAGTTATTTTATCAATATATTCCATTCCAACTTGACGAAAATGCACTAGTTTTAATCTTTTTTCCACTTTTAGAAAGTAAGGTGGTAAAAATTCTTCCTTTGCAAATATTGTAGCTACTAAATGCACAAGTGAATTTTTTATACCAATCCTATAGCAAGTGAGGTATAAAAGAGGAAGAATATTAATGATAAATGATTGCTTTTAATGCTATTATTTATAAAGACAAATCAGAAATGAAATTTAATATTTCTTCAAGATTTTTAAGTATTTAGAATTTGACCATATCACTTTAGTCACAAGACTATGGCATTTATATATATATATATTACAATGTATTACATAGTAAATATACAGAGCCACTTTATGTCAAAACATGAAAAAAAGTTTTTAATGTCTTTTAGCATTAAAGTCATATATGCACAATCTCCTGAAGTTACATAGCTAGTGTGACTTAGTATGAAAAAATTAGTACCTTACATTAGAAAATTTTTGAAGCAAAAAAGGTCCATTAGCCACCTTCCTAATTTTAACTAATTATGCAACTTATCTCCTCAATTTTTTTAGCAATTTTGCAGGTTATCTCCCTAATTTTGCAACATACCTTGGTCAGCTACCTTTTTACCCAACCAGATATGCCAGGTATTGCATAGCTATAAATAATTAAAGTAATTTGAAATACTGAAAATATGATGTCATTATTTATTTAATAGATCTATAAAACAAAAAATTACAATTAAAAATGCTTTAGTTTTTCTAATTTGACTAAAAGCTTGATTTCTTAAAAATCATATTACAAAAAAATTATAGTCAGTTGGTCTCTACTAAGGTATATAGTGCTAAGGTAGCTAGTTTGCAGCCTAATAAGCTATTATCATTAATAAACAAAACATTATTTATTACTAATTAATTAATAATAATAATAAATTGGCAAAATTGATATTACCATTTATAGACTAAAAATATAGCAATGCTTTTCTATTATATCTCCAATATCTCTTTAGGGGCCTAGCACAATGCTAGCATAGCATAGCATAGCATAAATGGTAATATCAATTTTGCCAATTTATTATTATTTCTCTTGTTTTAAATATGGTTTTATAGAATATAGATCACAACTAGGCCACTACCAATTGCTTTTAATAACTTATAATATAATTTAGAGTTTTAGAATTTTTTTTCTAGACATTTGCATTTTAGTGTTGCTTTAATTAAAAAGCAAAAAGCAAAAATTTACCCTTGAAAGGAATAGGGTGCCATTGGGTGCCAGTCAATTTGGTGACAGGTTAATTCAGTGACAACCAATTCAGCGACAAGTCAGTTTGGCAACAACCAATTCGGCGACAAGTATAATTATAAAACTTAAATGAACTTAAATAAACTTAAATAAATTTTAAAATGACTTAAAATAACTTAAGCTGACTTAAACTGGCCATTTTACCATTTTAAGTAATATAACAAATTATTCCTGAATTTATTGTCTGTTTTAAAAATAGTATTGTATAGTTCCTCCAGATTGGTTAGGCTGGTTAGACTTTCAAAACTTTGTTTCTTGATGGTTTTTAAATCTTATTGTAATACATATTACATGATATTACAATGATTTCAATTAGCTAACGAATCATTTCTTTGAGTCTCTACTATAAGTAGAGCATATTGGAATGCATGTAATTTTTCTTCATGGATATATTAGATAATAAGGCTAGCAATCGTTTACTGACCATGATTGTGCACTAACTGTATTTGAAGATCAGGCAGTGAAGGGTGCACAACAGTACAGTGTGAATTGTGCATTGTGCATTGAACATTGAACAGACTTTAAATTTATTGGTGTACAATGATCATGTCTAGATTTGAAAAGGATATTTCTTATATTTAAAAGTCTCTATCTGTGGTGCTAAGATACTCCCCTGCCTGAATAGTCAAGACATCAAGCATCAAGCGATGCAAGAGAATTGTCCACTTTCTACATTGCAAGTTCGCAAACAGCACGACGTGCTTCTATGTGATGTACGAGTATGCCATTGATGGGTGCATAGAAAGTGTCTTCCTGGTAAGCAATTTCCAAGTTTTTATATCAAAACTTTAATGTAGATGCTCTGATATCCGAGTCCACACATATTTTATTCCATACCATAAATGAAAATCTTTAATCTTTGTATACTCATTTCTCCTCACTCCTTCATCATTCCTCCTCACTAGCCGAACATGCCATATCAAAGGAAACTACCGGGAACTTCAGGAACAAGAGGAATTTCAGTGGTCCTGCCCAGGTTGCCAGCCTGCTGACATTCCTGATGACTTTGCTATGCCACCGACACCTGACTATGCCTGGCCACCGGCCATCATCCCTAAACCGCTAGAAGACATCGCCCCGCCACCACCACCTGACTTCGCCGGGCCAGTGGCCATCATCCCTACACCGCTTGAAGACATAGCCCCACCACCTGAATTTGCTGGCCTCCGGCTGTCATCCCCACACTGCCAGCAGCTGACTTTGCCAGGCCGCAGCGGCAAACCTACCAAGTGCTAGAAAGAAGCTCTGAGCGTAAGAAGGCAGTGCTAGTTGTTGATAGCCACTTCACATTCATCGTTTCCCGAAAGCAAGGATCTAACACATACTGGTGCTGCACAGTCAGAAGAAGCAACTGTACTTGCCGTGCCACTGTTAGACAGATGGGCCAGAGCTTCAAAAACAGGCCTGTTGACCACAGTCACCCTCCAAAGTACCAACCCGAGCAATGGCTCCGGTTGAGAAAGGCTGTGAAAGAGCAGGCGCGGCACAGTTTGTTTACAAATTGCACGTGAAGAATTACTCGCCATCAACTATATGGATCTGCTCAATGATCCAAATCTGCCAAACCCAGAAAACCTCGCAGAGCTGCTAATTGGGATCGGCAGAAGGACTGACCTGAGGAGCCTGCAAACGTCGACTTCCAACTGCAGCATGCTGCTCTGCCCGAAGGTTTTCTAGTCAAGGATGTTCAGGTAAGTTTTAGAGTGCTTACTTGGGTTACTGCGTTATTGACATTATTGTAAACATGATTGTCTTTTATTGTCTTCCAAAGCAACCAGGCAGGTGACACTTGCTGTTTGCAACTAAGCTAATGCTCACTCTGCTATGCCAAGCTGATACATGGTACATGGATGGCACTTTTTACGTTGTGAATGCACTGTTTGCACAGCTGTACAGCATCCATGTCTTCATTAGCGGCCCAAGCAACAATAGGAAGCAGGTCCCGGTCCTGTTCGCAATGATGTCTGGCCCTATTGGAATAAATGTTGAAATCCCGCGGACGCGCGCTTTTGAATCTAGTGCAAGTCATTTTACCGCGCTTTCGAATCTAGTGCAAGTCAGTTTTACCGCGCTTTAGAATTGCTTGTAACAAAATTACCTTAGAACTATACAACACCATTTCCGCCCCTTACCTTTTGCTTTTGGCAGGATGCTCTTTCTTTGCTGGCTGGCGCCTGGCGCCTGGCGTGCTGGCCGCTCGGCGCTCGCCACTGCACACTGGACTGCTGGCCGCTCGGCGCTCGCCACTGCACACGGGACTGCTGGCCGCTCGGCGCTCGCCACTGCACACGGGACTGCTGGCCGCTCGGCGCTCGCCACTGCACACGGGACTGCTGGCCGCTCGGCGCTCGCCACTGCACACTGGACTGCTGGCCGCTCGGCGCTCGCCACTGCACACTGGACTGCTGGCCGCTCGGCGCTCGCCACTGCACACTGGACTGCTGGCCGCTCGGCGCTCGCCACTGCACACTGGACTGGGCCTGGCTGGGCAGGCAGCGTAGCACAATACTTAGCGGATGCCTGTCCTGATGGCTGAAACTGAAACGTGAAGCTTTGCCTTTACATATAATTATATTGTATGACATCAAGATTTTAGACTTCCCTAAATGTTAGCTGTTTTTTATCACTGTATGTTTATGCAGAATTGAAATGGAATTAACGAAAAACAGATTGCACAATTACACAATAGACAATAGTCCAATACTATTGCTGCTGCCTGCTGGCATCCCTTTTTACTTTTAATACGTGACTTTATGAATGTATTGTCACATCGAATTGTTATTGCAAAGTAAGTCAAATAAAGGCAAATTATCGCTTGGTTATAATCAATTGCAATAGTACATTACACATGAGTTGAGTTCGCTACAATGCAATCTGGCATTCGCAATCGTCATTCGGCTGTCGGCAGAAGACACTGCAATTGGTAAAAGACTAAGACTAACCTCTTGTCAACCCTTATATGTCTTGGAAGCATTAAGAAAAAATATTAAATGAATTAGCAAAACTATTGAGTGCAGATCAGATCAGTGACTGCATATAATATAAGATCAGTGCATATAATATAAGTGACTGCATATTTATTTCCTATTCCAACAAGAAGGAGACAGACATTAGAAATGCACAATATGAGAGATTGAGAGATGTGCAAGTAAAACTGTAGGAAAACTTTATATGGTCGAGCGCAGCGCGTGACCTGAGGCAAATGACGAATGACAAGCGAATACCAAAGTGGATTTGTGATTTCAAAGTGATTTCATTCTGCCTTAAAAAGTGTAAAAACAAAAAACTTCTTTTCGGACATTGCAGGCGACAGTGCTGCTTGCGCCGGCGGGGGTTTGGAACCCCGTTCAGGTTCAGTCAAAGGATGTCTATTTTATTTATGTAAACAGTCCTCCCTATATTGCTTTTGGATTCGCATCACAGGATTGAGTATTCTGCATATTTTTCTTAGAAACAACGGTCAACAGTAATAAAGAAGCGGAACAACGTCTTACGTGACTGATCAGACTTATCAAAAGACTCTATAAGACTTTTATATATTTGACAATTTCATCACTGTCACATTCAATCAATAAAGTTAAACTACATGGAACATAATATTTTGTTAAGCTACGTGACTTTGCGTTTTTATGAAATTCAATTATTCAAACATTCATTTTTTGAAATTATATTTACCAAGTTGCATTGTTGATCGTTGTTGCTTCGTTAGTATGCATTGCAGCATTACAAACTGTCCAACTAACATACTTACAAAAGTTCCTCCTCGTTCCTTTTCACTTGCCTGTGATTTGCTGTGCTACTGTGTGCTACTGCTACTGCGCACTTTGACTTGCAGTCGCAATAGCAGCGCGCGGGCGCTACCGCGCCCGCGCTGCTGCGCACATCTGCCATTGCGCGGCGCGCGCGCGCTCCCCGGGCCGCGCTCCACTCCGCGCCGGACGCCGTCCGCCGATTGTCAACTTTTTCCTATAGGGATGTCTGGGCGGCAGTGCGAAGACTATTGCCCGCTGCTTGCTGCTGTCTGCAGTCTTGTGCCACATGCACAACATATGACTGTTGTCATGGACTTCAAGGCCGCTGCTTGGCGGGCCGTGAGGCAACTATTTCCACATGCTCAACTTAGAGGCTGCATTTTTCACTATACACAGGTGCGTGTTGTAAATAATTGTTGTATCGTTGTAACATAATTGAGAGCAAAGAGGAGTGGGTGCGAAGAATGGTATTCTACTACTGTGGAATGTGATTTGAATGGGATGGGAATATTTTAATAAATTGTGTAAAGATCTTTAATTGGGGTTTTCAGGCCATCTACCGCCACATTCAAAGTTCCGGACTACAAAATTTGTACATTACTGACTTTGAAGTACAGTCTGTGTGCCGCAAACTAATGTCACTGCCATTTCTTCCACAAGAAGAAATCAACCAGCAGTTTTTCGGCTCAGAACATTAGTATAGCTAGAGCCCCTCCAAATTTTGTGCAACTATGTGCAAGCAACCTGGATGCGAAGCACGATTTGGAGTGTCAGGGAGCTTAGCATTTTCCAGAAGGACGTTCGTACAAACGACACCAAAGGCTGGCACAAGAAGTTTAATGCTTGAGCACAGTGAGGCCATCTTCCATTCTACCTTCTGGTATGACTGCTGCATGAGGAGGCCCAGCTAGTCACAATCGAATTGTGGCTCATTGCTCAAGGTACCCAGCAAAGACAACAAAGGGTAAATTACTGCTGGCAGGACCTGCAGTACTGGCGTTATTGGGCCGAATATCTCTCTGGAGAGCAAACTGCAGAAAAATTGTTAGAATCATGCAGCCTGCTGAATGGCCCTTAACTTTTTTATTGACATGTTGACAATTCACATTTTAACAGCTTTAAATGTACAGTCCTTATAACAAAAATATGGTGAATGTACAACTCCATTCGAATGGTTTTTGACTTTGTGGTTTTTTATTTCAAATGGAATTTATTTTAAATTGCTCGCTCACAATGATAAATATAACAAAAATCTTGTTCATATAATAATACTCAAACAAAAAGGAATAAATGTCCAGAAAATTAATCACTGATACTAATAAGTCTTTTGCACAAAGTAATTTCAATCGAAATAATTTTGTGCAGGACCCTATTTGCTGTCGCTGAATCAACTGTTGCCGAACTGACTTGTTGCCAAATTGGTTGTAGCCGAATTGGACTGTCGCCAAATTAACTGGAAGCCGGTGCCATCCACTTTGGCAACAAGACACTTTGGCAAAAGCCACTTTAGCAACAAAGCAAGAGCAACCTACCTTTTTGGCAATAGCAAAAGGCAATATTGGCAAAAAGCAGAAATATTATTACATTTTTATTAGGGTGATTTGCCCATAACATTATTTTGGAAATTTTTGTGGATTTTTTGAATGTTTTATTTTGAACAAATATATCTGAATTTAACTTACTTATGTACTAGCGGTCTTGCTCTCTCTCTCTCTCTAATTTCCTAATCCCTGGGTAGCAATTTTGCAGTGCCGAGTGGTAAGCACTGATCTTGTCCGAAAGGCGTTTCCATGGATCAGAGGGTCACGGCTTTTGATCCCAAAATTCCTAGACTTCAGGCCCTAATTCTATTATTTCAGTCCCTAGCCTTAATGCCTATCCTACATGTATTGGTGCTTGGCCCAAATAGCACTCTGGCTCAATAGCACTGTGGTTTCTTTCTGGCACTCTGGCCTTCTCTGGCACTCTGGCCCAATAGCACTCTGGCTCCCCTTCATACATGTGCAACACCTGGCCAACCCGGCTGAATCGGCCGGGTGACAGGCCTGCCAAGCAAGGGACGTCGCAAAATCGCCGATGCAAGTCGAAAAATCGCCGATGTAAGTCACAAAATTGGTGAAAACCGAGGGGGTAAGTCGCAAAATGGAGAAGAATTGGGAAGATTCAGGCAAGAATCGTTTGCGGGCTCTTTTTTTTTTTGGTCCTTCGAAATTTTTTATGCCAATTAAGTCGCAAATTTTTCCACTGACGACCTATGTCGCACTTACACTGAACAACGTCACACTGTTGGTCAGAAACAATGTCGCACTTATACTAAACAATGTCGCACTGGCCGGGTAAGATTCAGGAGGTTGCGCATGTATGCTCCCCTTCTGGCACTCTGGCCCAATAGCACTCTGGCTCACTGGCACTCTGGCCCAATAGCACTCTGGCTCACTGGCACTTTGGCCCTCTGGCTCTATGGCTTGTAAATGACTGAGTCTCTTCAAGAACCTCTTTAACGAATTGATTAATTCACAAAGGTGTTCTGCTTTCAAGCTTTATACTCCAAAGAGGCGGAAAACGCTAAATGCTTTTATTTTTCTCTTGCAAAATTTGCTTCCTTATATACTAAAAATTAGCTATTACACTTTGTTTTACTACATGATATAAAAATATTATAAAAATTTTATAGTGAACATTTAAACAAAATATTACATTTTTTATAGCAAGCAATTAAACAAAATTTGCACAGATTCAAAGTAACAAACATTTTTATTTATTTTTCGCGTTTTTACTAGGGCGAATTATTACACTTAGCAAAAGTCATATTATAAAAAAATATAAAATTTGCCAAAATAATATTTTGCCACAATCCACGAAATCTACGTGATATGAAAACATGCAAAATACCACAGTCTCACAGGGAGACCCAGACAGAGCCAAACCATTTTTCTTCCAAACCCCATTCTTAAATTCCTTTATATCTATCTGCATAATAGAATACCAAAATTTAAATTAAAGTAATGTACATTTTAACAAAGTGACTGTCAAATTGTCGCTGAAGTGTCCTGTTGCCAAAGTGACTGGAACCCGGCCTAATAAATAAATATTAAGCATTGTAAAGACAGAATAAGGAATGAAACTTAACAAATTTTTACCAATTAATTATATATTAACAAAATAGAGCATGTTAAATACACTGTAAAATTTAAATGAGCAATCAAAGCACCAAGACTAAATAACCAATAAAGTAATTTGGGTTCTTTCTCAGTTTTAGAGGCTAGCGAGGTCAAGCTTACCCGGGAAGCCAGGCTTAGGATTTTGTAAGATAAGACATTCTTGGTAGGATTTCGTAATTCTTTACAATAGACTTAACAAATAGTTTAAGGTATAATATGGTCATTTAAAACTGTCTAGAAATTCTATGCTGCAAGCATATAACATAGAAGCGCTTGATGTAAGTCTAGGGCCTACCTACTTTACTATTAAACGAAGACAATTAAGGTTATTTTGTCGATGAAATCAAGCAAGAATTCCTAGAAAACAGTAACATATAAACAACAATTTGTTTAAAATATCAAGGAAGGCGACTGCTTCATATTTATTAGCCACCAGAAATTATCCCAATACTGTTGAATTTCTTAAACTCTGGTATTTTGTGTGTATGTGAAAAAATGAAATAGTTCACCGAGATACTGGTTATTGTGGCAGGATGGTCTCCAGCTACTGGACGAACTGGTTGACTTCCAGAGACTGTAACTCAGATCCTGCGACGGGACAATTTTTTTTATGTGTTTACTCCCATCGCTGCCGTTTTCCCCCGTAGGGATTCCTCCCGCTGGCCCGCTCCCCCGGCTGGGTCCCGCTGCCGGATCGCTCCCGTTCCCGGAGTCCTGCCGCTGGAGATCCCGCCCATAAATACTTAGAGCTCCAGCGAAATCCCTCCTCAGACTCTGAGTCGAGCGCCCTCCCCGTCCAAGTAGGCTCCATACTCGAGGCCCCTTAATTTGAAACAACTAGCGCCAAGCGAAGCCCCCATTTGTTAATTTTGTCTAAACCAAATAAAGCATATTTGCTCGTTTCTTAAATAAACGTCTGCGCCTACCTGCGCCATTAATATTTTATCAGCGCCGCTGCGCCTTTGTGGATAAACTCTAGTCTTACAGCTCCTGACTTTCTATGACTTAGCAGAGACTCTCGAACTTAACGGACAAAGATCCGCGACTCTAAAGGAGGAATATTAGAGAAACTCGCGCTAGCTTAAACTAATATTTCCTTCTCCGCTAAAAGCGGTGGTGGCAGCGACAAGCTACTAATAGTAAGCCCTACGACAATCTATCGCCTAAATTTATTCGAATCGCCAAAACCCGCGCAATAATCAGTTCAAAGAAGGCAAATCAAATATTAGAGTGTCAACCAAATTCTGCACATCCATCGAAGAGTTTGCGCCGTCAAGACCGCTCAGCTACCGCTCAGCTACCCTCCCTCCGGACTTTGAGGACCCGGCAGTGGAGTTTCCCCGAACATCAGCACTAGCTTTGTTTAAATTGACGGTCAGTTTCGAAGAATTTCCGCACGAATTCAATTGTGAACGCGGAACGCAAATATGGAACCTTGCGATTTCAAGGTTTGGGATGCAATTGTTAAAAGGTCACATTTAAGAGGTTTTTTATTGTGAAGAATAAATAAACCAGGATGCAAAATTGCATTCTATATTGAATTTCAGGATGTGATTCTCAAAGTCAAGATGCTATAGTATCCCTATTGCACAAAAAATAAACCCATCATGGCATGATCTACTAATAGGCCTAGGCCTAGTCCTACATGAGTAGGCAATATTTTTCCATGCCATGTGACCCTTTTCAGGTTCATTTTCAATGTGTAATTAACTTTTAAAAGGTCTAGTGCTAATAGCTAGCCTGTCTTTCTATTAGTAGGCCTATTACTATTATATAATCAAATATAAGAATCATATAATTTAGCTATTGTGTATTGAATTTTAGGCAATTTTTTGAATTTTTTATTAAAAAATGGTTGCAATTGCAATACAAAATAACTAAAAACAATAACAATAGACCTAGACCTATAATGAGTTAGTAAGACCTTTAGAAAAGCAAAAACTAATTTTGAAATCATGAAGATCTGGCAAAAAGTTGGTTTATTATAAGGAAAAAAATAAAATATTCAATTGTCAAATTGAAAGGCTAGACTTAAAGGGGTAAAATAGGAGTACTGATATAAAACTTCTAATTGTTAACTTGGCTCAATGGATAATGGCAGTGCTAAAAAGTTTCAACCACCATATTGTCACATGACTAATAAAGTAAATAACAAGGGAAGGAAAGGAGAAGTGAAAATAATATAGGTTATTCAACTCATTACCCACCTACTCCATCTATTAAAAACCAGCCCACTACTTTACTTGAAGTTTGCAACTTGAGACAGGGCAAGAGGGCATCCATTTTTGGCACAGAGTGTATTTCCTTTTTTGTTATATATAGTCAGCTCTACTATTCAACTATTTGAACCTAGTTAGATACTATGAAAATTTTAACATTTATATCATACTAGAGTTAAAGTATCTATAATTAAGAGTGAAAAGCACTTGAATGATTTTGAAATAGCTATTACAGCTGCTTTGATTTTAAAATAGCTAAATAATTTTAGTATTAGGTAAAAACACTTTGAAGTACTAATATTTAATCATAGTTTTTAAAAGAACTGGTCAATTATAGGCAATTTAAATACAAGGGGGCCTACTGTAAAGTTCATATAGCTTATGTTACTCTCTGTTAATGATCTGTTTTTGCTTTTATTCATTTCAATTCTTGGTGTAGAGACCCAGATGTTTAAAGCACAGCTCTGTGTTTTAAATTAATCTAATACAACTTTCCTTAATTTCAGAGCCAGCTTTTTAACTGTTATTTGCATGTCCTCAGTTCAAATTCAGAATCTCAGTGATGAGGAGCTTCACCAGGAGCTGAGTAAATTTTTAGCTCCAGAGTCAGTGCCCGAGGTCAGCTGGTTCAATAGGCGGCTGATGGAGCGGAAGCTGGCAAAGTGCCTGGCTGGCCAGCCGCCGTTTCCATCCACTGTGTCTCTGGACAGTTGGTGAGTTCGGGGCGGTAGGAGGGACGGTAAATTGATGCACGGATTGCAAGGGAGACTGGCAGACAGGATGAGGGACTGACGGACAGACGGGCTGTCAGAGGACCAAAGACAATGAGGAGGGTAGCTGAATAGGTTTTGAACCCCATGCGTGGGTGTCGAACCCGCAGCGGCACCAGTTCAACCCGCATCGGCGCCGCTAGCCGCCGCCTGGCCTACGACGATTTCATACCGCCTGGCGCGTCGCCGACTCCGAAGGCCCGTTCGACCGCCACGTGGCTGCTGGCGCTGGCTGCGTGCTGCGCGCTGCTGATCCTGCTGCTCAGCCTGGACCCGGCCCTCGAGTCGCCGCCTCTGCCGCCGGCCTCCTCGCTGATTGGCCTCGGCGGCAGGGTAGGGGACGCCCAGCAGCTGCTGCCAGCTGAAGAGGCGTCCGCTGTGGAATTTGACGCCAACGGGGAGTTCGTCGGCTGAGTGCCGGTTGATTGATTGACTCGCACAGGGAACGCTTTTTCGTATCCTGAGGCCTCTATAAATGCTCGCAATACAAATAATTTTTGTTTTGTTTTCTGCTCTTGATTATTCCCATTTATCAGTTATACTCCTTAGTGTGATAATGAGTTTATGTTGCGAAATTGGTGTTGTACTCGTGTTATAAATGCCTATATTTGTTGTTGACAAGCAGTATTAGTGGTTTATTTTTGTTATACTCTTTTTTACCTGACTAAACTACACATTCATGCATAAAGCGGATGATCTGCCAGTATTATTATAACTTAATTCTTAAAAAAACACTTGCTTTTCAGCTATCAGCATCTATTTTATTAATGAGACAAAGCGTTTACTTTTTATAGCTTCGTCGCATTTTAAAATACTTTGTTCTCTTCGTACGTCGCTTCGTTTTTGCTAAAAAATTGCTAACTTAGCTTCTTGGCTTCGAATAAATTTAACCACAAACCATTTTTAGCGTCTCTGTCTCTGATTGATTTTGATGCGTCTCAGATCTGCGTGTCTGTGTCAGCAGCTCCCTCAGATCCGCGTGTCTGTGTCAGCAGCTCCCTCAGATCTGCGTGTCTGTGTCAGCAGCTCCCTCAGATCCGCGTGTCTGTGTCAGCAGCTCCCTCAAATCCGTGTGTCTGTGTCAGCAGCTCCCTCAGATCCGTGTGTCTGTGTCAGCAGCTCCCTCAGATCCGCGTGTCTGTGTCAGCAGCTCCCTCAGATCCGCGTGTCTGTGTCAGCAGCTCCCTCAGATCCGCGTGTCTGTGTCAGCAGCTCCCTCAGATCCGTGTGTCTGTGTCAGCAGCTCCCTCAGATCCGCGTGTCTGTGTCAGCAGCTCCCACAGATCCGTGTGTCTGTGTCAGCAGCTCCCTCAGATCCGCGTGTCTGTGTCAGCAGCTCCCTCAGATCCGTGTGTCTGTGTCAGCAGCTCCCTCAGATCCGCGTGTCTGTGTCAGCAGCTCCCTCAGATCCGCGTGTCTGTGTCAGCAGCTCCCTCAGATCCGCGTGTCTGTGTCAGCAGCTCCCTCAGATCCGTGTGTCTGTGTCAGCAGCTCCCTCAGATCCGCGTGTCTGTGTCAGCAGCTCCCTCAGATCCGCGTGTCTGTGTCAGCAGCTCCCACAGATCCGTGTGTCTGTGTCAGCAGCTCCCTCAGATCCGCGTGTCTGTGTCAGCAGCTCCCTCAGATCCGCGTGTCTGTGTCAGCAGCTCCCTCAGATCCGCGTGTCTGTGTCAGCAGCTCCCTCAGATCCGTGTGTCTGTGTCAGCAGCTCCCACAGATCCGTGTGTCTGTGTCAGCAGCTCCCTCACATCCGCGTGTCTGTGTCAGCAGCTCCCTCAGATCCGCGTGTCTGTGTCAGCAGCTCCCTCAGATCCGTGTGTCTGTGTCAGCAGCTCCCTCAGATCCGCGTGTCTGTGTCAGCAGCTTCCTCAGATCCGCGTGTCTGTGTCAACAGCTCCCTCAAATCCGTGTGTCTGTGTCAGCAGCTCCCTCAGATCCGCGTGTCTGTGTCAGCAGCTCCCTCAGATCCACGTGTCTGTGTCAGCAGCTTCCTCAGATTTGCATGTCTGTGTCCGGTTTATTCATACTGATGACGGTTTTTGTCGGTTTTTCAGCCAGACCCTCGCCAATTTAATTCTGGCTGAATGGACTCTCTGCGCAGATTCTTAGAAAGCTACCTGTCCCAGGTGGACGGCCTGTCAGCCATCCTGCTGTCTGACCGCGATGGCGTCGGGCTGCTGAGCGCCGCCCAGCCGGAGTGCCAGTGGGCCGTGGAGGCGGCGGTGAAGCGCGGCCTCGTGCCCGGCTTCTGCCAGGCTGCCGAGCAGGCCAGCAAGCTGGGCGTCGGGCCTGCCAGCGCCTTCGTCACCAACTATGGCCAGATGACGGTGAGAGGCATGAATGTATAATCCCCACCAGCTGTGTCAGTTAGTGTGTGATCCCCACCAGCTGTGTCAGTGTGTGTGATCCCCACCAGCTGTGTCAGTGAGTGTGTGATCCCCACCAGCTGTGTCAGTGAGTGTGATCCCCACCAGCTGTGTCAGTGTGTGTGATCCCCACCAGCTGTGTCAGTGTGTGTGTGATCCCCACCAGCTGTGTCAGTGAGTGTGTGATCCCCACCAGCTGTGTCAGTTAGTGTGTGATCCCCACCAGCTGTGTCAGTGAGTGTGATCCCCACCAGCTGTGTCAGTGAGTGTGTGATCCCCACCAGCTGTGTCAGTTAGTGTGTGATCCCCACCAGCTGTGTCAGTGAGTGTGTGATCCCCACCAGCTGTGTCAGTGTGTGTGATCCCCACCAGCTGTGTCAGTGAGTGTGTGATCCCCACCAGCTGTGTCAGTTAGTGTGTGATCCCCACCAGCTGTGTCAGTGTGTGTGATCCCCACCAGCTGTGTCAGTGAGTGTGTGATCCCCACCAGCTGTGTCAGTGAGTGTGTGATCCCCACCAGCTGTGTCAGTGTGTGTGATCCCCACCAGCTGTGCCAGTAAGTGTGTGATCCCCACCAGCTGTGTCAGTTAGTGTGTGATCCCCACCAGCTGTGTCAGTTAGTGTGTGATCCCCACCAGCTGTGTCAGTGAGTGTGATCCCCACCAGCTGTGTCAGTGAGTGTGTGATCCCCACCAGCTGTGTCAGTTAGTGTGTGATCCCCACCAGCTGTGTCAGTGAGTGTGATCCCCACCAGCTGTGTCAGTGTGTGTGTGTGTGTCTGATCCCGCAAGCCGGCAAGTTTCAAACACCCAGTTTGAGCAGCAGAAATACGCCTACATTAACCCCACCCGCGCCGCAGATCGTGCTGCTCAGCTGCCAGCCGCTGGTGGTGACGCTGATCGGCCAGCCCGACTGCAATATCGGCGCCATGACCGGCCTGTTGAATGACCGCGCCTTCAGCGAGCAGCTTTGTCGCTTGCAGCAGGTGGTGCCGCAGGAATCGGGCGATCCAGGAAGCGTCTCCGGGCCCGTCAGGGTCTGAAGACTGCGCCGCGTCTTGATATAGTACTTCGTCATTCACTGGTTCATGATTATGATATTTGTGCTATGATTTCCCACGCTTCCGGATAAACAAGAGAAATTTCCAGATCCTCAAACTGGGATATCGGCCTCTTAGATCCCAAACTGGGATATCGGCCTCTTAGATCCCAAACTGGGATATCAGCCTCTTAGATCCCAAGCTGGGGTATCGGCCTATTTGATCCTCAAACTGGGATATCGGCCTCTTAGATCCCAAACTGGGATATCGGCCTCTTAGATCCCAAACTGGGATATCGGCCTCTTAGATCCCAAGCTGGGGTATCGGCCTCTTTGATCCTCAAACTGGGATATCGGCCTCCTAAATACTCAAGCTGGGGATCAGTCTCCCCATATCCTCAGGCTGGGATATCATCCCCGGCCACCCTCAGACGAGTTCCAACTTTGCCACCTACTTGTCACTACAAGCTGCCAAACTCAATATTGAAGCTAAAAGATTGCAGCGGAATTGCTTGCCTAGCTGAGTCAGCTCTGACCGCATTATGACCTATGCTATTTTATTCCATTGTACCATGCCCCTATTTCAGCTGTAATGTCGACCTCATTTTTATCATTTAAGCTGTCTTAACAAATTTTCGCTAAAGTTCCCTCCATATTCAATCGCTTAATAGTTAAAATGATTTTTGAATGTTAAAAATTCCTGTAAAGATTGATTTCCCTGCAGCAAAAAAAAATTTGTGGTCAATTTGTAATATAATTATCATTGGAGCCGGCTTTGCCGAAAAGTTGCTCCGCCATCTATGACTTATTTTTTTAGTTGCCTGTCATAAGCCCACATTTTCAATATTGGCGTCGGCAGCCCACATTTTCAGTATTGGCGTCGGCTGCCCACATTTTTAGTAAAAGGGGGTCAGCTACCCACATTTTCAGTAAAAGGGGGTCAGCTGCCCACACCTGAAGTAAAAGGGGGTCAGCTACCCACATTTTCAGTAAAAGGGGGTCAGCTACCCACATTTTTACTAAAAGGGGGTCAGCTACCCACATTTTCAGTAAAAGGGGGTCAGCTGCCCACACCTGAAGTAAAAGGGGGTCAGCTACCCACATTTTCAGTAAAAGGGGGTCAGCTACCCACATTTTCAGTAAAAGGGGGTCAGCTGCCCACACCTGAAGTAAAAGGGGGTCAGCTGCCCACATTTTCAGTAAAAGGGGGTCAGCTGCCCACACCTGAAGTAAAAGGGGGTCAGCTGCCCACAACAACAACAACAACAACAACAAAGTACGCTGTCAAGATGTTGAAAGCAGCGTCACAGGGCGCGCCTCAGGGCCTGGCCGCGAACAAAGGCCGCGCCGCCGGCAGAATCGGGAGCACCGGCGTCAGCCAGCAGGCAATCGACGAAACGCCGAGTTCGCGCTTGTCCTCGCCGGTAGGGCGCCTGCAGCGTAAGCAGCAGCACCTCCTGCACCGGCTCGGGGCAGTACGACTCGGCGCGGATGACATGGCCTGCCAGCTGGAGGCCGTTGACTTGAAAGTTGACTTGGACGGTCCAGGCCGGCGCGGCGATAAAGTGCCGCGTTGGAGACCCGCTCGTAGCTGATCTTGAAGGCGGCGCGCAGCAGGCCAGCGTGCGCCGCATCGACTTGTTGCTCGAGCGAGTCCGTCAGCGTCCAGGTCTCGGCGTTGTACAGCAAGACGGTCTCGATCACCGCCCGAAACAGCGCCGCCCTCTGACGATCTGGCAGGGCCTCGGACTGCAGGACCGACCTTATCGAACGGAAGGCAGCCCAGGCAAGTCCTCGGCGACGCCGCAGGTCTTCGCGGACGTCAGGGACCAGACCGCCGAGGTAGACGAACTGCTGACAGCGCGGAAGTTCTGTCGCCTGGCCGTCAGCGCCTCGGCAGGATATTGCAGCCTCGATGTTGCTCGGCACGCAGAGCACGACGGTCTTCTGCGCGTTGACCACCAGGCCGACACTCGCTGCAACGGCAACCAGCCTGTCCAGCTGCCGTTGGGCGCCCTCGACGGTCGAGGACAGCAGGGCGAGATCGTCGGCGTAGCCAAGCACGCTGAGCCGCCTCTCCGGTTGACGTCGACCCACGCGTCGCCGCAGCAGAAAGCCGTCGTCGTTGGTAGGCAGAGCAGTCCGTAGCACCCAATCAAGCACCAGAATAAACAGGAACGGCGCCAGCGTATCTCCCTGGAGCACCCCGGATGATGTCTCGAAGAAGTCCGACAGGCCGTCCGGTGTCGAAACTGCAGCAGTCGTCTCGCGGTACATCGCCATGACCGCGGCGATCAGCTGCTCTGGCACGTTGTACGCCCGAAGCACCTTGGGGAGCGCGGCCCTGACGACCGAGTCGAAGGCCTTCTTGAAATCAACAAAGATAACAATCAGGATCGACTGGCGTGTCCGCGCCTCCTCGATGACTCGCCGAAGAGCTAGGATCTGCGTCACTGTGCCGCGATGGGGCCGAAACCCGTTCTGCTCCGGTCGCAGATAGGGATCGAGCACGGGCTGCAACCGCGATAACAGTATCCGGTTAAACAGCTTCGCAGGGCAGGACTGAAGGCAGATGCCTCGATGCTCCTCAAGCTTGGTGGTGCCGGGCTTCTTCGGAATTGCGACGATGTGGGCTGTAGTCCATTCGTTGGGCGCACCCTCACCGGAAAGCACGCGGTTCATCACTCTGGCGACCTCAGCGGCCACGCAGTTGATGCGCAATGCTTCGATGGGTACCTCGTCCGGACCCAGCGCTTTGCCGCCCGGCGACTTCCGAGCGAACCTCACAACGTCGTCTGGGCTGATTGGTGCAACGCTGAAACTCTCCTCCGTCGGCAACGGCGTCTCCGGCGGCAGCGTCAGACTGTCGGGCAGCGGGGGTGGCGGCGCGTTCACGATGGCGGCGAAGAACTCGCGCAGCTCATTTCTGCGCTCATCCGCAGTGTCGCCTGTCGCCTGACGGCGCTTTCGCCCCGTCAGAGTGTTGATGGCGGACCAGGCCACACGCCCTCTGGCGTCGGGACCGGCGGCAGAGACAGCCTGAATAACGTCGTCAACAGCGGCCTGTTGCCGCTGCAGGTAGACAGACGCCAAGGCCTCCTCCGCCTCGCGAGTTGGTCGCCCACTCAGACGAAGCCTCTCCAGGTCTTCCCTCGCTGCGTTGATCGCGGGGTCGTCATGCCAGACCGGCTGCCCGCGTTGGGCCGGTCGCATCAGCGGGACCGCTTGCTCCGCGGCGGCTCGAACTGCAGCGCCGACATCCGCGTACTCGGTACCTCCACGCTTGTCGCCTAGCGCAGCCACGAAGGCGCCGGCAAAGCGACGACGCGTCTCGGCGTCCCTGAGCGCGCGGTAGTAGCGCCGCGGCGGCCGCTTCGGCGGGCGGTACAGCGGGTCTCGAACGGACAGGTCGCAGACGAGGAGCCGATGATCGGACCGCAGAGCCAGCGGCGTAATGGTGCGGCAGTTGATGGCACGGCGCCGCTCCCGGTAGCGCAACAGCACGTGGTCGAGCTGTGCCAGCCTCCGAGTAGCGTTTCGTCCGCGCGCGTTCCGCCGCCTCCGCTTGCAGCCCTCGAAAGTCGCGAGCTGAGCCGGCGGCTTGCGGAACCTGGTGTTGACCGACACCATGTCCTGTCTCTCCAGGAAGTCCTCCAGCGCTCCGGTGTTGCCGTTCTCACGCGGTGTCACGAACAGTGACCGCTCGGACCTACGCGGAACTGCGTTCAGGTCTCCGAGGATGACCACTGTGTCACGTTGCGTCATCTCCTCCACCTGCTCCGAGAGCTGCTCGAAGAAGGCCTGAGCCTCATCGGGACGGGTGGCAGGGGGCGCGTACGCGCAGAACAGGCGAGCGTTCCGGCCGCAAAGCCGGACGTCGATCCGAAGCAGCCGACCAGACAAGGAGACACAGCGACAGCTCTGCTGCAGCCTCGGTGCGATCAGCGCTCCAACTCCTCCACGGCCTCGCTCATCCGCTGAGCTGAACCAGAGAGTCCAACCGGCGCCTAGGTCTTCACAGTGAAGCCCAGGGTCGACCTCAGTGCAAATAAATATGGAACTGCAAATAAATATGGAACTGCAAATAAATATGGAACTGCAAATAAATATGGAACTGCAAATAAATATGGAACTGCAAATAAATATGGAACTGCAAATAAATATGGAACTGCAAATAAATATGGAACTGCAAATAAATATGGAACTGCAAATAAATATGGAACTGCAAATAAATATGGAACATTTTCCCACATTTTCAGTAAAAGGGGGTCAGCTACCCACATTTTCAGTAAAATGGGGTCAGCTGCCCATATTTTCAGTAAAAGGGGGTCAGCAGCCCACCCGCTGTGAAGAAGGTCAGCAGCCCACCCGCAGTGAAGAAGGTCAGCAGCCCAAAAGTGCAAGGAAAAAGAGGTCAGCAGCCAGCAGATGCTGTAAAAGGGCTATTTATTAAGCTTACAAACTGAGTGATATTTACGTACAGAAAATCATGCTAGTTTTTCAAGTTATTAGATCATCAGCTACATAAGCTATCAGATCCGGAGCATTCAATTGTCAGGCAAGGCTCAATGAAATGGGTTAGGCAAGCCAAGGTTGACTGGATTCCGGTTGGATGAATCAGTTAATCCCCTTAAAATCCCCTGCCTTTTGACGTCCTGATGATGAGTTTCTGTAACAAGCAGGATTAGCCAAAACGGATTCCGAATTGAATTGCAGCTAGCCACGCCCTGAAGGCAGATCAGCGGATGGCCCCGCAGGATGGCCGCTGCTCCGTGTGCCGCTGCCCCTACCCGGCCGGCAATCACTACGGCGCGGTCACGTGCCACGCCTGCAAGTCCTTCTTTAAGCGCACAGTGCAGTTTTCCCTGTCCTACACCTGCATGCGCCGCCTGCGCCACTGCGCGCTCGTGTCGGAGAAAACTCGAGCCTGCGGCGCTTGCAGGTTTCGGCGCTGCCTTGAAATTGGAATGCGACCTGGCCTGGTGAGGTCGCTGGCGCCCGAGAGTGCCGGGTTTGTGCTCGCTTGAGTTGCTGTATTGCGTTGTGATTTATTCATTTGAGTGTATTTATTCCATGCAATTATTCTATGTGTTATGTATCTATATTTGTTGCTAAGTTAAGTGTATTTATAGCTATGTAGCTAGGTGTCTTTGTAGCTTGTTGGTAGCTAGGTGTCTTTGTAGCTAGTAGGTAGCTAGGTGTCTTTGTAGACAGCAAGTAGGTGGGTGTCTTTGTAGCTTGTTGGTAGCTAGGTGTCTTTGTAGCTAGTAGGTAGCTAGGTGTCTTTGTAGACAGCAAGTAGGTGGGTGTCTTTGTAGCTTGTTGGTAGCTAGGTGTCTTTGTAGCTTGTTGGTAGCTAGGTGTCTTTGTAGCTTGTTGGTAGCTAGGTGTCTTTGTAGCTAGTAGGTAGCTAGGTGTCTTTGTAGACAGCAAGTAGGTGGGTGTCTTTGTAGCTGGTAGGTAGCTAGGTGTTTTTGTAGCTAGATAGATAGGTGTCTTTGTAGCTAGTAAGTAGCTAGGTGTCTCTGTAGCTAGCAGGTAGCTAGGTGTCTTTGTAGCTAGTAGGTAGCTAGGTGTCTTTGTAGCTTAGTAGGCCTTAGCTAGCCAGTTGTCTTTGTAGCTAGGTAGCTAGGTGTCTTTGTAGCTAGGTATCTAGTTGTCTTTGTAGCTAGGTAGCTAGGTGTCTTTGTAGGTAGGTAGCTAGGTGGCTAGGTGTCTTTGTAGCTTACTAGGCCTTAGATAGCCAGGTGTCTTTGTAGGTAGGTAGCTAGGTGGCTAGGTGTCTTTGTAGCTTACTAGGCCTTAGATAGCCAGGTGTCTTTGTAGTTAGGTAGCTAGGTGGCTAGGTGTCTTTGTAGCTAGTAGGTAGCTAGGTGTCTTTGTAGCTTAGTAGGCCTTAGCTAGCCAGTTGTATTTGTAGCTAGGTAGCTAGGTGTCTTTGTAGCCTAGTAGGTAGCTACGCTCGTAGGTGTCTTTGTAGCTAGTAGGTAGCTAGGTGTCTTTGTAGCTAGTAGGTAGCTAGGTGTCTTTTTAGCCTAGTAGGTAGCTAGGTGTCTTTGTAGCTAGGTAGCTAGGTGTCTTTGTAGCCTAGTAGGTAGCTACGCTCGTAGGTGTCTTTGTAGCTAGTAGGTAGCTAGGTGTCTTTGTAGCTAGTAGGTAGCTAGGTGTCTTTGTAGCTAGGTAGCTAGGTGTCTTTGTAGCTAGTAGGTAGCTAGGTGTCTTTGTAGCTTACTAGGCCTTAGATAGCCAGGTGTCTTTGTAGGTTGGTAGCTAGGTGTCTTTGTAGCTAAGTAGATAAGTGTCTTTGTAGCTAAGTAGATAAGTGTCTTTGTAGCTAAGTAGATAAGTGTCTTTGTAGCTAAGTAGATAAGTGTCTACGAGTTTTTAAGTAGTTTGAGTTACGAGAATAGAATAATATTTTAGTATAGTTGGAAGTGTCTTGTTAATATGTTGCGTCAAAAAAGCCCTTAGTAACGTATTTTCTCTGGCTGTCTCTCGCCTCAGTTTGCATCACGTCACGCTACTAAAAGTAGCTCTGAGCGCGCATGTCCGCCTGGAAACCCGCAGGAGCCGGCAGCAAAGCTCGCAGTTGCCATCGCAACCTACTCCGACTCAGCCGCAGCCCCGCCTGCTGCCAAAGTCGTCCGTCGGCGACGCCACAGCTGGCCCGGCCTCGTCCGCTGAAACCGACACGCCGCCGGACCTGGAGCCGGTGTGCATCGAATCGAGCGGCCTACCGGAGGGTCTGGACCTCACCGAGCTGTTAGCGAAGCGCGTCTGGCTGCTGGTCGAGTCCTACCTGGCCGCTCTGCTGAGCTGGGTGACGCGCCTGCCCGGCTTTAACGACCTTCTGCTGCAGGATCGCATGGCTCTCCTGCAGCGCCACTGGCTGGACATTATTATTCTGCAGGTGCGCTGCGTCTGCACTGACCCATTGTCTGACCCGCATGACCCTGACTCACTGCACTGTCTGACTCACTTGACCCTGACTCACTGCAGTGTCTGACCCGCATGACCCTGACTCACTGCACTGTCTGACCCACATAACCCTGACTCACTGCACTGTCTGACCCGCATGACCCTGACTCACTGCAGTGTTTGACCCGCATGACCCTGACTCACTGCAGTGCCTGACCCACATGACCCTGACTTACTGCAGTGTCTGACCCGCATGACCCTGACTCACTGCACTGTCTGACCCGCATGACCCTGACTCACTGCACTGTCTGACCCACATGACCCTGACTCACTGCAGTGTCTGACCCGCATGACCCTGACTCACTGCACTGTCTGACCCACATGACCCTGACTCACTGCAGTGTCTGACCTGCATGACCCTGACTCACTGCAGTGCCTGACCCACATGACCCTGACTCACTGCACTGTCTGACCCGCATGACCCTGACTCACTGCAGTGCCTGACCCACATGACCCTGACTTGCCCGCAGGTGGCCTGGAACTCGCACCCGTACAGCGGCTCGCTGAATTTCTGCCAGGGCTTCAGCCTGCACGAAGCACAGGAGCCGCTGCTCCGCCAAGTGCCCACCGTCAGCCCGCAGATCCGCCGGCTGGCCAAGTGCATGACCCTGCTGGACCTTCGCCACGCCGAGCTGCTGCACCTGCGCGTCATCATCTTCCTGGAGACCGGCTGCTCCCCGGCCGGCACCTGGGCCGACGCGGACCGAATCGACGCCCTGCAGCGGCGCCACATCTCGGCGCTCGCGCTCGCCTGCCCGTGTCCGCTGCGCCGCTGCCGAATCCTCCAGCTCAGCGGCCTCGTCACGGCCGGCCGCCTGCTGGCGTTGGCCTACTTTGACCGGGCCGTCAACATGGAGGGTCAGCTGCCGCCGCCGCTGACTGACGGGATGCTGCGACACTTCTTTTCGAACGCCACCCAGCATACTTCGGGTCCCTGATGCGGCAAAATTTTGGAAATCAAAAGTAACCGTAGATCTAGATTTGAGTTAAAACTTGGTCCTTTGACCCACGGAATGAGAATGGACCTTCAACTCGACCCACTGACCCGCAGAATTGAGTTTGACCTCCAACTCGACCCACTGACCCGCAGAATTGAGTTTGACCTCCAACTCGACCCACTGACCCGCAGAATTGAGTTTGACCTCCAACTCGACCCACTGACCTGCAGAATTGAGTTTGACCTCCAACTCGACCCCGTTGACCCGCAGAATTGAGTTTGACCTCCAACTTGACCCACTGACCCGCGGAATTGAGCTTGACCTCCAACTCGACCCGCAGAATTGAGTTTGACCTCCAACTCGACCCCGTTGACCCGCAGAATTGAGTTTGACCTCCAACTTGACCCACTGACCCGCGGAATTGAGTTGCACCTCCAAGTAAAACATAACTTATGATCAACTCGATTAACTGGCAAGATCGTGTGCTCGGCTCTGCTTGAATTGTACTGTTTGTATTTGTAATATTTCCTTTCTATAGCGCTTTCGTGTTGATCGCTGTTGTTGATGTATCGCGTCTTTTTTCTTTTCTTAATGCTACGCGCGTCCCATGCTGAAGCTTCTCGAATTCAGTTGTTGCCGCTTGTACATTCCTAAATTTTTGTCTATATTGTATTACAAATATAAATGTTGTTCTACTAAGAATTATTGATATATGGTCATTATAGGCTTTTCTCGGCTTTTAATAGCTCGCCTCAGATCTAAAACTTAAACCTTGCCCGCGCGTGTCTTGAGACACCCATCTCAGCTGTAAGACACACAAATACAAATACACCACTGCAAGTCGAAAGTTAGTTAAAAGCGCTAAAAGCTTGAAGGAAAGACTGAGAAATTGCACCCATCTCAGCCTTGTCCGCGTGTCCTAAGACACCATCTCAGCCTTGTCCGCGTGTCCTGAGACACTAATCTCAGCCCTGTCCGCGTGTCCTGAGACACTAATCTCAGCCCTGTCCGCGTGTCCTGAGACACCCATCTCAGCCTTGTCCGCGTGTCCTGAGACACTAATCTCAGCCCTGTCCGCGTGTCCTGAGACACTAATCTCAGCCCTGTCCGCGTGTCCTGAGACACCCATCTCAGCCCTGTCCGCGTGTCCTGAGACACCCATCTCAGCCCTGTCCGCGTGTCCTGAGACACTAATCTCAGCCCTGTCCGCGTGTCCTGAGACACTAATCTCAGCCTTGTCCGCGTGTCCTGAGACACTAATCTCAGCCTTGTCCGCGTGTCCTGAGACACTAATCTCAGCCTTGTCCGCGTGTCCTGAGACACTAATCTCAGCCCTGTCCGCGTGTCCTAAGACACCATCTCAGCCCTGTCCGCGTGTCCTGAGACACCCATCTCAGCCTTGTCCGCGTGTCCTGAGACACCCATCTCAACCTTGTCCGCTTGTCCTGAGACACCCATCTCAGCCTTGTCCAATGCATGAACCTTACATGTGGTCGTGAGCAATAGCTATCTATCAGTTAAAATTCGAATAAAAACAGCAAGTTGGGCAGTCGCGTACGCATAATGTATTTAGTAAATCAATCATACTATAAAATTATCGCAATTATATAAATAATAGAATACCAAGGAAAGAGCAGCTATCAAAGCAGTCGTACCACAAGAAATGAAGGCAGTAACGGTACTCAGTGCTCGCCTTGAAAATATCGGTATTTAACAGATCATGAACAATAATTATCCATTGAAATTAAACCGCGCATAAAAAAGCAAAAAATCAATGTTCTAACGAACAAATATGGATTGGGCGGCTCGGAGCACCCGGTATCACTTGGCCGGGTCGCAGATGGGCCTGGCGATGAGCTCCTTCATGATCTCGTTGGCCCCGCCGTAGATTGGCTGCACCCTGGCGTCCACGTAGGCCCTGGCGATCGGGTACTCCCACATGTAGCCCCAGCCCCCGTGCAGCTGCACGCAGTCGTAGGCCACCCGGTTCTGCATCTCCGTGCACCACAGCTTAGCCATGGAGGCCGTGAACGAGTCCAGCCGGTCAACGTTCTGCAGCTCGATGCATTGGTCGGCGAATGCCCGGGCCACGCAGATCTCCGTCTTCATGTCGGCCAGCTTGTGCTGGATTGTCTGCAAGGGCCCGAATCGGCGGGTGGCTGCTTGAGATTCTCTTTCGGGGCTAGAGGGCGATTCCAGGAAGGCATGTGCACACAGAGTTTTAATATCCCCAAATGGGAGTTAAATATCAGAATCTAAGGATATGTAAGTTTGATATCCCTAAACTGGGATCTGTGAGTTTGATATCTCTAAACTGGGATCTGTGAGGTTGATATCCCCAGACTGGGGATCTGTGAGTTTGATATATCGAGACTGGAAATCCTTGAGTTCGATATCCCCAGACTGGGAATCCTTGAGTTTGATATTCCCAGACTGGGAACCTGTGAGTTTGATATCCCCAGAGTAGGGATCTGTGAGTTTGATAGCCCTAAACTGGGATCTGTGAGTTAGATGTACCCAGACTGGGGATCTGTGAGTTTGATATCCCTAGACTGGGGATCTGTGAGTTTGATATCCCCAGACTGGGAATCTGTGAGTTTGATATCCCTAAACTGGAATCTGTGAGTTTGATAGCCCTAAACTGGGATCTGTGAGTTTGATATCCCTAAACTGGGATCTGTGAGTTTGATATCCCCAGACTGGGAATCTGTGAGTTTGATATCCCTAAACTGGAATCTGTGAGTTTGATAGCCCTAAACTGGGATCTGTGAGTTTGATATCCCTAAACTAGAATCTGTGAGTTTGATATTCCTAAACTGGAATCTGTGAGTTTGATATCCCCAGACTGGGAATCTGTGAGTTTGATATCCCTAAACTGGAATCTGTGAGTTTGATATCCCTAAACTGGAATCTGTGAGTTTGATATCCCTAAACTAGAATCTGTGAGTTTGATATTCCCAGACTGGGGATCTGTGAGTTTGATATCCCCAGACTGGGAATCTGTGAGTTTGATAGCCCTAAACTGGAATCTTTGAGTTTGATATCCCTAAACTAGAATCTGTGAGTTTGATATCCCTAAACTAGGATCTGTGAGTTTGATATCCCCAGACTGGGATCTGTGAGTTTGATATCCCTAAACTGGAATCTGTGAGTTTGATATCCCCAGACTGGGATCTGTGAGTTTGATATTCCCTAAACTGGGATCTGTGAGTTTGATATTCCCTAAACTGGGATCTGTGAGTTTGATAGCCCTAAACTGGGATCTGTGAGTTTGATATTCCCTAAACTGGGATCTGTGAGTTTGATAGCCCTAAACTGGAATCTGTGAGTTTGATATTCCCAGACTGGGGATCTGTGAGTTTGATATTCCCAGACTGGGATCTGTGAGTTTGATATCCCTAAACTGGGATCTGTGAGTTTGATAGCCCTAAACTGGGATCTGTGAGTTTGATAGCCCTAAACTGGAATCTGTGAGTTTGATATTCCCAGACTGGGGATCTGTGAGTTTGATATTCCCAGACTGGGGATCTGTGAGTTTGATATTCCCAGACTCAGGATCTGTCAAACTGGAGAATCAGTGACGCTAAGCAGCAAAATGATCCCGGCAACCCACCTGCAGAGCCGACAGACTCTTGCCGAAAGCGCGCCGCTCCCGCACGTAGCGCCGAGTCTCCTCGAACATCCACTCGGAGCTGGCCTGGCCGATGTTGGCGATGAGCAGCCGCTCCCGGGGCAGCTCGCTCATGAGGTAGGCGAAGCCGCGGTTCTCCTGGCCGAGCAGGGCCGACGCGGGCAGCCGGACGTCCTCAAAAAACAGCTCGGCGGTGTCCTGAGCCTTCAGGCCCATCTTTTCGAGCTTGCGGCCCTTGCGAAAGCCGGGGCATTCGGCGTCAACGAGGAACAGGCTGATCCCGCGGGCGGGCGTCTTGGCGCTGGGGTCGGTGACGGCAACGACGAGGCACAGGTCGCTGTTCCAGCCGTTTGTGATGAAGGTCTTGCTGCCGTTCAGAATGTAGTCGCCTCCCGAGGTCTTCACGGCTCGCGTCTTCACGCCCTGAAGGTCGCTGCCGGCGCCGGGCTCCGTCATGGCGATGCAGCTGATGACCTCGCCGGAGGTCATGCGGGGCAGGTAGCGCTTCTTCTGCTCCGGGCTGCCGTACTTGCACAGGTAGGGCATCACGATGTCCGAGTGCAGGCTGAACCCCGGCCCAGACAGGTTGGCGTAGAACCTGGGATGGTTTGGCGCGGAGCGCTGAGATCGGGACTTTGGGGGATCGGGACTGATGGGAATGGGGCTTTGGGGGATCGGGACTGGTGGGAATGGGGCTTTGGGGGATCGGGACTGTTGGGAATGGGGCTTTGGGGGATCGGGACTGTTGGGAATGGGGCTTTGGGGGATCGGGACTGGTGGGAATGGGGCTTTGGGGGATCGGGACTGGTGGGAATGGGGCTTTGGGGGATCGGGACTGTTGGGAATGGGGCTTTGGGGGATCGGGACTGTTGGGAATGGGGCTTTGGAGGATCGGGACTGTTGGGGATGGGGCTTTGGGGGATCGGGACTGTTAGGGATGGTACTTTAGGGTAGCTAAAGCTACAGAAATGGCAACAATATTTCAACTGCTGTCGGAAAACTCTACTTTCAGTAACCCTGTAAGGGTCATGCATATGGCTTTTACAGAACCTGGGCAAGTTAGGGCCAATAGCGGCAGAGCACAACTCAGAGCTAACCTGAGCTGTCAGATTAAACATAAAAACTCCGAGCTATAACGGTTCAGGGATGCAAAACGCACAAAGGCACTGTCTAGCCTGGTTCTATCAATTTGAACTCACAGCAACAGACTTTCAGCTCAAAGCCAGCGATGTCTCACAATGGTAAGCATCCTCCTTTGCATTCTGCTCAGCTGCTAACAAAAGGAAGCCAGTTTACGGTGTGCAACTTTAGTGACGGTATTTACGGACTTTTAAGACGCAGTTTGCTGGTCGAATTAATTTTGAATCGCGGACTTTGTTTTTATATCTTAGCGTTGCTTTTGGTTGACTTTTTGTGGCTGAATATCTGAATAGACTTTAAGTCGCAATTTTATTCCACAACAGCATTTTTCATGCAGCAGCTCGCGATCATTTCCATGACAAGAGCAGTGCTGAGAAGTGGAAAGCAACTATCATTTCCGTGATTGGGGGATTACAATTTAGCCTCCAGCTTCGAGATATTTTTATTTTTAATCCATAGAATGCCACGCACAAAAATCCATGATTTATCCTAAGTAAAATGCCCTTTAATAACGAAGCTAATCGTCTCAAACCCCAGCGCGCTTTGCTTTTTGTTAAAAATAACAGCATAAACTTTAGCTATGCAGAGTGCATCAATACACGTACATGCCTGAGCAAACGCTGCTGCTAAAGTTCATTCAATGAACTCTGACACAGACAGCGATGCCCCGGCCGATTCGCCCTGCCTGCCGGACTACCGGGAGACGCTGCAGCCGGGCAAGTGGATCATGCTGGCCGGGCCGTGGATTTTCCTGGCCGTGGCCGCCTTCGGTCTGGCGGCCAACACCCTGACTATCGCGGTGTTCGCTAGAGAGCGAAAACTAATCAGCAAAAACCCGCGCCTGCTGATCATCAGCCAGGCCACGGTGGACCTCATGGGCTGCGTGCTGACCTCTCTCAAATGGCTGACAATCTACGCGCCGATTCGGGTGCCGGCCAATTTCATTGGCACAGCTGTGTGCCACCTGTGGTTCAGCGAGTTCGTCATTTGGTCCACCGTGATCTGTAGCACGGTAAGCCGAGCTGCTCTCGGTGCGAATTAAGATTCTGAGAAAAAGAGCGGCGCCACCGCCAACATGACATTGCAGTTCAATCTTCAACTGATCACGCTGGAACGCTTTGTGGCCCTGGTGTTCCCGCTGGTAAACCGAAGTCCTAAAAAGGTGAAGACGGCCATAGCCTGCACCTGGATCTACACCAGCGTGCACATGTGGCGCGTGTTTATGGACGTCACCCGGGGAGACGGCGTCCATAGCAACTGCTGCGTGTACACCCGCGGCATTCCAGTTTGGGTGTCGCGCCTATTCGGATTGCAGAACTTCACCGCGCTCTACGCCTTCCCGGTGGTGAACATGAGCATCTGCTACTCGGCCATGATCGTCACGCTGCGCAGGAGCCGCAGCTCCATCTCGGAGGAAAGTCAGCAGAAGAAGCTGGCAGCGTCAACCAATCTCATCAAGACGTTCCTAGTGGCCGGAATCGCCTACGTGCTCTGCTTCACAATTAACCAGATCTGCTACCTGCTGCACATGTTCGAATTGTTCGACTTCGACCAGAAGGGCCTGTTCTACAATGTGACGCTGCTGCTGGTGAACAGCAACATGATCATCAACCCCGTCATCTACTTTCTGTTCATGCCGAAACTGCGAAGCGCCCTGTTTGGCATGTGCCGGCTGAGAGCCGGGGACAAGGGCGAGTCCTATCAGGCTGCCACGGTGAGCACCGGCGCCCAGCAGCAGCTGCAGACATCAAGGATGTAGCTGGTTCATAGACGGTGACATCAAAAACGTTAAAATAGTCACTGTTGTTACTTTGTTCAGTTCGATTCAGTGTTGCCACACGAATAGTGTGTTGAATTTTCCGCCAGTAAAAGAAATTTCCGCCAACATTTAAGACATTATTATGGGTTCCCAAAAAACAGTAATGGCAAAGGCATTGTCCAAGGTGTTTAACTTTTATTTCTGCTCACTCATACGCATCAAATTGTGTAGAAACATACCAGAAAATTCGGGTGAGGGTGGCTTTGCATTTAAAAAAAGTTATATTTCAGAATAGTGGTTGTTAACTGAAAATACCTTGAGATGGAAATTTACTAGGTTGGAGGGGTGGTTTGCACAGAATCGTTGAAAATGTAACTAAATTCATTTCGATCACTTCAATTCAGTTCATTCCTTCTGCTTCTTTGCTTCAGCACTATGCAGCTCGCCAGCCAGAATAAGACGCTCTTGACGGATGGTCGCCATCGCGTCTTGGTAGCTTTTAAGCACCGCCTCTGCAGCCTTTTCTTTCTCTTCCAACTCTTTCTGCTTCCTTTCCAGCTCAGTCTTTCGCTTCTGTGCTTGCTGGCGTTGGGCCTCCTCCTCTTCTCTCCTCTTCTGTCGGTCGCTGTCTGCCTCCAATGCTTTTCGTTCGCGCTCTCTCTGTCTGTAGCGCTGTGATGCCGCTCTGCCAGAGGCAAGGAGCGATTCGCTGATCAAAAAGTTGTGGCATGCATAGTCATTGATTCTCAAGGCATACTTCACACGAAGAGTAGCCTCAATGACGTCAACAGAGAGTTTGTTGCGCTTCTTTGTGAGGATGTTAACTAAGTCAGAAAAGCATCGCTCGCTGTCACTGTTGCCATGAGGAAGTGCTAGGCATGCCATTGCAAGCTGAGTAAGCAGAGGGCACTTCTTGGCACCACTTCCATCCGTCAGTTGGCAAACATCATCCCAGAATTCTTCCACACCAGACTTTGATGGTAGCTTGACCAGAAACAGCTGCCTGCATTCGTCACGCAGTTGGTCCAGACTGCTGGGGACAATGACTGTTGGCATTGCTTCTGCAGCCACTATCACGTTGCCAATAAACTCATCCAGGGAAGTCTCATCTGGCTTGAGAAATCGAAGAGCACGCAGGAATTTGCTGCTGAGGGGCAAATAGTCCTTCAGGCGTGCTGTCAGAGTCTCATAAAATCGCCGAACACGGAGGAAGAAAAGCTTCTGCTGCCCATGGGTGCAATCGGCAAGAAGCTCACGAGCACCGCTGCCAATGAAGATGTCACTGTCGGGGAGCTGGTTGACAATGTTTGTCGGAGTGCTGACGAGTCTTCGCTTAGCGATGTGGCTCTCGATGACTTCTGTCTTAACAAACTTGACCAAAATGGACTTGTACAAATCCCGCATGGCATCATACAGCATGTGGATTAGTGTTTGCGAGGATTGGAAGAGGATCTCAAACCTGTTTGTCATAGTCAGAATGCTATCGAGGAAAAGCAGGTCCAACTCGACAGCCTTGTCATGTAGCATATCGATGATCCGCTTGGCATTCGGATTCCTCAGGTCATTCGGCCGCTCAACAGGCAGAACATGATGAAAGTAATGCTTCAGAGCAGGCAGCTGTTCAACAATTCGCTGGACAACACTGAGAAGCTGCGTCCAGCGTGTCTCCACACGGCGAAGAAACCGGTGGTCTTCAATGTCAAGCAGCTCTTGGACCTGTGAACGCAAAACGTAAATTACAATTAAAAATAAGCAGTTTGTATTAAGCTTATAAAATTTAAATATTATAGACGCAAAAGTTTTTGCTTCTTATTGAGTACAAGGATTTACATGATATTCACATATGCCAGTGGACAAACTATTTACATAGAGTAGCGATGCTTACCTTAGAGTAGGTTGTCCACCGGCTTGTATACAGGAAGTAGTGGTGCACGGAATCGACCAGGCACTCAGCATCTTCGCCTAACTCCTTCACAGCATACTTTACTGCGTTAGCAACGTGATGGAGTGAACATTGGCCAAATGAGAGTAGGTGGGGCACCTTCTCCAATGCTTGTGTCAGAAAACTCTTCATGACATTGGGGCTGTCCGTCATTATTGTCAGAAGCTTGTTGGTGTTGATGTTCCAGTCTGTCAGAAGATTGAACACAGCCCCAAGGACAGTAGCAGCCGTTCCATCCTCAATCTGCTCAAACTTCATAATGTCTGTTACTGTCGTCTTCTTGGTGGAGCAGTAGTATCTGACCAAAATTGTCAGGTACTTCTGTGCACCCATCTCGTTGGACTCATCCAGCAGCAAGGAGAAGAAGTGATCTCCCGCTGACAACCGGTTCTTAAGGGTTTCAGCCAGCCAGTGACCCCAACCATCTCGCAGCAAGTAAGTGGCCTTAGTGCGCCCACATGACATGTCCGCAGCTAGCTTTGAATCGGGACACAGTCGAGCCAGGACTGGAAAATGCTCAGAGGTCGCGAGAGAGATATTGTGCTCCACTAAAAAGAGAACAAAACGGAGCTCAGACTCTGCTGGAGATATTAGACTAGACCGCTCCTTGGCACCTTGATTAGAAAACCCAAAGTGTCCGAGATGTTGGCTCTTTTCAACGTCCGCAATTCTTTGCGCGTGTTTTGCTCCAGTCATGTGCTTCTTTATTGCAGTCTCGCCACTGGTGGCACAACTGAAGCTGGAGCTGCACACTGTACACTCTAGTGTAAAATCATCCCTCTTAGAAGTAAGCCATGGATACTTCTGCAGCCACTCAACCTTGACCTTTGTTGCAGGGCGAGTATATGCTGAGGAAGAGGAACTCATGCCAAAGAGAACTCACGCCAAAACTGCCACTGATGCGGGATGCAGGAACTACAGGATCAGGAAGTGACGGTTTTTTATGAATAGCTGAAATTGAAATTAATGCTATGCTGTTACAGTGACAACTTACAATAGTTAAAAGTAAGCAATTATGCACCACAATTTAATGATATAGTACACTTATAAATGTTGAAAACACCTGTGGTGCTTACATACAAGTCAGATATAAGGCTTTTTGTTTTTTTGCTTTGTCTGTTGTTTCTTAAAATGATTTGTAGCCTTGACACCATTGGCCTAAGTGCAAAGTTACTTGCATACGCCTATATATATTCATTGTGCAAAATTGTAAAATAAATAATCAAAACCAGCCATTTTACAAGGCTCAGGAACGGAAAGTCAGCATGTCTGTATATTACAATATAATTCATAACTATAAAAACGTTATTTCTTTTGCAAGCACGACATTATTCAGTTGATTACAGCATTCACAGATTCTCAGGTGCCACAATATCCAGCAGGCTGCAGCAGATGCGTCAGCAGAGGTGCCAGCTGCAGAGTCGCCCAGAGAGGAGATGCCAGCATTGGAGGCGCCAGGTGCAGAGGTGCCCGGGGCAAAGGTACAAGGAGCAGAATCGCCAGGTGCAGAGGCGCCAGATGCAGAGGCATACCATTTTTGTCTTTCTTGAAGGTGCCAGCAAGAGGCGCCAGGTACAGAGGGGCTAATATTTCCGCTGGAACAAAATAAAATATACTGGCGGAAATTCCAGACAAGTGAAATTTCCGCAAACCTCTCAATTTTCCGCCATTTCCGCCAATTTCCGCCAAGCGGAAATTTCCGCCACTGTGGCAACACTGGTTCGATTCCAACATTAACTACCATATCAATATTGATTTGCTAAGCAGTCTGACAAAAATGCAACACGCAAATTTACTCGTCACTTCAGCGCGTTAAGACAATTGATCGCAGCATTAAGGCATCACTTTCACTCGCACGCCGACACAGATTGCTGATGGGTAATGCTGGTTGCGCAGCGCGTCATGCAAAGTGGACTGTCCGTTGCATTATTAACTGATATCTGTATCGGACTGCATAGCCCAGAGTAATCAAGTAAAATGGCTGCAAGTGCGGAATCCTTTGTCTGATATTTCAATCCGTTAAGCCCGCTTAGTGTTGTCGCCTGACGGTCCAGCGAAGCAAGAATTCAAGGAAATTGAAAAGATTTTTGCACTTCTATTGTTTATTACGGCGTAGCTAGACTTCATTAATCCTTAGTTTCCCTTCTGAACGTTTTGCTTTTAGAATTAGGCAAGCTAAATGACAGCTGATAGCGCAGGCAAGATTATTAATAATTATTAACAGCTTAACATTTCATGGAGGACTTTATAAACAACTATGAAGATATTATGTGTACTATGATGACTATGCTATGAATATAATGATATTGATCATGACAAAGAGGGGTTGGGGCAGAGGAGTTGTAGCCCAGTGGCTAGGGCATCTGCCTTAGGACCCGGAGGTCGTGGGTTCGTGCTCCAGCTTTTAAAGAAAATTTGTGCTCTTAAGACAATCTACCCAGCTAAAATCGGGTACCAATTTGAGCTTTTCTAATTTCTAATTCTATTATTTTTTTTCTTTTTATGTAACGATTTGGAGTTATAATGAATATATTATGTAACCACGCCACAACTGCTCAGTCCTGACACCTGAAGAGCTGGTAAAAGAGGCAACACAAACTCGAAAAATTTACTCAGCTCAGCTGCATGGACTGAAGCAATGCTCTAGGTTGCGCTTTGTCTCCTAGCCGGTGCGACTTAGTTGAACAAAAATTTGCGACTTAGTTGGGCTGAAAGTTCGAAGGACAAAAAAAGGTCCCGCGAACCACATCTCACGTATTACTTGCCTACTTGCTACGTGGTTTTACTATTCTCCTCCAAATTCTACACTTCTACCGCCGATTGTATAACTTACCCCCTCCATTTTGCGACTGACCCCCTCCATTTTGCGACAGCCCCTCCATTTTGCGACTTACCCCCTCCATTTTGCGACATCCCCTCCATTTTGCGACATCCCCTCCATTTTGCGACTTACCCCCTCCATTTTGCGACTTACCCCCTCCATTTTGCGACTTATCCCATCCATTTTGCGACTTATCCCCTCCGTTTTGCGACTTATCCCCTCCATTTTGCGACTTACCCCCTCCGTTTTGCGACATCCCCTCCATTTTGCGACTTACCCCTTCCGTTTTGCGACATCCCCTCCATTTTGCGACTTACCCCCTCCGTTTTGCGACTTACCCCCTCCGTTTTGCGACTTACCCCCTCCATTTTGCGACTTACCCCCTCCATTTTGCGACATCCCCTCCGTTTTGCGACTTACCCCCTCCATTTTGCGACATCCCCTCCATTTTGCGACTTACCCCCTCCATTTTGCGACATCCCCTCCATTTTGCAACTTACCCACTCCATTTTGCGACTTATCCCCTCCGTTTTGTGACTTATCCCCTCCATTTTGCGACTTATCCCATCCATTTTGCGACTTATCCCCTCCGTTTTGCGACTTATCCCCTCCGTTTTGCGACATCCCCTCCATTTTGCGACTTACCCCCTCCGTTTTGCGACTTACCCCCTCCGTTTTGCGACTTACCCCCTCCATTTTGCGACTTACCCCCTCCATTTTGCGACATCCCCTCCATTTTGCGACTTACCCCCTCCATTTTGCGACTTACCCCCTCTATTTTGCGACATCCCCTCCATTTTGCGACTTACCCCCTCCATTTTGCGACATCCCCTCCATTTTGCAACTTACCCCCTCCATTTTGCGACTTATCCCCTCCGTTTTGCGACTTATCCCCTCCATTTTGCGACTTATCCCATCCATTTTGCGACTTATCCCCTCCGTTTTGCGACTTATCCCCTCCATTTTGCGACTTACCCTCCATTTTGCGACATCCCCTCCATTTTGCGACTTACCCCCTCCATTTTGCGACATCCCCTCCATTTTGCGACTTACCCCCTCCATTTTGCGACATCCCCTCCATTTTGCAACTTACCCCCTCCATTTTGCGACTTATCCCCTCCATTTTGCGACTTATCCCCTCCATTTTGCGACTTAACCCCCTCCATTTTGCGACATCCCCTCCGTTTTGCGACTTATCCCCTCCATTTTGCGACTTACCCCTCCATTTTGCGACATCCCCTCCATTTTGCGACTTACCCCCTCCATTTTGCGACATCGCCTCCATTTTGCGACATCCCCTCCATTTTGCGACTTACCCCCTCCGTTTTGCGACATCCCCTCCATTTTGCGACTTACCCCCTCCATTTTGCGACTTATCCTCTCCGTTTTGCGACTTATCCCCTCCATTTGCGACTTACCCCCTCCATTTTGCGACATCCCCTCCATTTTGCGACATCCCCTCCATTTTGCGACATCCCTCCATTTTGCGACTAACCCCCTCCATTTTGCGACTTACCCCCTGCATTTTGCGACTTACCCCTCCATTTTGCGACATCCCCTCCATTTTGCGACATCCCCTCCGTTTTGCGACTTACCTTGGTCAGCCACCAAATCAGTCGGCCGGATCGGCCGACTCGGCCGACTATTGCGCACGTATGCCGGCTAGAGTTGGGGGCTATAACACAGGAACTTGCGGTCACATAAGGTGGACTTAGGCTCTAGCCACTGGGCTACAACTCCAACAGTAACAATATCGAAATTTATTAGATTAAAGTGCATCTAAAAGTTCAAGAAGAAAACTGAGACAGAAATCAATAGCCAACTGGAACTTGCTAGGATTGAAATCCAGGCCATGCGCTTCAGTCTGTCTGAAGGCGAAATCTTTACACGGAATCTGCTGAGCAGGATGCGCACTTGCTGGACAAGGGAAACTGATAGCTCAACTTAAGCATTTCTGGACGGGAAGACAAAGCGTTCGGACTTGAAGAACTGAGCCCGAATGGGAAATCCCATAGCAGTAGACACGGAGTTCTCTGCCAAATTAATTGATTGAGTCGGCCCGCCAGCAACGGAGTAAATCAATGGAATCCAAGGGGGAGCTCTCTTCAATCAATCAATCAATCATTATTCTGCAGGCGAAAGGTGCAGCTCGGATTAATTCATTGTTAAACACACCTGCCTGGCATCGAGTACTGAGGGACCCTCGCCCCCCCCCCCCCCCAAGGCCGGCCCGAAATACTTTAGGCGGCATTGACCGCGCTTCGAGGCCTCTATGGAATCCCAACTGAGGAGAGGCAACAATCGAAACATGGCCACAAAATCTTCTCTTTATCGGCCAAATGTTTGAAAAACTAGGAAAAGTTGTTTTGTTCGGATTCGCTCTTAATATAGACCATCTTGAAACTGTGTTGACTTAGCTGCGAGCTAATGTTGCTATGGCAACTGATTCTTGCCGCGTAGCAAAATGCTGCTTGAGAAGAAATTCTGGGAATAAGTAAAACCTAGTAGGTTGTGAAAGCTACTGTGTTTGTCCTTCTTAAATAATTCAATTAAAAACGATTAAATATTTGTGCTCATGTTAAAAAAATGAACTCACTGCTCCTCAGTGACAATCATTGACGACTTGAAGTCCAACCCCACGCCGAAATTCTCCTCCGAGGTGCTGACGCCCAGCAGGCCCAGTTTGCCGGCCTTCAGCCAGACCTCCTTGGGCACGTGGCCTTGCTTTTCATACCTGGTCGGTGCGGCGGGGTCAGATCAAAGGGAAATGCGAGTGAGAAGAGGGGAGAAATGAATAGATAAATAGACATATTTAATTACAGGAAATCAAGGCTGAGGTGAGTGAGCCTTGATTGCAAAAGACAGACATTCACAGACCCAAACATCCCCGATTGCAAGGCCATTCATTGTCTGCGATTTCCTGATGCAGACAAGGCAAACCAGGTGGTCATAAAAGAACTTCTGCACCAGCTGGGCCTGATCAAGCAACAAAAAATGCATTGTCCTCCTAGGATTCACAGAATGGAGTTTATTCCCCTCCTGCCGGAATCGGGGACAGGGGCGAAACCTCAACGGACTGACTCCGCCTCAGCAGAACTGTTAATAAAACGAATGCACCAGAGGATGGCACACCGCCTTAAAATGCTAATTTACAACTTATACTTTAAACATGATTGACAAAAACGTGTAGCACTACTAGCTGGATACAGTCAGTAGTGTCATCAGAAACAAATCGGCTAACTAACTCGGCATGATGCGGAGCCACTTCGTCGCGAAAGAATTTCCGGCAGGTGTCTCTCAACAGGTCGTGCTCCTCTGAGAAGATTCGCCTGGTGCCGATGTCCAACAGGCTGCTGGCCTGGCCGATCTCTGGCCGCTGGCTGGCCGCGGAGCACAGACTCCTGGGTGGCAGGCAGTTGGTGGAATCTTGGCATTGTTACAGCTGACTACACTGAGCATTTTACTATATAACAATATTATTTTATTTAGGCTTGCTTAAAAAATAAAAGATACTGTAACTAATTGATTCTACTAGCCAAAGCAAAAGTTTTACTTTGTTTGCTGGAGTTTTGGCTAGTGGCTGCATTATGACCAGAAGGTATTGGGTTCGAGCCCTAGCTCTGGGAGACAATCTGTGGCCTTCTGTTCACCTAGCTGAGATTTGCACCAGTTTAATTTCAGAAAATTAGTGGTAGATATTGTTAGGTGCCAGTTATTTTCCTTTTTGTTGCTATTAATATTATTGTTATTATTATTTATTATTTGATCATTATTGTTTTTATTTGCCAAGAATATATTGCTTTTATTCTAGCTATTTCTAGTTTAGGTCATTGCAACTGGCTACATGGCAGATAAATAAACTGGTTTGCAAAATTGTCTACCTAGCAGATAAATAGGTAACAGAAAATATTTACTGGAAACCAATATTGTAACAATTTTAGTCCATGATTAGGATTAACTACCTAGTCATAGCTATATATTTCTCAGTTGTTACACATAGCTAGCTAGCTATAGCTATGCTATTTGCTATATATTTGGTGGAAAGGTTAGATATCTTTTTAAGCCCACTCTCAATTTAGCTATGGATATTTCTAGGATTATATAGTTTTATATATATAGCAATTTGACAAATTTTGATATAAGAAAATTATTAGAAAATATAAAGATATTAAATCTAACATTTGGCATGATTTGGCCTTATGTTAGCTATGCTTTTTATAATAGCTATTTTTAGAGCTTTGTTACATGACTTAATGGGCATGCATATTTGACTAGGAAAGGGCTAAGTGTAAATCATACTAGCCTAATAGGCCTACTTAAAAGTGAATTTACCTAAAATAAGCTTATAGTTATCAAAACAAAAGTAATTAATAAGTTATATTGGTAATAAGTTTGGTAATAATACAAAAATGGTATTAGTAATAGCTCGGAATACTTTGGTAAAGATAGAAAGCCTACAATAGCTTACAATATAAACGACCGAAGAGATTTCAAGCAGAAAATAATATAACGAACGAAAGTGCATTAGTGCCAAAAAATGTTAGCTATCTATCAATTACCGCACTCCGCTGAGAAACTTGAATCCAGAAGTAAATCGAAGAAGGGACATTTTTCAGAAGAACAGCAATCAAGTTCCAAAGAAAGCAACTGAATGTGATAGAATGATTATGTGCAATATATGGAATGCAGGAAGGATGTTAACAAAATATATTTGTCCTTCGCTAGATTCTAGGAAAAGTGTGTTTGAAAACAAGGTGAGCTTAACACAGTATTGTAATTCTTACGACAAAAGCTAGTAATTTTACTTTTAAACCAGCCTATTTTAAATTTTGTTTAGCATTAATTCGTGTTTATTAAGCCATTGGTATATTTATTAGATAATTGTTTGCCTTATCACTACTTAATTTAGTCAACTTTGGTCATTTTTCTTCCCCATATCATTGAGTTCGATTGAGTAAATAGTAGACAACGGCTGACAAGTTAAAGAAAATATAAAATACTTATATGCATTGAATTTATTTGCATATCACAGCACTTGATTTGCTTATATCCTTAATGGCTTGTATAGTACTACGCTAGATTGCTAGAATGATTACAAATTAAAAAGCATCTTGGCACTAATGTGTAATAACTTGTTATTACAAGTGTAATAACGTGCACTGCTAGAAATATAAAATTTATGTAGCTTAGAAAAATGTTTCTTATTACTGCAGCCAATGGGCTTAACTATCTATATAACAATAGTCATTGACATATAATCTTGTGAAATTTTACATTTATAAAGTTTTGATTGATTTAGCTAAGCAAAATGTATTGTAATAGAAATTGTAATAGAAAATATATTTTATTTTCACATATTTTTAAGCTAGGCCATAATATTTTTTTGTGTACACTTTGTAAAGTTTATATTTATTAATTGAACCATAAATTACTATACATATCTAAATATGCAGCGTATATAAATTGTAAGTTTAGAGATTTAGGAAGTTTTCATGGTGGGAAAGTTCTAGTTTAAGTACATTTTGCTTGAGACATTGCAAAAACCCATATCTTTTTAAATTTATTAAAATGTTTTGGTATCTATTATAGTTTACAAATATATATTATTTTACTAGAATAGTAGAATATCTAGCCTGTATCACTAACTTATTTAATTTCAGTTTATTTTCATCCATTCGTAACTCATCAAAGGCATAAAACTAAGGTTTCAAAGCCACAAAAATATACCTACAAGGTTAGCAAGTTAGCTATGATGGCATCAGCAGCTGGCAGCTCACAGCAACAGGCAGCGCAGCCAAAGTTCGGCAAAAACCTCTTTAAGAGCCGCATAGCCAGCACTGGCACTCAGCTGGAGACCGACGCCACTGTTGCTGAGCCTCCGCCGCCATCCGGCCTCTCGCCTGACGACTATGACTACAACCCGTTCTACATTGGCAACCAAGGCGCCGCCAGCAGCGGCCAGGAGCTCCGCTCGCCATCGCCGATTGTCTGCGACAACTTCAACCCGCACTTCAGCCCGCCGGACAGGAGCAGCGGCCAGGCCAAGACGGCAGCAGGCGACAAGGCGGCCAGCCGTCGCAGCATGATCAACGAGATGCTTCAGGAGATGCAGCGTCTGTCACCTTCATCTGGCTCCGCAGGTCTGGCCACGTCCAGCGTGTCCTTCGGCAGCGGCAGCGGTGGAGGGCGAGCAGACGAGCTGCCGGACCTCGCGACCTTCTCTGTGAGGGCCGGCAACGCTGGTGGCGAGATCGACGGCGACGTCATCAGCGGCGGCGTCAGTGGAACCGCCTGCGGCAGCGACGAGCCGATGGACTTCGGATTCGGCTCCGTCTCTTCAGGCGGAGCCTGCAGCAGCAGCAGCTGCGGCATCCAGGCCGACGAGGCTGGCGCGGGCTGCGCCACCTTCTCTGTGAAAGTCGGCGACGATGTCAGCGGCAGAGCCGTCGCCGGCACCGCCTGCGGTAGCGACGAGCCGATGCAGACGACCACCAGCACCAGCGCGTACTGCGGCGTCGGCAGCGACGATTTGATCGACAACGGAGGCTTCGGCAGCCAAGCCACCGAGGCGGCCATTCGAGTGGAGACGAAGCTGCTGAGATTCCTGAACGACCCGATGGTGACGGAGTTCCGGTTCGAGGGCCGGATGCAGCCAGCCGACCGCCGGGCTGTGCGCTGGTTCGCCAAGGAGCGCGGCCTGTTTTTCAAGGAGGTGGCCCTGCGCACTCACGAGCGCGCCTACGTTGTTAAAAAGCCCTACGCCATGGCCAAGGAGCAGCAGGCCAGGTAAACCATGTAGATTCTGTTGGAAAACGGGACTCACTTATATCGTAGAGCTATTGCATAATACTGTCGACCTTCACGCGAAATTTTTTTGCTTTCGTCTTGCACCTTGTCGCACGAGGCAAGATCGAGTTTGAGTCAAACCTTGACAATCGCAGGTCAAGGTCGGACTTCTTTAAGCGAATCGCACACCACCCAACCAATGTGGCTACCCTCACACCACCCAACCAATGTGGCTACCCTCACACCACCCAACCAATGTGGCTACCCTCACACCACCCAACCAATGTGGCTACCCTCACACCACCCTTCTTCCGCCCGGCCACCCCTGCAGGCACCGGGAGGCGCAACGAGCCGAGGCCCGCCGCCTGCTGCTCGAGGCCTCGCAGTCGGATGCCAAGAAGCAGCCGGAGCAGCCCAGCAGCGGCACCGGCAGCGGCGGCGTCGGCAGCAGCAGCATCTGCACCGGCTCGGCCTCGTTCGGCATCAAAGTTGGCGGCGACGAAGGCGACCCGGCGGGCGCCACCATCGCCAGCAGCGACGCCTGCATCGAGACCGAGCAGGACCAGCCGCCGCCAGATCAGGCAGGGCGTCTGGCAGCTCCCCGGCGGGACAACTGGTGCCAGACCATCCCGGAGGAGAATTTCCTCTGCTACCTGTGCCAGGAGGAGGTGCCGCTGGTCATCAAGGCGGTGAGGCCAAGCGCAGTTTGATTGATGCCCGAACTTATTCTAAGCGTTAAAAAAGTTTAATCAGCTACTGAGTTGGCTACTCATGTCAGTAGCACAGTTGGCTTCATAAAACTCAACGCTCTGAACGCAGGTGCACATCGGCACCTGCTTGGCCAACCAGCGCCAGCAGCTCCGCCAGGACCGGGCGGAGGCGGAACGCGAGCTGGAGCAGCTGGCGCGTCGCCAGGCGCAGCTCGGGCGTCACAGACGGCCCGGCGACCGGCGCAAGGCGGCCGTCCGACAGGCCTTGGAGGCGGACAAAGAGCGGCTGGCCGACAGGCTGGCGGAGATGGGGCAGCGCCAGGCCGCTCTGCACCACGCCGGGTCCGGCCAGCAGTCGCAGAAGCCGCAGCAGCAGCAGCAGCGCCTCGCCAAGGTTCGCCCGTTCGAGTCCGTCCACGCCAACGACATCGAGCGGCTGCTGGCCGAGGCCCGACAGCTGGACAAATTCTGTCGAGTCCGCGACTGCGGCGGCCGTCTTGGCACCGACTGCTCGCCTTGCGACGCCTGCGGTGCCCGGTTCTGCCCGCAGCACGCCGACGGCCCGGCGCACGGCTGCTCCAAGCGGGGCGGCAGCGGCGGTGGCGGCAACAGCGGAGGTGGCAGCGGAGCGGCTGCGGCCAATGGCGCCGGCGCAAGCAGCGTGCCGACCAAGTTCGAGCGGAACAAGCTGAGGCAGGGGCTGCGGGACCGGCTTGCTATGATGGCTGAGCGGCGAAAATGACTATTTTTATTGCTGCTCCTCGCCCTTGGATCTTTTAACAGAGGCCTCTGGTCCTCGTCCCTGGATCCTTGAATCGAGGCCTCCGCTCCTCGCCCCTGGATCTTTGAATCGAGGCCTCCGCTCCTCGCCCCTGGATCTTTGAATCGAGGCCTCCGCTCCTCGCCCCTAGATCTTTGAATCGAGGCCTCTGCTCCTCGCCCCTGGATCTTTGAATCGAGGCCTCCGCTCCTCGCCCCTGGATCTTTGAATCGAGGCCTCCGCTCCTACCCGATTTCAGTCAGCAGCTAATAAGCAACAAACTTATCCAACACCTGTGATATTTGCTGCTGAGTTATTGGCTCATTACTTAGAGTTACTTTACCTGTTTATTATTTTAACTTTCTTATGGCTACTTAGAGGAAAACGGGTTATCAGAAAATTAAAGACGATCGTCGCTGTATAATCGAGTTTCCTGTTTCCCCAACCCTTATTAATCAATGCCTCATCTCGAGTGCGCCTTCCGTCCTTAGTTCGTTTTCCGTTCTGTTTATTGCTTCATTTTAAAGTTGTTCAAATTCAAAATTCTTTTTCAGCGCTTTAAAAGTTTGGCTCAGTGCTTAAAACATTTGTTTTACGCTCGTGAAATAACCTTTTTTGTCCTGAGAATCTCGCTCAATTTTTTATGCTTCATTACTGAGCGTTCCTATTGAATGCTAGCAAGCACTAACATTCCATTTTTTATCCTTGTGCTTTGCCAGTTTTATTGTTATTATTATTAAAATTGAAAAGTTCATTATCAGCTGATACCATTGAAGAGATTTTACTTATTTTGATTAAAAAATGTGTAAATAGTAGGAACTCCTGTCTTTAACTCAGCTAGCTGAGATTCCTGTGCACCCTGCTCCCCAGTGTGGCACATCAGCCTGTGCACCCGCCTCCCCACTCTCCAGTGTGGCACATCAGCCTGTGCACCCGCCTCCCCACTCTCCAGTGTGGCACATCAGCCTGTGCACCCGCCTCCCCACTCCCCAGTGTGGCACATCAGCCTGTGCACCCGCCTCCCCACTCTCCAGTGTGGCACATCAGCCTGTGCACCCGCCTCCCCACTCCCCAGTGTGGCACATCAGCCTGTGCACCCGCCTCCCCACTCTCCAGTGTGGCACATCAGCCTGTGCACCCGCCTCCCCACTCCCCAGTGTGGCACATCAGCCTGTGCACCCGCCTCCCCACTCTCCAGTGTGGCACATCAGCCTGTGCACCCGCCTCCCCACTCCCCAGTGTGGCACATCAGCCTGTGCACCCGCCTCCCCACTCTCCAGTGTGGCACATCAGCCTGTGCACCCGCCTCCCCACTCCCCAGTGTGGCACATCAGCCTGTGCACCCGCCTCCCCACTCCCCAGTGTGGCACATCAGCCAGTTCCCTATCTAAGTGACTCAGCCAGTCAGCACCGGATGCAGCTCCTGCCCCCTCCCCCCGATGCAGCCATGCGGGAGAAGAGCGCCGTGGCCCTGTTCCTGATCGCCCTCGGCGGCATCAAGTGGTTCGAATCGCGCAGCGAAGAATGGGAAGACGGCGAGTTCGAGAAGGACTACCTGTTCGCCAAGGCCAAGAAAACCGTGCAGCGCCGCTCAATCGACTCGCAGACGGAGCGCTGGATGATGGAGCACTACGCCGAGGAGCTACTGGAGGTTCAACACGGCAGCGGCCTGCGCGCCACAATCGACTGCGGCGCCTTGGCCGACGACGCCTGCAGCTGCAACTTCCTGCAGTGCTTCGGCCAGCAGCTGTGCAAGCGCAACGTCACGGGCGCCCCCAGGCACACCTTCGTCCGCTGCCGCTCGGCCGTCATCTACGACCAGGTGCTGTGCGAGTGCAAGCGGCACACCCGCTTGGCGCCCCAGACTGGCGGCCGCAGCCTCCTCGGCGACGACAACGAGAGCGGCGCCAGTGCGCTGCTGCGGCAGCGGTTGCGTCGCAGGCGCGAGTTGCTTCGCCGGGAGCAGCAAAACCGGCAGGAGCAGCGGCAGGAGCAGCAGCAACAGCCGCCAATGCCAGCCATGCCAGCTGCTTGAGAATGCGGAGGTCACTCGATGGGAAAATCTGGGGGTTCCCAGCATCTCTGGATGTCTTCAAGCTGAAAGCAACACAGTAAATTTGAGATTTCATGCAGTTTTTGCTTGTTTGTCGATAAATTTCCTGGCCTCGATAGTTTTGTGAATTTTTATCTCTAAGGAAAAATTTTATTGTTTTGCCCATTTTATTAGACGAATGTTCAACTCTCTCTAGTCACACACGCGTCCAGTTTTGCACGCCTCGCCGCAGTTTTCTGTTTCAACCCTCTACAGCCAGCTCTTTTTTTCTATTTTTTTAGGCTCCGTTCCAATCTAGTCCGTGCTTATTTTCAACTCAAAACGGACCGCTATCTGACTGTTGTGAATTTTTTGTTGTTATACTAAAGTTGACCAGTAGTTTAGTATTTTCTTACTAGAAGTCTGATTAGTTATTGCACCCGTAATGTGAAATAGACATTTAACATGCAGCAGCTTAATAGTATGCGCGCTGCCACTGTAGTTCGCAGTCATTATTTATTTAGTCATCCATTTTAACAAACTAAATGCGTGTTTTTGTCGATATTTTGTTTTGAAATATTAAAAGTTAAATTGTTTTGTTATATTTTTGTTAACATTTTAAGCTTCTGTGAATGAAAAATAAAATACGAATTTAACCAGTTCGTCAACTGATATTAACAAATGTCGGGCCTTCAATAAATAGTTCGTGATTTTAAACGGAAATACTAAAACAAAATGGTCGAAAAATTGACTTATTAAAGTTACGGAGACCGAAACCTGCATGCGATTTTCGTGTTCGTCCAAAGTTTCTTCTTTTCCTGAGCCGTTTGGAATAATCATGGATGATAAGCAGAGCTCAACCAGTGGGATTTTACTTCAGCTTCTGTATGGTTTCTCTTTCAGCCACTTGCCATTCCCAGCTGCAGAGCTGGCTGGCGGTCCAGCACCGGTGCCGCTGTAGGGGGTAGTGGAATAAATTCAGAAAATATTGCGGCCCATAAAGTTGCGATCTGTGCAGCCACCCGGACATGCCCCAGGGAAATGTCCCTCTGCCCCCCATATACTGTGCCACATCCTTGATCTGCCGCTACATGATCGAATCCCAGACTGCATATAGACGAAAATCCCATGGCGAAATTGGGATATAATTTTTTTGAACACTTTCAAACTTTATGCTGGAGCCACGCCGCTATGAAAAACCGGGCGTCATTCCGTCCTCTCGGTGGCTCTCCAGCGTAAGAGCGCATCGAAGTCCCCCCGCGACCACCCCCCGAAATTGGACCAGCCCGGCTGCTGCCAAGCTTCAAGCCCTCCAGACTGTGTCCGATTCTTCGCTGCCTCACCCCAGCCACTTCCCGCCCCACAGATGCTTCCTATTTGCGCGCCCATGGAGCGCTAATCAAAAGGCTAGCATCTGGAAAAGAAAACACTAATAATTTAGAATTATAAAAGACGCAAGAATTTCTAAAGCATTTCAAATTCATAGCTAAGGAAATTTTGTTGTCGCAAGCAGAGAAAATCACTCTTATTTGCGGGCGGCTCAACACTGCAGTACTTCCATTTCCAGATGGCAAGGAGCAGCAATAGTTTTAGAGTTCCATGAACCGGAGCAGGCAGGACGAATGACGCTTCATTTCGGACTTGGGCCGGCCAGCTCCGGCGGACTGAAATAGCCGCTGCCCCGCTCCGCGGCAACAAGCGACTGGCGCTCCCTCGGATCCCCTCCTCCCTGGGCAGATGCAGCAATTTTCTAATCTTTGCTTTTGCGAAAATTGCCCGCGGGGGCTCTGCGCAGAAATCGAGGCGGAAGTTGATCAGCTGAGCTATTATAACCGTCTGGCTTTGAGCCGCTGAGCCCGCTGTTTTACCAGCGGCTGCGGAGCTCCCGTGCGCTGCAGCCGGGAACTGATTGAGATTTCAGGCTTTTTCTCTGCAGCAAAAGCGAAAGCGAGCCATGCGATCCGCCGGTTTGTTTCTCTTCATTGGAGCCGTCGGCTTCTTCAACATTTGTGAGTTTTCTGGCTGTGCAGGATGGGGGATTGTGCAGGATTCGCCAAAGTCCCTCTTCATTTGATTTTTTAGTCATTATCAATTACTGTAAAGTAGATTTAGACACCAGACCCTTCGACCAGATGAACAGCCCACGGCACAGCCGCAGCTAGTTGCGCGGCGCATCCGAGGGCTGTGTACAGCTGCTCAGTCCTGACGGGCTGGAGGGGCCGCAACACCCACTTTAAATTTACCAAGCTCAAACTGGTACCCGATCTCAGCTGGGTGGACTGAAACAATGCGGGATAAACTGCCTTGCTCAAGGGCATAGATTGCCTCCTAGAGCTGGGACTCGAACCCACGACCTTCCGGTCATAAGGCAGGCGCCCTGGGCATTGGGCTAAAACTCCTACAAGCTGAAATCTGTTAATCTGAGAGGCCTATGCTCACAGGAAGGGGGTCATACAAATTTGCTGACTCAGATCCCCATTAAGAGCTGCCTTAGAGTTGCGAAGAACTCTCACATATTCCTCAACTAAAGTGGATTAATCCTCATAAACATTTGTGAGTAAAATCATCGAAGCTCTTTAAACCTACATTACTGAGACACCAGTAGCTACAGTATCATTCACAAGAAGCAAAACCTGTTGAGTTTTGACATGCCTTACTTAACTCTCACTGAGCTACCGGACGGCACAGCTTACAAAAACCGCCAAACCAACTCAGACGACGGCTTCCTGTCTGATGACGAATCCGAGGAATCTGGAGAAGCCGGGACCGGCTCCTATCAACAGCACGTGATGCGGCTCAGGAAGAAATTCGGCGTCAAGGAGCGGCGCTCAATCCAGCAGCAGCACCTGGCCAGGAGCTTCGACCAGCTCAGCGAAGAGCTGCTTGAGCACTACCGGATGCCGCTGAGCAGTCTGGCCCGACAGCCGATCGACTGCCGAAACGCCACGCCATCCTCAGCCTGCAGCTGCCTGCGGCTGCTCTGCTTCGGCGGCGCGGCCTGCACAGTCGAAGATTCGTCAGCACACGAGGAGGGCAGCTTCAAGTCCAAGCAGCAACCGCAACGCCGGCCGTTTGCCCGCTGTCGACAGACCTCCATGGATGACTTCCTGCTCTGCGAGTGCAAGCGCTACGCGTACAGGCCGCTGCAGTAGATTGAAGCAGTGCGAGTCATGCTTTGCATTTGGGGCATCGGTTTTATAATTTGTCTTGATAATCTATGGAGATTTTTTAGCTGTAATCTATAAGTTTTGGGATTTTTCCGAACATTATTGTCTTCCTCTATTGGGACAAATTCTATTCGAGTACGCTAGTAGCAGTTCAAATCCGGATAAAACAGGCAAAAAATTAGCTAAAATTTTTAAGAATTTTGAAAAATGTACTTACCTTAGACAAATCATCAAATTTAATTGGCATAGTTTTAAAAAGTTGTGAAACTGCAGACAATCTTAGATTAAAAATTTTCTGTCTATTGATAAAAACAGGTACGGAAGCGTTCTACTTGAGTGTACTTGCAGTAACTGTACATTGCTAATCAATTTAGCCACCTCACTCCGCGTCGAGAATCTCATTCTCTAGACGTGCTCCGATTGGCTACAGATAACTTAGCTTATTTAACCAAAAATTTGTTTGCTTTTCATGCTTGTTTTGCTCACTCCGCGATTTTTGTATGTTGAAATAAATGGTATTTAGTAAGTATTTGGTAAACTATTCTTTGTTATTGAAAGACTTCATTGAGGCTGCATGCACACATAGCTACAGAGCGGCTGTAAGGAGAAACTTCCCTAAAAGGCATTGGACAACAGAAATTTGTGCCGCTAGATGGCAAGTTAGATTAAGGCACCCCTTTTGGGATCCGATATCAGATTTTAATCGGTTTTACATCACAGCTGCAGGCATGTACTGTATTGCGACCTTTAAATGCACTTCTACGTTTGCACTGAGCAGGCGATGGGTATGGCTTTGCGACACTTAGCCAACACTTTTGAAGAGGTGAGACCGAGAGCTTTCTAAAGAGCGATGACGTGTCAATCAGAGCAGGGATCAGGCCAAATCGGCACAGGCCGCAGATGTGAAATCGATTTTAAGAGACCTGAAATTGCTGCGACGAGCAGATGAGTCACAAACCGAGAAATTTCCCGACCTTGAAGAGTCCCACAATGGCTAGAAAAACGACCTAAAAAATAAAAAATATTCCTTGCACATAATACAATCATTGCTAGTATTAAAAGCTTTAAATTAGAAAAACAAAGCGATTTTTTGCCAAATTTCTTTATACGCCCAGACTAGCCAAAGATTGACTCCAGGACTGAGAATAACAAATCAGTTATATTTATACAAACTAGCAATTGTAAAGATTATTGGACGCATTACTACGCCTTTGCAGTAACGCTAAAAATTCAAAAAAAACACTGGTCATACTACTCAAATCATTAAAAAATCTAGCAAGAAAAATAGACAAATTTCTGATAAAAGAGATTGGCAAAGAAAAAATCGAAAGTTTGGTTTTGCGATTTGCCCCGACGAAACGGCATTCAGCCTGAGGATCTGGGAGGCTGGCGGCCAAGCCTGAGGATTTGTAAGTGAAGTGTGAAAAAAATACCAGTTCAAACAAGTTCAGCACTGCGAGCCATCGAGTAGAACGCGGACGTCGGGTCGGCCAGCAGGTTCCTGGGTGGTGCGAATTCCACAATTTTACCGCCGTCCAGCACAAGGATTCTGCGTTGGTTCACGGGGGAAGGATTGCAAATCAAGCTGCAGAGATGTTTCATATGCCAAGAAAGTTATTGTCCTTCATTTGTTAACAACAACAACAACAACAACAAAGTACGCTGTCAAGATGTTGAAAGCAGCGTCGTTTCATTTGTTAGCAAAATCATTAATTATACATTCAACTTGTGCCACTCATACAGCGACGTTGAATTGCTGCCTTCACTTTCACGTTTTTGTAATTTTCATATTAAAACTTGATTATTTCCCTATAACACTTAGCATCCATTGGCCGCCCGCATAATTTGACCTTGATTTGTTCCCTATAACACTGGGCATCCATTGGCCGCCCGCATAATTTGACCTTGATTTGTTCCCTATAACACTGGGCATCCATTGGCCGCCCGCATAATTTGACCTTGATTTGTTCCCTATAACACTTGGCATCCATTGGCCGCCCGCATAATTTGACCTTGATTTGTTCCCTATAACACTGGGCATCCATTGGCCGCCCGCATAATTTGACCTTGATTTGTTCCCGCTACGCGTTGACCTTGATTCGAACTCTCAGAGCGCCCGCTCACCTGTCGTAGTCCATGACGGTGCTGATGCGGTGCGCGATGGCCACCACGGTGGCTTGCGCGAACTCCTTCCTGACGGTGTCCTGCACCAGCTGATCCGTTGCCAGGTCGACCGCGGCCGTGGCTTCATCCAGCACCAAGATGCTGGAGCGGCGCAGCAGCGCCCTGGCCAGGCAGAGCAGCTGGCGCTGGCCGACGCTGAGGCCGCCGCCCTCCTCGCCGCACTGGTGCTCCAGGCCGGCCGGCAGGGAGGCCACGAAGTCGCGCAGGTGGGCCAATTCGAGCGCGCGCCACAGGCGGGCGTCGTCGCCTTGAAACTCGCCAAGCGGGTCGAGATTGTCGCGCAGGCTGCCGGCGAACACGATGGGATCCTGGGGCAGGGCGGCGAGTCGGCGGCGCAGCCAGTGCAGGCCGAGCCGGGCGGTGTCCAGGCCGTCGATGAGGACGCGGCCGCGGGCCGGCTCAGCCAGGCGGAACAGCGCCAGGCCGGCCAGGCTCGACTTGCCGGCGCCGGTTCGACCGACGATGCCAACCTGGACACAAAAATAGCATCGCATTAGCAACCGCATCAAAACTAAATAGCACGTGCATAGAAAGAAGCATAGCAACCGCATGAAAAAGTATGGCAATGGCATAGCAAAAGCATAACAACCGCACAGAAACAGCATAGCAACACCATAGAAACAGCATAGCAACAGCATAGCAACAACATAGCAACCGCACAGAAACAACATAGCAACCGCATGAAAAAGCATAGCAACATCTTAGCAACCGCACAGAAACAGCATAGCAACGCCATAGAAACAGCATAGCAACCGCATTTAAACAGCATTGAAAGAGCATCAAAGGACATAAAAAACTCTAGAAACTGCACAGCAACGGAACTAGCACTAAAATTCCAGCTACCCCTCACCTTCTCGCCGGGCCTGATGCTGAATGTCAGGCCGTCCAGCACCAACGGCAGGCCGTCACGGTATCGCACGGCGAAGTCCTGGAACTCGATGGCGCCACGCTGAGGCCAGTCAGCGGGAGGCGGCGGCTCAGTCGGGGGCCGTCCGATGTCCCAGTCAGCCTCCTGCGGAACCCGGCTGTACTCTTCGATGCGCTCCACCGAAACCAGGTTCGTCTCCAGCTCCGAGCTCGTGCGGATCATCAGGTTCAGCGTGGAGGTCACCTGACCGGAAAGAGAGACAGCTCGATGTTCCTTATTGGTTTCTATGCTCATTCTTTGGATTCTCATGGTGACTCTGGGTTGCTTTTATTACTGACTGACTTTACTGACTGATTTTAGTAGCTACGCAGGTTTGTATTGGTTGCTATGCTGACTGATTTTAGTTGCTATGCTGGTTGATTTAAGTTGCTATGCAATGCAAGTGAGAAATGGTTGCTATGATGATTGATTTTATTTGCTATGCTGGTTGATTTTAGTTGCTATGCAAGTGAGAAATGGTTGCTATGATGATTGATTTTATTTGCTATGCTGGTTGATTTTAGTTGCTATGCAAGTGAGAAATGGTTGCTATGATGATTGATTTTATTTGCTATGCTGGTTGATTTTAGTTGCTATGCAAGTGAGAAATTGTTGCTATGCTAATTGATTTTATTTGCTATGCTGGTTGATTTTAGTTGCTATGCAAGTGAGAAATTGTTGCTATGATGATTGATTTTATTTGCTATGCTGGTTGATTTTAGTTGCTATGCAAGTGAGAAATGGTTGCTATGATGATTGATTTTATTTGCTATGCTGGTTGATTTTAGTTGCTATGCAAGTGAGAAATTGTTGCTATGCTGATTGATTTTAGTTGCTATGCAAGTGAGAAATGGTTGCTATGCTGGTTGATTTTAGTTGCTATGCAAGTGAGAAATTGTTGCTATGATGATTGATTTTATTTGCTATGCTGGTTGATTTTAGTTGCTATGCAAGTGAGAAATGGTTGCTATGATGATTGATTTTATTTGCTATGCTGGTTGATTTTAGTTGCTATGCAAGTGAGAAATTGTTGCTATGCTGATTGATTTTAGTTGCTATGCAAGTGAGAAATGGTTGCTATGCTGGTTGATTTTAGTTGCTATGCAAGTGAGAAATTGTTGCTATGATGATTGATTTTATTTGCTATGCTGGTTGATTTTAGTTGCTATGCAAGTGAGAAATTGTTGCTATGCTGATTGATTTTAGTTGCTATGCTGGTTGATTTTAGTTGCTATGCTGGTTGATTTTAGTTGCTATGCTGGTTGATTTTAGTTGCTATGCTGGTTGATTTTAGTTGCTATGCTGGTTGATTTTAGTTGCTATGCTGGTTGATTTTAGTTGCTATGCAAGTTCGTATTGCCACTTAGGCATGGCGACTCGCCTGCAGCGCGTAGGAGAGGGCCAGCCCGACCAGGCCGCCGCTGATGACGCCCCGGCCGGCCACGGTGAACAGGGCGGCGGCCAGCACGGACAGGGCGCCGCAGATCTCCAGATGGAAGCCCAGCCAGCGGCCGGCGGCCAGCAGGGAGAAGAAGAAGGCCTGGTTGGCCTCGACCCGGCGCCGGCACTCGACCGCAAACCGGTCGCCGACGCCGAACGCTCGGACGCAGGCGGAGCCGGCGAGTGTCTCGGCAAAATGCGAGTAGATGGGCGATCGGCTGACGGACTCGAGCCGGCGAAGCTGCCGGGAGGAGCCCAGGTAGAAGCGCTGGATGCCGGCGTACAGGCAGGTGAGCGGCACGATGACCAGCAGGTACCAGACGGTGGAGGCGGAGATCACAATCATCGTGGCCACAACGTTGAACAGAGTCTGAATGAACATGCGCACCTGCAATCACGGGTTTCCAATCCGGAGCTAGTCGATGAGTGGGGAGTCAATGGGCGCTTATTTAATACTCGACCTGGAAGCTGACTCAATACTCAACTAATAACCTGGCTCAACACTCGACCCAGAAGCTGACCTAATACTCGACCCAGAAGCTGACTCAATGCTCGACCAAGAAGTTGACTCAATACTTGACCCAGAAGCTGACTCATTACTCGACCCAGAAGCTGACTCAATACTCGACCCAGAAGCTGGCTCAATCCTCGACCCAGAAGGTGACTCATTACTCGACCCAGAAGCTGACTCATTACTCGACCCAGAAGGTGACTCATTACTCGACCCAGAAGCTGACTCATTACTCGACCCAGAAGCTGACTCAATACTCGACCCAGAAGCTGACTCATTACTCGACCCAGAAGCTGACTCATTACTCAACCCAGAAGCTGACTCAATACTCGACCCAGAAGCTGACTCAACCCTCGACCCAGAAGCTGACTCATTACTCGACTGATTATTCGACCCACCACTTGATGCAGAAGCTGACCAAAGTACCTGTGACAAAAAAACAAAGCGCAGCCCGACCCACCTTAGTCCGCAGCAAGTTGTCCACCACTTCAACATCGCGGCTGAACCGGTTCAGCACCCGGCCAGCCGGTGTGACGTCAAAGAACTGCAGCGGCGCGCGCACAATGCGGGCCAGCATCCGGGCGTGCAGCTGGCGGGAGGAGCGGACGAAAGCGGCGGCCAGGGCTAGCGCGTAGGCGAGCCCGAAGCCGGCCTGGAAGACGCCGATGCCGCCGTAGACAGCCAGGTAAATTTCGCTGCGCGAGGCCGCGTCGCCGTCCAGTCCGGAGCTGTTGCCGACGGGCTTCAGCCGGTCCTCGCTCCACACGGCCAGCCAGACGTTGGCGAGCACGGATGCGGTCTGGTAGAGCCCGATGAAGGCCAGGATGGCCAGGGCGTAGGCGGGGCTCAGGGCGCGCACGTAGGCCCAGTAGACCGAGGCCTTCACGCGCCCGGTCTCTGCGCGCTCCTCGCCCGTCAGCCTGTGGCGGCACAGCTGGCTCTGCTGTTGCTGCTGCTGGGGCGGAGCGCTCTGCCTGGCGGGCTTCTTGGCGCTGCCGCCGCTGCTGACGCGGGACCGGCAACGAACTGGGGATGAGCGGCGCGGCTGCGGGAATGCGGGAAGGGCAACGGACGGATTTTGTTCAGATTAGGTATTCGAAAATTTATTGACACCTCGGTTCTGACTCACTGGCCTCCAATCATGAATAATTAATATCCAGTTCTGACACCAAATGGCACAGTTCCGATACCCCATAGTCCAGTTCTGACACCCATGGCCCAGTTCTGACACCCCATGGCCCAGCTCTGACACCCCATGGCCCAGCTCTGACACCCATGGTCCAGTTCTGACACCCCATGGCCCAGTTCTGACACTCCATGATCCAGTTCTGACACCCCATGGTCAAGTTCTGACACCCCATAGTCCAGTCTGACACCCCATGGCCCAGTTCTGACACTCCATGATCCAGTTCTGACACCCCATGGTCAAGTTCTGACACCCCATGGTCAAGTTCTGACACCCCATGGTCCTGTCTGATACCCCATAGTCCAGTCTGACACCCCATATAATATTAGCCCAGTTCTGACAACCAGTGAGAACAATCGCTCAAACTCACACTATCAGGCAGCTCCTCGGGATCGGCAGCCTCAGATTCTGAGCTCGAGCTCGTCTCAGCGTCATCTGTGTGGGCCTCGTCTTCGCTGGAGTCCTCCTGCAATCATGAAAGTTCTGAAAGTTTTTTTTATTTGATTACCTTTGACTACCGCAAAAAATTGAAATCTACAATTTTTCCCACACCAGTCCCACACTAGTCCCACACCAGAGCCGCAAAAATCCCACACCAGTCCCATACTAATCCCACATCAGAGCCGCATAAATCCCACACCAGTCCCACATCAGAGCCGCAAAAATCCCGCACCAGTCCCACACTAATCCCACACCAGAGCCGCAAAAATCCCACACCAGTCCCACACTAATCCCACACCAGAGCCGCAAAAATCCCACAAACCCCCAGCCGACTCGCCTCCTTATCCGCGGCATGCTGCCTGACGAAGCGGGCGAATTGGCCGTTTCTGGCCAGCAGCTCCTCGTAGGCGCCATCCTCGCTGACTGTCCCGCCGTCCAGCACCAGGATGCGGTCGGCCTGGGCCAGCCAGTGCAGCCCGTTGGTGACCAGCAGGCGGGTGCGGCCAGCCAGGAGGCCGCCGGGCCCCAGCACCCGCTCAAATATGTGCCGGCCGACGTGGCTGTCAACAGCAGACAGCGGGTCGTCCAGCAGGTAGACGTCGGCGTTGTGGTACACCGCTCTGGCCAGCGCCACGCGCTGCTTCTGGCCGCCCGAGAGGTTGATGCCCTGCGGGGAAGGGGCGCCGGTGATTTTGCTGTCAGCGGTGGAGCTAGCTTGTGTTGCCATCCCCACTTTCAAATTTCTATTTCTGCTGTTTTAGATAATCCTTTTTTTACTTTCACGTGCTTGTCCATCCCGCCCTATCTACCTTGCCCACATAATCTACTTTCCCTACCCAATCTACTTTTCTCACTCTCTCTACTTTCCCCACCCTATCTACCTTGCCTACCCAGTCTACTTTTCTCATCTTATCTACTTTCCCTACCCTATCTACTTTCCCCACCCTATCTACCTTGCCTACCCAGTCTACTTTTCTCATCTTATCTACTTTCCCTACCCTATCTATTTTGCCTACCCAATCTACTTTTCTCATCTTATGTACTTTCCCTACCTTATCTACTTTCCCCACCCTATCTACTTTCCCCACCCTATCTACCCTGCAGACTTTACGAGTATCCAGGCTTCCCACCTTCATCCTCGCATAGCCAATCAAATCCCATTCCCAGACGCCACCTTCTCCCCAATTTCGGTCTCGTCGCCGCCGGGCAGAGCCTGGATGTCGGGCAGCAGGGCGCAGGCCTCCAGCACCAGCTGGTAGCGGTGCGGGTCCCAGTCGCTGACGAACTGGACATTGCGCCGCAGGCTGGCATTCTGGATCCAGGCCTGCTGGGTGACCAGCGCTACGGAGCCGCTCAGCCAGACCTGACCGTCCAGACGCGGCATCTCGCCGGTGAGGGCGGCCAGCAGCGAGGACTTGCCGGAGCCGACCCGACCGACCAGAGCGGTGAGGCTGCCGCGGCTCAGGCTGAAGTTCAGCCGCCGCAGGCTGAAGGCCGCCTCGCCCCGGCTTGACCAGGAGAACTGGCCGTTCTGAACCGACACGGCGGGCTGCTCTGCGGCATTCGGATGGAGCGGCGGCGGCGGCTGCTGGATCACGTGACTCAAATCGGCGTCGTCGGCCGATAGAAACTTGCTGAGACGCCGAGCGGACACGGCGGCCTAAAAGCCAAGGACGGACAGAACTTAATTAGCAGGGACAGGGATGACAAATAACCTATAGATAGACTAATCACGAGCAGCTGGTTGGCGTGCAGGCAGACGGTAACCTGCTGGGGTGAGTTGATGCTTAAACTGGCTGCCGATATGTTTAACTCAAACAGGAGAAAATATTGAGATATTACACTGAAACCAACCATTTGCCACCACCTGATACACCGGTATCACCATCTCTTGCCACTTCCATACAAGAGTTACGGACATAATGAGGCAAAGAGACAGACAGGCAGGCACAAAGAGAAAAACAGACAAAAAGACAGACAGTCAGGCAGACAGACAGATAGACAGACAGACAGACAGACAGGCAGGCACAAAGAGAAAAACAGACAAAAAGACGGACAGTCAGGCAGACAGACAGATAGACAGACAGACAGACAGACAGGCAGGCACAAAGAGAAAAACAGACAAAAAGACAGACAGTCAGGCAGACAGATAGACAGACAGACAGACAGACAGGCAGGCACAAAAAGAAAAACAGACAAAAAGACAGACAGTCAGGCAGACAGACAGATAGACAGACAGACAGACAGACAGACAGACACACAGACAGACAGACAGACAGACAGGCAGACAGACAGATAGACAGACAGACAGACAGACAGACAGACAGACACACAGACAGACAGACAGACAGACAGACAGACAGACAGACAGACAGGCAGACAGACAGATAGACAGACAGACAGACAGACAGACAGACAGACAGACATGCAGACACAGACAGAAAGACAGACACAGGCAGACAGACAGACAGACAGACAGACAGACAGACAGACAGACAGACAGACATGCAGACAGGCAGACAGACTGTCACTCACCGTGATGACTGACGAGATGATCTGCGGCAGGAGGTTCAGGGGACCCCGCAGGATGTTGAACAGCGCCAGCGCAGTGAAGGCCTTGGCCGCAGTCAGAACATTGTCAGGCGAGGCCAGGGTGTACACGGTGAAGGTGGTGAGGGTGATCAGGTAGGGCGCGCAGGTGAAGGTGAAGATGGTGAAGCAGTTGAGGTAGGCGGACTTCTTCAGGTTGGCGAGCTCCCCCTCCCGCACATCTTCCACCCTGGCCCGGAAGGCCGGCTCCCAGCCGAACAGCTTCACAACCCGGATGCCGCTGAGCAGCTCGCTGAGAAGTTTCAGGCGGGTGTCTTTCAGCTTCAGCTGCTTAACCTGGAGAGAGCGAAGGGCTGCAGGTTAGAGGCGATGAAGCGGAAAATGGAGAAGAAACTAAGAAAATGGGCAGGGAGAGATTACATAAGTGATGGAGATCTGCCTGTCTGTGTCTCTTGTGATAGAAGGCGCAAGTCTCTTTTGACTGTCCGTGTGTCTGTCTGTCTGTCTGTATGTCTGTCTGTCTGTCTGCCTGCCTGTCTGTCTGTGTGTCTGTCTGTCTGTCTGTCTGTCTGTCTGTCTGTCTGTCTGTCTGTCTGTCTGTCTGTCTGTCTGTCTGTCCGTCTGTCTGTCTGTCTGTCTGTCTAAGGAGGAGGGAAGGTGATGAAGTAGGAAGGGCTGGTGAAAAGAGGGAAAATATCCAACCCGGAAGTCGCGTACAGAATAGATACGGGAGATGAGGAGCAGCACAACACCTGGGCCAGACCTGCAGCCGTTTCTGCACGGTTGCCAGGGCGCTGTTGGCCGGCACGAGCAGCAGGGTGACAGCCAGGCCGCCCAGCACCGACGGGCCGAGCTCCTGCCACAGCAACACCATGGCAACGGTGATGAGGAACGGGGTAGACACGAGCATCCACAGAGTCTGCAGCAGGTCGCCGATGCGTTGAACGTCGACGGCCATGAGGTTGACGATCTGGCCGAGGGTGGTGGCCTGGCGCGCGGAGCAGCTGAGCCGGAGCGCCTTGCGATAGACGGCCAGGGTGAGCAGGCCGGTCACCCGCATGGCAACCAGGCCGGAGCGGTAGTACATCAGCTGGCTGAAGAAGGCGGCCAATGCGGCGCTCAGGAAGAAGGCGGCGGCGTACAGGTAGCCCTTCCAGGCTGGCACGGTGGGGTCGTCGGCGAAGGCGATCAGGTACTTGATGAGCGAGGGGCTGACGAACTGCAGCGAGTCGTACAGCAGCTTGCAGGCGTAGGCCAGGGCGAGCTGCAGGCCGAACTGGCGGGCCAGCGCTCTTGTGAGCGACGGGCTGGGCCAACCGCCTTCGAGAAGATTCGGCGCTGCTCCGCCGTCTTCAGCGGAGCCGACGGTACCGGGGCGCTCGCCCAGCAGGGGGCTCGTCTCCGTGAAGCGCGCGCCGTTCTCGAATAGAACAGCTTGGCCGGGCCTCCCAGGGGCTGACGGCTTCGAGCCGCTGACATTGGTGGAAGATTTGATATTAATCTAGCAAAGGATTTGATTCCTCATCCCACATTCGAAATATATAGGTACCTAAACATGATCCCCAATACCCAACCCTGATCCCCAATACCCAACCCTGATCCCAAATACCCAACCCTGATCCCAAATACCCAACCCTGATCCCAAATACCCAACCCTGATCCCAAATACCCAACCCTGATCCCAAATACCCAACCCTGATCCTAAATCCCCAACCCTGATCCCAAATACCCAACCCAGATCCCAAATACCCAACTCAGATCCCAAATACCCAACTCAGATTCCAAGTACCCAACACAGATCCCAGACACCCAAATGTTAACTGCTGCCTGTTAAGCCTGCCAAATGGATCATACAGCTAGCCAAGTCATAACGCAAGCATAAAAATAATACTCATAACGGAAGTAGATCAGCAGCAACCTAGGATTCAGTCAATGGAACTGAAGCGTTAATGGAAAAGCAAGCAGTATCGATAAAATCGATAATTTTGTTTAGCTGCGTCCCGTCTTTGCGTACGATAAATCCAATAGCCCAGTTTACGATCAGACCATTCAACCCAACTGAAGGACAAAGTCGCTTCTGTTCAGCCGAACGCTAAATAGCTCTGACTAGTTAGATAAAAGCAATCATGTAGGATTGGATTAAAGTATTATTAGGGAAAGTTGAACGCCAGCTTAACCAGCGGTTCATGTGTCAACTGAGCTTACAGCGAGGTTGAAACACAAAAACTCACAGATCACTCACTACTCCTCGCAAAAATGCTAATAAAAAAACAAAGATATGATCTGCTTACTGATTTGTCAGATTTATTCATTATACACACCTATTATACAACTGCAAAAATTTTACAAGCATTTTGTAGCGACCGTTAGTCGTACTAAAAGTGTACTTTAATCGCAGATCCGGGTAATCCGGTGCTGACAGTCAAGGCGCTTCACCTCCCGCTTGTCCAGCCTCTCGGCACCAGGCGCGAGTGGCATCTTGCAGCTAGAGTGGCCACAGCCAAGCAGCAAAACTTGAGCAGCGGGGACAACGCCGCAGCGATCCGCCGCCTGAGAAGCACAAGCAGCAGCAGGCAGCCGAACACAGTCAGGAGCCAGATCAGCACTATGACTCTCCAGTTCTCGTGACCCTTGATGACGCCCATGTAGATGATGTTAATAATTAGGTCGCTGTCCCAGGTGGCCCAGCTGCCGCCAATAACATTGCTGAAGTCGACTTGCCGGCTCTCAACGTATGGCATAAGCTTGATTTGCGTTCGGGCCAGCTCGCTTGGATACTTGCTGTAACGGCCGGACACAAACAGTGGCCCGCCCACAAACATGGCGTGCAGATAGCCCAGTATGTAGCGCTTAAATGAGTAAGCCAAGCCGCTAATGCAGTGCTTTAAGAATGGATGGTGCGGCGGAGACATTATGATTTCCGGATTGATGCCAGTAGGAATGCCGCTCTGAAAGGCAACTTCCGCATTGTTTGTTAAATACTTTCTTGTGAGCATGTCGATTGGATCTGGGTGCTGCTTGTTGCAGATGTCGGTATCAATGTACAGACCGCCATAGTGAAACATGATCAAGTACTTGAGTGCGTCAACTCTATTAGTTGTGTAATAGTAAGACCTCCACAGTGCAAGGTGCCACGGGAAGTGCTTCTGGAGGAACTCAGTAGCGGAGCTCTCATTCCACATTCTGTACTCGCAGCAGCGCAAGGAGCTCCAGGAAGCGGCGCAGCCGACCATGCGATCGGGCAGAGGCTTGCCGTCCTTGCCGATCCAGATTTGATGAATGATTCTTGGAATTGTGACTGGCCTGTTGCGCAACTGGGCCTTCCAGATGGCGTTGTCAAGTTTTGCTTGAGCTCCAGTCTCGGTGTCGGGCGAGAAACTCCACACAATGTAAGCGGATACGTAGACAGTGTTGACAGCAACGGGTGCCAACAGGATGAGAAGGCAGGCCACTATCGGCCTCCGCTTCAAGCATTTCAATAAACATTTCGCTGATTTGACGATGCACTGGAAGACGGCAACAGTGAGGTAACACATCTAACAGCCCGGCAGCATTAGCACTGATTGTCTGATGACTGACAATTCCAACCGTATGTTTTTCTTGGCACGAGTGTGGACTCTTCTTATTTTCGTCTTGTAGAACCCCCGGGGCGCTGGTGAGGCTTTTGTGCACGCAGTTACCCCACAATGAGTTCTGCCGAACTCTGCAGCACTCCCATTCTATCGCTCTCTTTCACGCTTCCATTCCTCTCGTCCACCTTGGCTGTGCTTGAGCGGCTCATTCGTTTTCCAAGTTAAACACAACAAACTCCGAATGCAGCAGTTCAATGAGCAAAAACATCGAGTTCGCAGTACGCGCACACTTCATTTAAACTGAGCAGCGGGGGGCTTTTTTGAAGCTATACAAAACCGATTGGACTCAGAGGGCAGAGAAGATATGAGTACGCAGCCTGTACTAGCAGTCCTGGGTCTACTTATTGCATACAGAATTGCCCTGCGTAGCTGTGATGAATAGGACGAACATCAGTTCACTAAATGAGCATTGAGAACAAACCAATTGGAAGCAATTTTATAGCTGTTGTATCCGCATAAAAAGCTTTTAATAGCTGAAACTGAAACACTGATCTCACAGTTGTCCTGCGCTGCGCGGGGTTTGGGCTTAGAGGTGGTTAGTTTTATACAGCCGTCAGCCTGTATGCGCCTGTCTACCAGCCTGTATGCGCCTGTCTACCAGCCTGTATGCGCCTGTCTACCAGCCTGTATGCGCCTGTCTACCAGCCTGTAGCATTGGGATGCCTGGGAATACTGGGATGCGGGGGATTTTGGGATTCAGGGGATTTTGGGATTCAGGGGATTTTGGGATGCGGGGGGCATTGGGATGCGGGGGTTTTGGGGATTTGGGGAGTATTGGGATGCCGGGGGATACTGGGATGCGGGGGGCATTGAGATGCGGGGGTTTTTGGGATTTGGAGAGTATTGGGATGCCGAGGGATGCTGGGATGCGGGGATACTGGGATGCCGGGGGATACTTGGATGCCGGGGGATACTGGGATGCCGGGGGATACTGGGATGCGGGGGATTTTGGGATGCGGGGGATTTTGGGATGCGGGGGATTTTGGGATGCCGGGGAATACTGGGATGCTGGGGAATACTGGGATGCCCGGGAATACTGGGATGCCGGGGGTTACGTGTTACGCTATAAATGATCTATGAGTTCTGGACATCCAGAAAGAGCAAACGAGCCAGAGGGATTTCAGGCCTCTTAAAGTGCAAAAAAGAGGGCAGCCTCACAAATCTGGCCCGGCAGAAGCTGGCCTGATAGGCCAGCAGGGAGGCGCACAGGCACTGCAGCAGCCAGAACAGGAACAGCACAGGCGAGGAGACCGCGTGACGCCGGTGCTCCAGCCGGATGAGGGGCAGCGTCAGGAGCTGCAAGTTTTTCCGAAGGTCAATTAAACAGTTACGGGGCAGTGAATATCAGATTTTACTGTCAGATGGCACAAAAGCATACATAGGCACCGACGCTGATGGAGGCAGCGAGTAGTGCGGCCTCCGTGCATTGACCGTCACGTTCATTTAGGCAGTAAATGGCCTCTACCGCCGAAAGCAGTAGCAGGCAAATGCTTATTGCCTGAAGGTGGTTTGTTGAAGCAGGTCAGCGAATACTATGATATACTATATGATACTATAAGATGCATAGTAATTCGTAGCCTAAAAAGGATTTTTTTAGGAAATTCTCCATTGAAGACACGGGGATCACGTGCAAGGGATCCGTGTATTCGGGATTAAGTGTCAGGGATTCATGGATTCGGGATCAGGTGTCAGAGATTTATAAATTCGGGATCAAGTGTCAGGGATTAATGAATTCGGGATCAAGTGTCAGGGATTAATGAATTCGGGATCAAGTGTCAGGGATTAATGAATTCGGGATCAAGTGTCAGAGATTTATAAATTCGGGATCAAGTGTCAGGGATTCATGAATTCGGGATCAAGTGTCAGAGATTCATGAATTCGGGATCAAGTTTCAGGGATTCATGAATTCGGGATCAAGTGTCAGGGATTCATGAATTCGGGATCAAGTTTCAGGGATTAATGAATTCGGGATCAAGTGTCAGGGATTAATGAATTCGGGATCAAGTGTCAGGGATTAATGAATTCGGGATCAAGTGTCAGAGATTCATGAATTCGGGATCAAGTTTCAGGGATTCATGAATTCGGGATCAAGTGTCAGGGATTCATGAATTCGGGATCAAGTTTCAGGGATTAATGAATTCGGGATCAAGTTTCAGGGATTCATGAATTCGGGATCAAGTGTCAGGGATTCATGAATTCGGGATCAAGTGTCAGGGATTAATGAATTCGGGATCAAGTGTCAGGGATTCATGAATTCGGGATCAAGTGTCAGGGATTCATGAATTCGGGATCAAGTGTCAGGGATTCATGAATTCGGGATCAAGTGTCAGGGATTCATGAATTCGGGATCAGGTGTCAGGGATTCATGAATTCGGGATCAAGTGTCAGGGATTAATGAATTCGGGATCAGGTGTCAGGGATTAATGAATTCGGGATCAGGTGCCAGGGATTCATAAATTCGGGATCAAGTTTCAGGGATTAATGAATTCGGGATCAGGTGTCAGGGATTCATGAATTCGGGATCAAGTGTCAGGGATTAATGAATTCGGGATCAGGTGTCAGGGATTCATGAATTCGGGATCAAGTGTCAGGGATTAGGGACAACAGAATTCAATAAGCCATATTGTTACGTAGCAACATCAGAGTCTTACTGCAGAGTGCAAATTACCAGCTTAGCAATGCAGAGTTTCTGTGCGCTGTGCCTGACAGGGACCAGCTGCTTGAGATGCAGCAGCCAGGGCAGGGTCAGACAGAGCAGCCATCCTGCTGGCAGCCAGCGCAGCACAGTGGCCTGGAAGCAGATGGTGAAGAAGAAACCCTCTGGCTGATACCAGGTCAGATTGGTGTCCTAAAAGGTCAATGATAGATAAAATATTTAATGTAAAGATCATGTTATGCCAGAAAATAACTTGGGCTAAGTATTTTTAATTTACCCAAAACTGAGAGCCACAAAACTTTTGAAATCCAGTATAGTTTTCTGAATTTGTGACGCATGCATTTTCAAAGGATGACATCTGATTCTGAAACTTGAATTAGTAGACAGAGTTTAAGTCAAATTTGAGGAAAACATTTTTTTTCATAAAATATTTTAGTTTAGATTAGGGCCTAGACCCAATATTAGAAAATATAAATCTGCTAGAGCTAACTGGCTAATGCAGATTGATATAAGTAGAAATAAAGTATATTATTTAATATTTAAACTTCATAGAAAAGAGCCACACAAATATTGACAACAAAAATTGCTAGAGTATAGTTAAAAATGCCAAATTATAGCAAAAATACTTTGCCCTTTCAGTTTCAGTGCCATTGCAGTTGCATATAGCCAAATTCTATTAGGTCTTTTTAGTTGATTTAATTAGGTTGGCTGGGCTAATAGCATCTATTTTTGTGTGACTACTGAAAAAACAATAGGAATAAATAAAAGGCAAGCTACTTTCAATAGCTAAAATATATTTATTTTTCAACTTTGCACTGAAGTCTGAAGTTGATGGCAGTTCAATGACCTTGTAGCAGTGTCTATTTTGAAATTTTTTATTTCATTATTATATTTATAATTAACATAATAAATCATCACACTTGTCAAAGAATATTTACCTCTAATAGGTAATATTAATAATAAATAATTAAATATATAAAACATTGCGCCTAACAATTTTCCTGATATTTTTGCAGAATTTCACTTTCTAACCCAAATTATCCTTCCATTAAGTTTATTACTCTGATGGCTATCTTATGAAATAATAAAAATGAATATACAGTGCAATCGTCAGTCGGGCAGTTAATCCAGATAAAAAGCAGAGAAAATAGTTAAATTAAACAGTTCAAAGGTTAAAAATTGCCAAATATTCTAAGCAGTCGCATATCTTCCTCACGTGTTCTGAAATCCCTTCTTCAGGGAAATTTCACCGGAGCAACTTGATCAAAAGTTAGCGACAAAACTTACTACGTAGTAAATTAAAAGTCGAAAAATAATTAGACTTTAGGTAAGATTAAAGTAGCACATAATTATTAGTCCTATTTATTTACGGTATTATTATCTTTTCAGCTGTAGGTCACAACCGTACAAGACATAAGTTCTTCACGTTATTATGAACTTGTTGAATTAAAAAGTTCTTTAAAGTTCAAATTTCAATTTGAAAAGTTTGAAATAGCGACGATTTCTCTACAAGGACACCTTAAGTAGATTACTTAAGGTGTCATTGCTTCTCTAGTGCTCCTTATACAATTTTCTGTCGGATTTCAGAGCTTCAGTATTTACGAAAGGCAAATGTAGTGTGCATGCGCCTTGTACACTGCAGTGTACAGGGCACGGTTTACTGAGTCACCATACACTCCCCTCGCTCGCTTCCCTCTGTTCTCTCTCCTCCAACTTTGTGTCTGACTCGCTCGCTTGTTCCCGAGCCGAAGCTAAATATAGCTAAATGCTGCGCCCGTCATCTTTATGTCTCTAACTAACATCTGTTCATGCGACCAAACAAAGACTCCGCGTCTTATTCACTACATTGGCATCGCAAGCAAAAAACCAAGCGGCATGTCCCTCATCCAGCTGCCGCCCCCGCTGCATTCAGCATTAGCGAAGACCCGCACACCGTCAGCAAGTGCTGGTCGGAATAGGCTTCAACGCTCAAGCGTTTCCTACTCGCTACCGGTGTCACCGCAGAGATCCAAAAACGCGAGATCCTCCTGTACACGGCAGGGAAGGAAGAGACAGACATTCACAAGGAGATTGCCAACTCCAAGCCCCCGGCCCGCAGAAGGCGATGCAGCCAACAATCCCACCCTGGACGCACTCATCAACGACATCACGCAGCACTTCCAAGGCAGGGACAACGTCGTATTAACCAAGTACCAATTTCGACAGTGCATTCAATGGGGATTCAGTGGATGGGGAGCCCATTGACGCCTAGTACAGCTGATTGTGCCGAGGCATGCCAGTTCGGCGACCTGCGCCAATCCCTCATTCGAAACGAAATCGTTGCCTGCTGCCGGAGTGAATCCTTAAGAAAGAGACTTCTCAACGACTTCGCAACAAGCGGCCCACAAATCGCACTCAGCCAGCAACGCAAGACAAGTGCATGAGATGCGGGGACGCCGGCCACAGGACGTGCAACCGAGCACAGGGCAAGCGCTGCAGCAGTTGCGGCAAGCTCAACCACCTCACTAAAGCCTGTCTGAATGGCAGAGCCAGAATCAACGTCGCAGAACCTGAGCTACAGGACCAGGAGCCGGAAGAAGTCCACATCGCAGAGGAAGCATTCCGCGCTCGGGACGCTGACCACAAAGGCGCCACATACACGGCTACGATCCTCGACCAACCCATTCAAGTTCTGATCGACAGCGGCGCTAGCTGCAACGTCATCAGCCTGAGCACATTCCGACGGCTGACAGGTGCCAGCCACAAGCTGCAACCCACGCGCACGCGAGTCTTACCCTCTCGGAGCCAAGTCGCCTCTGACACCCGCTGGCCAAGTCAAGCTGCAATTGAAGATCTACGGCCGCGAGGACAAAGTGCTGTTCATCGTCATCAAGGAGAACTGCACCACGATACTAGGCCGGCAGACAAGCACACAACTCGGCATGCTGAGAGTCGGCCCGGAACGGACGAAGGTCCTCCAGCTCGGCTCGTCCTAGACGTCACCGACCTGGACTTGCCACATGATCTGCAGCTAGCGCGCATTATGACAGAGTTCAGCTACAGGTTCACAGGCATCGGCTGCGTTAAAGGCGTCTTGATAGGAATCCAGCTCAGAGAGGGGGCCGTGCCAGTCTGCCACCCGCCGTCACGCGTGCCCGTGCACCTGCGAGCCGCTCGCCACTCGCTCCTGCGAGCGAGCGCTGGGTTTAGTTTTTACTGGGCACAGGATGCAAATTGCATCATGTTCTTAATTTTTAGGATGCAATTTCAGGGTTCGGAATGCAATTTTTTTAAAGTCCTATTTAAGAAGTCTTTGATTGCGAAGAATTGAACAAATCAGGATGCAAAATCGCATCCTATATCAAATTTCAGGATGCAATTCTCAAAGTCAAGATGCTATAGCATCCATATAGCACAAAAAATAAACCCAGTGCGGACGGCTGTGAAGAAGGAGCTGGAGGAGGAACTGGCTGCAGGCATCCTCGAGAGCGTCACTTGGCCAAGCGCCTGGAGCTCCCGCATGGTGGTTGTGCCAAAGGCCACACCGGGCGAGGTCCGCATCACCCAGGACCTACAAGACGTTAACAAGCACGTAGTCCCCGAGAAGCAGCCGATCCCGACATTCGATTCAGTCACGGACGAACTGTCCGGCTCCACCTGCTTTTCAGAGCTGGACGTGGCCAAGGCGTTTTATCAAATCGAAGTGAACGAAGACTCTCGACACCTGCTCACGTTCTCGACGCCGATGGGCCTCCTCCGACTGAAGCACCTTTGCATGGGATTCACCTCAGCGTCAGAGATCCTACAGCGCGTCATGACATCGGTCTTGAGCGGTCTGGAAGGGGTCCGGTGGATTCACGATTACATCATCATCTACGCCCGCAACCTGCAGGAACACAACAGACGACTGCGCAGATGCCTGGAGAGACTGCGCCAGTCCAACATCACCCTGAATCCCAGCAAGTGCCGCATCGCAACGCGGCAGGCAGACTTCCTGTCCATGCGCCCCTCGGCAGCCGGCATCCAGCCCACAGAGGAGAAGCTGACAGTTGTTACATCCTTCAAGGAGCTGAAGAACGCATCAGAGGTCAGATTTTTCCTCGGACTGGCGACGTTCGTTGCCAGATTCATTCCGAACCTGGCCGACAAGGCTCCGCCACTGCGCCAACTGACCAAGAATAACGTGCCCTGGTCATGGGGTCCCAGTCAGGCATCAGCGTTCAGACATCAAAGATTCGATCTCGCTCAGCACGACACTGGCATTCTTCGACAAGCAGAGGGAGACGCGGCTGATCGTAGACGCCAGCCCCACCGGACTGGGAGCCATCCTCGCTCAGACGCAACCGGACGGGTCCGTCAGACCCATTGTGTACGCCAGCCGCAGCCTCAGCCCAACCGAGCAGCGCTACTCGCAGACAGTGAGAGAAGCACTGGCCGTCAAGTTCGGCTGCATGAAATTCCACCACTATCTGAGCGGCAGCCCAAAGTTCAAGGTTGCAGGCCGCACCTACGGCGGGCGAAGGAGACGGCCAAGGCCTTCGGAAGAGAACCTCCGCAGGGCCCCGGTCAACAGAAAGTGATTCGGCACCGAGGATGATGTGAATCTATGTAATGAACACGGACTGAGTGACTGTTGCCCCAGACTCTCAATCCACCTGACGAGAGATGTAGTGTGCATGCGCCTTGTACATGCACCATGCACTCCGCTCGCTCGCTTCCCTCTGTTCTCTCTCCCCCAACTTTGTGTCTGACTCGCTCGCTTGTTCCCGAGCCGAAGCTAAATATACGCGCCCGACATCTTTATGTCTCTAACATCTGTTCATGCGAGCAAACAAAGACTCCGCGTCTTATTCACTACAGCAAATAGGCAAATCACGGGCTCACTTAAAATTCTCTAGGCTAGCCTGCCATGCTTGCCGATATTTACAGCAACGAATAGAATTAGAATTAAGGGGACAGGAAACGCCTTAAATCATAGAAAAATATTGAAGGCCGATTCCCAGAGTATTGAGATCGTCTTGTTACAATAATACTTGTGCGACTATACTCTTGTACAGGGCGATCTCACTACTCTTTGGCCGATTCATTTCTGCCTTATAATGTCTCATGCGGGGACTTTATATGCTTCTACATGTACGCGTTGACGTCTTTCGACTTCTGCTGCAAGGCAGAGAGCTAAGAGCTTTTAGGTAATCACGGCATCTCAATTTTAATTTATCGCAGCATTGAAAAGAGTAGAGGTATTGACAAAGGTCCACACCTGCCTGGTTTTGCTTGACTGGTTTACTCGCTCTCAATTTTGTGTAACTTCCAGTTGCTCTCAATCAATCTGACATGTCCCTGCTTTGACTCTGCTAAATTAGTGTCTCTTTGCGCCCGCTTCTCAGCTCCAACAATCATTCCATCCACGTACATTTTGTTGTGTAGCATTTTGGTAGCTACTGTATAGGGTCAGTCAAGCATACAGTAGAAAGACATAACAAAATACATTTATAAAGAAAAAGATTTTTGCTAAGTTGAGCGGACCCAGTTCGCACAATATAGGAAGGTATGAGACAAAAGAAAGAGTAAAAAATATGCGAGCAAAGATTCATTGATTCACACAAGGTTTTCTTTGCATGAACAGCTCGCAACTGCATTACACTGTGCGTTTCTGGGTGATAATAAGTTTACAAATAAATAAACCATTACTCATCTTAGCAACTCCTTCAGTGTAATTGTCAGAAAAAAATTGAATCATACTTCACCGAAAGCTTGCTGCCTTAGCACGCACGAGATAAGGTACATGTGCTGCTTTTGTGTTTCTTTTCGCTTATGCACCATTGATTAATATTTTTACCTTTCAGATAATGCTGACTCGACGGTTGAACAAAAATTTGCTGGTTTTCCTTCTGTCTTTGCCTTTAGCACTGCTGGGCTTCATATTATTGAAAAAAGTGATTTTCCAAGAGCGTGAGTCAGCGCCTCTGGTTTTAAGCACGCCGCCGGCATCAGAAAAAGTTTGCACCGCCTACAGCGAGCTCCGCAACGTTAATTTTCTTGACAAGGATGTCAGAGACAACATTTGCGAAGACGTCGCAGCCTACACCATCGTGGACAGCGCGTTTCCGCTGTGCCGGCTGAAGAAGCAGCTGCCGCAGTTGCTCACTGATGCGGTCAGGGCGGGCAGCCTTAGAACGACACTGACGAGTCCCGTGAGCAAGAGAAGCGTCCCGTGCTTTGTGTACTCAAGTCCCGATCTCATATCAAAGGAGATTAGGGAAACGCACATCTTTGAGGAGACCAGCGTCAAGACAGTGCAAAAATTAATTCAGAAATTCGGCGCGAAGTCTCCCGTGACGTTTGTTGACATCGGCGCCAACATCGGGGTGTTCACGCTTGCCGCACTGGACCTGGGGGTGCCCGTGGTAGCGCTGGATGCCAACATCCGGAACCTGATGAGAATCAAGCTCTCGTCTGAGGCTGCTCAGCTGCCGCACCAGCTGCACCTGCTGTGGAACTTCATCAGCAGACGGGTGTCCCTGATGTACCTAAACTTTCCCGAGGACTGCAACATCGGCGGGGCCACCAAGTTCGGCCGGGCCGTTGCCGACACCATCCCAGTGATGTCGGCCACCGCCGACGCCGTCGCGGAGCTCATCGGTACGAAGGTTGTCATCCTGAAGGTGGACATCGAAGGAGGCGAGGGGGAATTTTTCAAGAGCGCCCCGACTTTGTTCGATCGCTTCACGATTCCCGTGGTGCAAATGGAGTGGCTGGACAGGCACATGAGCGAGGAGGAGCGGCGCTTCATGATCAGCTTCTTCCAGGACAGGAACTACGGCGTGAAGGATTTGACCAGGCTGAACGCGGCTGTGAACATCAGCAGCAAGGCCTTTGAAAGCGGGCAGATTATTTGGATTCGGAGTGATTACTACAAGACCGTTTTCGAGGTAATTCAGCAGGAAGTTTCTTAGTTTTTGACGAAAATTTATTGGCTGAATGCGTACGCTATGATGAGACCAAAGGACCAACTTTATAGTTCCTTGATGCGCATACCAGTTTGAAGTACGACACTTGATATACTCAGTCGGAGAATTGCTTCCGGGCATTCTAATTTCATAAAATTACATTTGCAAAGGACAGTAGCCAGTATGCCTGTTATTTCTATAATTGCATGTTTATCTGGAACACTTGTTTGAAGGCCCGAAATATGTAAATTCGAGTACTTCTGCGCATTATAAAGCTTTTTTTAGCAACTTAAAGTAGTTAATATAATGGCAAAATGACAAACTCTAAAACAATGCATAAATTTGTGCTATCGTACGTTAACCACTCGAGTTAAATAGACGTCTGAGACAATCGATTCGGCACGCTTTTTCCCGCCTGAGCTGCGTTAACAAAGACAAATCTTAATATTTGTTGATGAATTAGGAACTACAGTAAGCGACTGGTTCTTGGCCGAAGCGGAAGTTTGATCAGTGACAGTCTGCTGCGTGTACATGTCGGAGGGGCTGGCGTGCTTCTCAATCTCAACAGGGAGTTGCACGGGAAGAGGCACGTGGGGCATCTTCCCTTTATACTGTAAGTATGAGCTTTAGCACGACTCTATTGTAATTCCCGCGCGCTCTCGAAGAGTCTTCTCCCCCTCATCACGCGCCTGACTCGTGCTCAAGACCCCACTCTACTCCCAGCCTCCTCTCTCCATTCCCTCATTTCTTGACACCCACCCTTTTTGCATCTATTGTTCTCCCTTGCGCAGCACTCTACCCCAATTATCTCGGTTTTTCCCCGCTATTGTTCTCAGTTGCATATAACGTACTCAACTTTTCTTGGTTTTCTCCCGCTATAGTTTTCTGCTGTACCCTCTCTTCCCCCGCTATTGTTCCCTGTAATCTTCTTCTTCTACTATACTAAATGTCTAATGTCTGTCTGTGTGTCTGTGTGTGGCTGCTCGAAATCTCCGTAACGATGTAGAGCTCGAACGGCTCAACCGATTTTGATCAAATTTTCGCCAAAAGATTGCAAATTCTTCAAAGATGAGACGGTGAAAGTTTGCAAGCTCTGCTCCGAGTGGAAGGGGATTAATTATTCGAAAAACGAGTTTTTCCTATGCTTTCAATGCGAGGCCAACAAAGGTCAAAGTCGGCCCTGGCAGACTGATGATTTTATTTTAGATTGCGTCATAAAGTTTTGTGCTGAGTTAAAATTCGGGGGCCAATACTTCTCAAACTCTGCACTGTCTAATTTTTATTTGAAAATGTTGCTTCATAAAGCTAGAGTACACTGCTCCAAGTTTAGCAAATTTTTTGTGTCGGTAAGAAGAGAATATAAATTTTCTCACCTAGCTAGAGTACACTGCCCCAGCCCTAGCTTAATGTTTGTGCACAAGGGCAATAGAAAAACTGCTCAAGCGATCTGTGTACATTTTATTAGTGATTGATTAATTCTCGCCCAGCTGGAGAGCCAACATTGAATAAATTGGCTTAAAAGTGGGGATGCTTGAGCGAAATATTTTTATTTAAGTAGCCGCGGGCCGTTCTGCGGTGAATTTGCCAATCATGTCTCGAGTCATTAGGACTGCACTGTCAAAAGTGTCATAAAAAAGTTGCGCAATAAAGCTAGAGTACACTGTCCCAATCGTTGAGAAGTGGGGGCCACCAAATGGTCAAAATTTTCAAGTAAAAAAAATAAACTTCTCACCTAGCTATAGGTTTTAACGATTAAAATGAACCGTTTACACTCGGGCACAATGTACATGATTTTAAGTATCGATTTTCACATGGTAAAAAGGGGGTTGACGCAGGACGCAAGTTGATTTGTGGATAAATTTCACTGTCTGGAGCGACAACCGTTTTGTAGTTAAATTCATTTATACGGCATCTTGTCCAAAAGTCACAATTTGTTAAAGATAAGTATTTGTATTTTTTTTTCTTTCTAATTTTTTAAAGTTTTCATCCATCTGTCCATCTGTCTCTTTTTCTGTCTATCCTTCTGTCTTTCTGTCTATCTATCCATCTGTCTATCTGTCTGTCTGTCTATCTGTCTATCAATCTGTGTCTGTCTATCCATCTATCTCCATCTTCATCACTTACTAATGGCGAAACGCGGGGCAAAAAGTTCTTTACAGAAAAAGCGTGATGCAAAGAGGCGCCGTCAAGCTGAGAGGACTGAAGAACAGGATCAGCGGCGGCAGGCTGATCAAGAAAATGCTCAGCAAAGGCGTTCTGCCGAGACGGCTGCTGAGCGCGCTGCCAGACTGCAGGCTAAGCGAGAAGCAGAGCAGCAACGGCGCTCTGCCGAGACGGCTGCTGAGCGCGCTGCCAGACTGCAGGCTAAGCGAGAAGCAGAGCAGCAACGGCGCTCTGCCGAGACGGCTGCTGAGCGCGCTGCCAGACTGCAGGCTAAGCGAGAAGCAGAGCAGCAACGGCGCTCTGCCGAGACGGCTGCTGAGCGCGCTGCCAGACTGCAGGCTAAGCGAGAAACAGAGCAGCAACGGCGCTCTGCCGAGACGGCTGCTGAGCGCGCTGCCAGACTGCAGGCTAAGCGAGAAACAGAGCAGCAACGGCGCTCTGCCGAGACGGCGGATGAGCGCGCTGCCAGACTGCAGGCTGATAGAGAAAGCGCGCAGCAACGGCGCTCTGCCGAGACGGCGGATGAGCGCGCTGCCAGACTGCAATCATACCGGTTACGTTATGAAGCATCTCTAGAACCGGAACAAAATTTCAGGCAAGGAACTGCTGACTGACGATTTTATGCCATGCAATCTTTGCTTAGTCTCTGTTTAATCATGAGCCAGGAAAAAATCTTGTATCTATAGCCTCATTTTAATTTTTTAATAGTAAGAAAAATATTTCGCTTTCTTTTCACAGCCTAGAATCTCTGTCGAACAGTTTGCCCCTGAGCGCAACTCAAGTCACCAGGATTCGTGGTGATGGCAACTGCTGGTTTGCTGCCGTAGCCGACCAGTTGATTGGCTCGCCCATCTGCATGGACCAAATGCAGCTTCGAAGGACCATTGCTGAAAATGCGAGGCCTTTGACTTACTTGACTTAGCTGCAGGGGGCATCCGGCCGGGCCGGATACAGCGACTGGGCGGTGGCCGTCCATTGCGCTAACCCCTGGCGACCACGGGCAGCTAGCGCTGCGGTGTCGTGCAGGGGGATCCGGTGGCGCCGGGTCCTGCAGCGTGGTCCTCCTCCGGTAGATCCTGGAGGTGGATGTTTGCTCGCCCGGTAGCCCGAAGGTAACGGACGAGCTGGCAGATATTCTCGGGCCTGCAAACGTCGGAGAGGTCCGGGTTTGGTCCGAGATACTTAAGCCTGTCCTGGGTAAAGACGGGGCAGTCACGAATGAAATGCGCCGCGCTTTCTGCGCCAGAAAGGCAGAAGGGGCACTCCTCACTGTAGACTTTACCCTGCAGGTAGCGGTGCCTAGCAAAACAGCCATGGCCAGAGAGGACCATGGTGACAGCCCTGATGTCCCTGCGGTTGAGGCTAAGCAGGGACTTACGAAGGGCAGGCGAAGGGCAGGGAACGGCCTCGCGAGACTGACGACAATCGGGCGTTCTCGTCCATCTGTCCTTGTGGAGAGAGGTCACCCACTGGTTGATCCTAGCGGTGACGACAGCAGTAGGGGTGGGAGCCGCGGGCATGGGGCCGAAAAGCGACCCGGAAGAGCCGGCCTTAGCAAGGCTGTCGGCCAGCTCGTTGCCGGGGTGCCCGGAGTGCCCGGGGATCCACCTTAGGGACACCTTGTTAGATGCACCTAAGCAGTTAAGATGCGAGATGCAGTCGAGGACTGTCCGCGAGCAGGTAGAGGTGCGACCGAGAGCGTGGATCGCCGCTTGGCTGTCTGAGTGGAAGGTGATGTTCTTCCCCCAGATTTGCGAGCTCAGGAGCTCCGCGGCACAGGAGCTGATAGCAAGAACTTTGTTCTGAAAGACGGTAGAGCCCGTGCCGGTGAACTGGGAGTAGGTAGCCGCGGTACTCCCTCCAGACACGATGCAGTAGCCGAAACCAGAGACAGAGTTGATTTGAGAGCCGTCAGTGAAGCAGTGGATATCACGGGAGTTACCGTAATTGCGCGCTTCCTGACGGGGGGGATGCTGGTAAGGAACCTGGGCTGCGGGCAGAGCGTTGATGGAATACCATCGGAAAGGACCGAGAGGCCTCCCGCAGCGTCGAGGTCACGCAGGCTGAGGTCGCCGTGCGGTCTGAGGTTCCGTTTCCTGAAGGCGAACTGCTTCTGGATGGTCACGCCCGCGTCAAGCAGGCGGCGGGCAGTTTTGGCCGCTTCTCCTCTGATGAAGAGATCCAGAGGAGGAAGCCCCAGGAAGGAGTTCAGGCCAGCAAAGGGGTGGAGAGCGTCGCGCTCGTGATCGCCCGACAAACGCGGCCCTGCACTTTGGTAAGAGCCTCCAGAACCCCTTTGGTCTCCAGGGCACTGTTCCAAATGAAGCCGGCGAAGGAAATGGCCGGTCTAACAATGGCAGTGTAAATCCACCAGAGGCGGCGGGGGGTAAGGCCCCAGGTGGCGCCGAATGCACGGCGAAGCTGCGCAAGCGTCGCAAGGGCCTTGCGAGTTTTGCTAGTGACGTGAGGGGTCCAACTCAACTTGTGATCGAGGGTAACGCCCAGACATCTAATTTGCTTCTCCATGGCGATAGGCTTGCCATAGAGGACGAGGGGTTCAATCCTCCAGTTACGCCGACTGGTGAACATGATAGCAACGGTCTTGGATTCAGAGAATTTCAAACCGCAACTACCAGCCCACATTTCAGCGCGGCGGATGAAGGCTTGCATAAGGTCCCGAAGAACATCAGGTGACGGGCCAGCCACAATAGCTGTGACATCGTCAGCATAGCCAGTCTTGTGCACCGGGTCTGGACCAGAGCTGCAGAGCAACTCATCCATGACCAGGTTCCAGAGGACCGGGCTAAGGACTCCACCTTGCGGCCCACCTTTCTGAACATCAATAGTGCGCGAATGCCCGAGGAGGTGCGAGGTGACAGTCCGGTTGGAGATCATATACATGATCCAACGGGTAAGGTGCTCGTGCGTCGCCCGGGATTCCAGTGCGCGCTGAAAGGGATAATTCTAGACCCTAAGACTTTACTCAAAGCTGAGTATTTAAAAGCGATCGATTAAGAGATTGACGTTGCATATACTGCTTACATGTGCGGGTGTGAACAGAACAGCACACAGATGAGCATTTGTGCTAAAGAGGGCTCGTGCAGCAACGACCCCAGGTTTATTATTGTAAGCCTACGGCAGGCTGGTAGTGTATTTAGCTATTCTAATCGAACAGTTAAAAGCGTGCAACATGAGATCAGTGATAATCTTTATTCAGGTCTTCCACAGAACCTGTCGACAATGGCACGCAGCGCACTTTCGATGGAGCGGCCAGAACGAAAGGCGTGCTGATTAGAGGAGAGCTGGGAGTTCCGCAGCTCAACAGAAAGTAGGCGCCAGAGGACCAGTCTTTCAAGCAGCTTGAGGAAAAAAGAGGTCAAGCTGATGGGCCGGAACGAATTGGCAGAGTGGTAGTCTGCCTTCCCGGGTTTGGGAAGGAAGACGACAGTGGCCTGCTGCCAGGCGGACGGGACATACCCGAGGGTGATGCACGCCTTGAGCAGCTTGCAAAGGAGGCCAAGGAACCTGTCATTCTTCACTGCTTCCCGAAGGAACACAGGGTAAATGTTGTCAGGCCCTGGCGACTTGAAGGGGGCAAAGGAACTAACAGCGCGCGTTGTTTTCTCTTTGGTGATGACATTCGCAGCAAGGACAAAACCACCCGGGGAGTGGTCGTGCGGACCAAGCTGCGGAGGAGCCCGGGGGAAAGAGTTGGTAAGCATGAGCTCCAACGATTCACCCGGGTTCTCAGCAAGCCGGCCATCCGGCTTTTTAATCACTGAGAGCTTAGACATTTTGTCGAGAGTAAGCGCTTTAACCATGCACGAGGTTGGTTTGGCGCTCTCCAACTCCGCGCAGTATTGGCGCCACTTTTCGGACTTCGCTTTCCTGATTTCACGCTTAAAGTCGCAGGCAGCGTCTTGATAAGCGGACAGGTCCGCTGGGTCCTTGCTTTTCCTGGCTCTGCGCTGGAGTTGCATCGCTTTTCGCCGGAGAGCTCCGAGCGCAGGATTCCACCAGGGGGCTGATTTTTTGCCTTTGTACGCTTTGAGCGGACAGGAGTCTGTATGGGCTACCATAATGGCCTCGCTAAGGGAATCAGCGAGGTTGTCAACATCCTGGCACGTGGTGGGAATAGTCGGTTCCAACTGGCGGACCTGGCGTTGCAGCGATTCTGCAAACGTCGTCCAATCAGAATTCCGGACATTCCTTTTCCAAACGATACCAGGGTTGGGATTGGTAGTCTGCAGTCGGAAGCGGACAAAGCGGTGGTCGGACAGAGATTCCTCATCCCACACCTCCCAATTTCTGACCGAAGCGGCCAGGTTTTGAGAAGCCAGGGTGGCATCCAGAACCTCAGTCCACCGACCGTTGTCAAAGGTGGGCGTGCCACCAGAGTTGCAGAGCAACATGCTAGTAGTGCAGATGTAGGCAAGGAGTTCCTCGCCTCTGCTGTTAATACTCTTGCTTCCCCAGTGGGTGTGGTGGGCGTTGAGGTCCCCGCCCACCAGCAGCTCAAATCTATTATCTGAGCAGTACTCCACCAGGGAAGAGAGGGAGGGTGGGACCGCGGGGCCGTCGCCAGGAATATAGATCGAGGCGATGAGCACCGTGCGGTTAGGAATGAGGTTGGTGGATTGAATGACACAGAGGTCACGGTCGGAGAGGTCCGGTCTGTGCCAGGCTTTGAGATGGGGATTCACTAAAACGGCAGCTCTGGGTTGCTGAGAAACGGAAAAGCAGTCAAAGCCAGAGGGCACGTTAAGGATCTTACCTTTCCTCGACCAGGGCTCCTGCAGCAGAATGATGCCCGGGTTGACGAGGCTAGGAACTCTCGCCAGGTTGGTCGAGGCCGCGATGCAGTGTTGCAGGTTGAGCTGCAGGAAGTGCACCACGGGCGGGCCCGAAGTTCTTGCAGCCGTCTGCTGGCCTACGCCGAGTCGTTGAGGAGTCTCGCCTCCTCGGCGGTAATAGCCGGGGCCACCACTTCCATGGGCTCCTCCCGGATCGGTTCCAAGACTGGGGCAGCAACTACCGGGACAGCAACTACCGGGGCGGCATCCGCCGGGGTAGCAGCTGCCGGGTCGGCCGTCACCTCCTCAGTCTGGCTTTCCGGTTGGGCCACGACGGTGACCTTGGCAGGTGGCTTGCGGCCCATGGTCGGAGCAGCCGCCGCACTAGCGCGCTGGGTGAGGCCAGAGCGGATCGTGTTCCGGGCGGGTTTCCGGCCCTTCGCACTCCCGACTGACGCAGCGGCCTTGGCGGCTTTGCCTCGCACAGGGTCCACGTTAGCGGAGTGGTCGTGACGCGCCGGGGCACCTGCGCTGGAACGGTTCACAGCGGTATGCTTACCTGTGCGCGCACGCTTCTCCGGTGGCGGTGGTCGGGTGGCGTCAGATTCGAAGCTGAACAGCTGAATCTGTGTCAGACCGGCATTGATGTAGGACATGTCAGGACAGCGGAGCATCCAGCTGTCTGAGAGTCCGAGGATGGCCGTGAAACCATCGCCTCCTGGCTTTTTGATGGCCTGGTGAACTACGACACCGTTAGCCGGCAGATCCGGGTGGATCGCCAGCAAAACGCGTCGCAGCTCGTCGGCGTTGGTGATGGCGCTACGAGCTGGTATCCAGGCTCGGTGTCGGTGAGTTCGAGGTCGCTCGTCCTCCCTGTAGATTTGCAGGTGACCCAGTTCCTCGCCCCAGTCAAGGTCCTTCAGCGTCGTGAGCAACTGCTGGCTTGACCGGTCATCGGCGGGCTGGATCATGAGGGCTGAGTCCTGAAAGCTGGTTTTCGCGACATTCAGGACGGTGCCGGCCAGCGTCATCTGGAGCAAGCGGGAATCCACCTTGCGCCAGATTTGATCGAGCTGGTCGGCGGTGAGAGGCGTGTCACGGCCTTGAATAACAATGGCCGGCAGCCTCTTAGCCACCGCAGCGTAGGGTCGCTTTGGCTTAGTGGTCTTGCCGCCACCACCCTCAGCAGAGCCCTTCTCCGACGTGGAATTCGCACGTGCGGGGGCCCCACTTTGGGAGGAAGCAGCAGCCTCACTAGAAGCCTCGGCGGCCCCAGGCATTGGTTGGCTGGCGGGTTCCGCTCCCAGGTTGGGCGCCGCCTTCTCCGCGGATGCCGCAGAGTCGGCATTGCCCTCTCCAGAGGCGGCCGCCTTGTTTTTCCGCTCCGCAATTTTTAGCCGAAGGCGGAGACGATCGCGGGCTTTGCGCCGCGTTAGCCCTTGAGCCATCAGTTCCAGCAGCTCAGGTGGGTCCTGAGCCGCGGCAGTGGCTGGGCCAGTGGTATTGGGGACGCTGAGATTCCGAGCGTTGCCCCTGCTGGAGTCCTCAGTTGCCGCGTCTCCAGCCGAAACCGGCTGGGCAGCGGTGTCCTGGGACGCGCTGTTTGAACTCAAGTTCTTCATGAGTCGCTGAAAAATTTGGGGTGCTAAATAGTGAGAGACTTCCTGACCGCAAACCCCTAGCCACACAGCCAGCAAAAAGATAGCAACCGAGGGGGGAGCCAGCCCCCGCGGTCCGACCGCTAGCGGCCGAGTTTGACCCCGGCCAACTGCCAGCAGCGCGGTACATGACTGCGGCTGGTGCGTTAAGCTGCACCAAGGCTTGCGGACTGGCCGCATACCACTGTTAAGGTCAAAAGGTAACACCTGTCCCTCAGAGCACTTGGCCCCAAGGTACCCAGTTAGGCCAGAGCCTGAGAACTGGGTGGTCCATCGCCAGAGCCCAGTCAGCGATAACAGCTCGCGGGAACTGGTACCCAGGGTTGGCTTGCGTGACAGCTAGATAGAGGATGCCAACAGACATGGGCTCCATCTGGCCACGACCTGCTCAAAAAGAGGGTAGAGCAGGTGCAGAGCATCGCAGGATAACCTGTCTCATACTCTGCGGGCATGCTGCCTTCGCCTTGCGAGCCGAAAATGAAAATGCGAGGCCACTTCTGGAAGCCCACGCCGCAACGCTTCAGGCTATCGGGCTGACCGTGGACATCGTGTTGGCGGAGACTCAGCAAGATGGTGTCTATGTGCATGACCACATTGCGCCAATACTGAATCAAGTCCTGGACGTTGATTATGCCATCTACCAGTACGCTGACAACAATAGGGACGAATTGCAGTTGGTGCAGCAAGGCTTTGCAGCTGTTAGACCTGCAGCTGCTGTTGTTAGGCTGCTCTATAATCGGCACGGTGAACATTATGACTCTCTGCGCGTTGTGCCTGAGGCTAGGTAAGTGATTTGTGAGGTGCGGCTGGTGTGGAAAAATTTTATGTTTTTTTAGTTAATATTTTAAAATAGACTGAGATCATTCAATGCATGTCTGCGTAAAAGTAAAAGAAGGGGTGATGTCAGGAGATTTTTTATTGCGTTTATTTGTTGTCGTTTATACTGTTGAAGCTGCGTGATTTGTTGTTGTTGTTGTTGTTATAATAATGTTGTTTGTAATTTTTTAATTTATAGCACCAAAATGATCCACTTGATGATCTATCATGTTTTGAACTGTAATATGTATTACATGATTTTGTACAGGTGCACAACAGATTCTCAGCCGTAATTCGCCTGTGCGTGCATAAGCAAAATGAGCAGCTTGTGTACTTTAATGAATCGAATGCCAACGCCAGGGCACGGGCGCCAAAGGACTCGACACTCACTGCATTTTTTAAGCTGTGTCGCTCCGACGAGTTCGCCCCAGGCCTGTTGTACACTGAGGTGCACAACATATTTCGTCTGGCACCAGAGCGCTAAGCAATGGCGCCGCGCAAAGCGAGGCACGGTAGTCGAAAGACATCCCGATGTGAGGAAGAACAACAACATCTCGCGGATGTACACGGTCTCGCCGAGAGCAGGCGAGCTGTTCTTCATGCGGCTCCTGCTACTGCATGTCAGGGGGCCTACCAGCTATGAGGCCTTGCGTACAGTGGACGGAGTGCTGCACGTGGATTTCAAGGCCGCCTGCATGGCTCTCGATCTGCTGCAGCGAGACGACCACTGGCACAGGTGCTTGGCAGAGGCTGTCCAGTCCCGAATGCCCAGAGCTCTGAGGCACCTGCTGGCTGTCATCCTCATCTGGGGCGATCCGCAGGACGGCGAGAATATTTGGAGTAGCTTCGCAGAAGATCTGTGCGAGGACTTGCGGTACCGTCACTCGGATCTGAGCGCCGAGGAAGTGACGGACCTGGCGCTGCGTGAGCTGCAGACCATGCTGACAGCCATGGGAGGCCACAGCCTGCCAGATTATGGACTGCCTGCAGCTTCTGCGACCCCACAGGTCGGACCAATGCAGTTCGACACTGTCGAGCAGGCTGAGATCATGGAAATGCAAGTTCCGCGGCTGACTGAGGAGCAGCGGGCTGTCTACGATTGCATCACTGCTGGCGTGTCGGCTGGCTGCGGTGGCCTGCATTTCATTGATGCGCCTGCCGGAACCGGTAAAACTTTTCTGCTTGAAGTGCTGCTGGCGTTTGTGCGAAGCCGAGGCGAAGTGGCGATCGCTGTTGCTGCCTCCGGAATCGCTGCAACTCTGCTGCCAGGCGGCCAGACGGCACATTCAGCGTGAGTTATTTGTTGATAAACTCTGTCGATTGAAATAATCGTGTATTTTTTATGCAAAGTATGAGACATAAAAACTTCATTTCACGTGTTAATTTGCGAGAAAAGTAGGCATTTGATGTTAGCAATAGTGTCTATTATTATATTTTTTGATAAAAAATAGTTCATAAAAAGCATTAAAATTTGCTGTGCAGATTCAAGATTCCGGTTCGGCTGGTGCGCACAGACAAGGATGTCTGCAGTGTTGGGGCCCAGTCTAGACAGGCTGCCATGTTTAGGAGCGCGCAGCTCATCGTTTGGGACGAGATCTACATGACGAATAGGAAGGATCTCGAGACCGTTGATCGGACCCTGCGGGACATCCGGAAGCTAGACTCTCCGTTCGGAGGCATCGTGACTGTGCTTGCTGGGGACTTCTGCCAGCTTCTCCCTGTTGTGCAGAATGGCACCAGGGCCAACAACGTCGAGGCCTGTCAGCAGGTCAAGTCTGTGGAAATTTTTCCGGCGGCACAGACTAACAGTCAATCCCGTTTGCTAACTGGGCCTGATGCTTTATTATCGCAACGCTACTCGCATTTGCTTATGCAGGTGAGTATTTTGAGCATTGCGTCATTGATTATAATAAAAATGGTAAATGGCGATGTGTAAGCATTAAATTTGCTTTTAATAATCAAATTAAATTACCTTTTTTCGTTTTGTAACAATGCTTAAATTGTTCTGCCTTTTTCTAGATCGGTTCTGGTTGCCTTCAGGAGGATCTTGACGGCAACATCACGCTTCCCGCTGAGATTCTGCTGCCACCCCAAGCGACTATGAAGGACTTGATCAATTTCGTTTACCCGTCCTTCGAAGAGTCAGAGAATAGAGACGGCTATTTCGGAAGCAGAGCCATTCTAGCGCCGTACAACGAGGCAGTCGACAGCATTAACGACGAGTGTCTGGCTATGTTTCCGGGCGCAGAACGCGAGTACATGTCAATTGACAGCATATCTGACGATGATGCAGCAACCCACTTTCCTCCTGAGCTGCTCAATCGTCTGGATGCTCCGAATCTGCCCAAGCATGTGCTGAAGTTCAAGGTCGGAATGCCTGTTGTTCTTCTGCGGAACATCAATCCTCCGCGTTTATGCAACGGAACCCGCCTGATCATAGTGGCACTGGGCGATAACGTGCTGCGCTGCAAGGTGGCTGCAGGCCAGTTTCTGGGCGACGAGGTTCTGCTGCCCAGAATCCCGCTGCAGCCAAACAACGCGGACCTGCCAGTGTGCTTTAAGCGGTTGCAGTTTCCAGTGAGGCCGAGCTTTTGCTTGACCATTCACAAGGCTCAGGGCCAGTCTCTGGAGACCGTTGGTGTCGATCTGTCGCAAGGCTGCTTTGCGCTAGTCAGCTCTATACCGCGCTATCCCGAGCGAGAGACGCTTCTAATGTACGAGTCCGTCCTGATCACTGGGAACAAGACGAGGAACATTGTGTACCCGGAGGTTTTGTCCAGCCAGTAAATTCGATTGTTGATCAGTGATGTAAGTTTCTGACTCTTAGCAGTTTTGCAGTTCTGATTTTTAACAGTGGCATTTCATGCAGAGAAATTAGAATTAGGTAGACAAACCCCTGATAACGTATAAAATCTTTTATTGGGGTACGTAATTAAATATTAAATACTATTAAGGAAATAAGAAAGCAAGCTGCAAAAAATCCAGGAGTCACATTTGACAATCAAATTTTTTACTCCACCGTGTACAAACTTTCACAGTTCGTCGGTGACCTGCATCCGGAGCCTGCGCCGCCTGCAGAGTCATCATTCATGCTAAGTTTGCAAGAAGATGAGCGGTCCGGGATGTCAGTGGCGTCAGCTGACAACACCTCATTTGATCCGCATACCGGTGGTGCCTGTAGCTCAATGAATTACGGCGAACCAAAGCAGTCATAATCTCAAATTAAGCTGTTATTTGCTTTTGACGTATATTGACGATTTTTTACGAATGCAGCAAATGTAGGCGCGCCCCAATTTTAAGACAGACGTGGAAGCTACACTTTGCTAACAGGATTTGTATTTGAGGTGCAAGAATTTTGCCATTTTGAGTGTATCTACTAGGCATGTATAGCGTTAAAGTGGACTTGTGCCGGTAACTAGCCGGTGTCTAAGTAGCGCAGCGTTAGTATTTGAAAGACTTTCTTCCCAAACGCATGGTCCTCCCAAGCACTAATGCTTTTATGCACGCGCACCGTAGACAAAATAGCATGATTTAGGGACTCCCATATCCCGGCTGCAGGAATAAATTTGTGGAAAACTAAAGTAGCGTACGTGTGACTCACTTTGGGAAAGTACCTGCACCTCAGATACATTTGCTATTAGCTGCAATGCAACGAGCAACTAGGCCGTAGGGCGCATCTTAAACGGGGAGCAAATTATTTAGTCTGCTAATCTGTTGGGTGGGATTGTCCAGTTATGCAAGTGAATAGTTGATTAAATATCCACTGTTTTGAAAATCCAAGATTTTTTCGTCCTTATGGATGGATCTTTAATAACTGAAACAGAGCAATTTATTGTCAGGCCTCACCCCATCAGTACCAGAATATAAGTGACCACCGTGCCAATACAGTTTTAAGCTCCCTAAGGAGGGCGTCTTAGTCTTTGAGTGCGTCCAATGGCCCGGTTGTTCGTTGCATTGCTAATTAAATGAGTGCAAAGACTGACACGAATGTTTCGTTGCCTGACTACTCTTTCTTTGTTAAGAAGTATTGCGCTTTTAGTGAATTCGTCTCATGAGGCATGATGGACTACTCTTTTTTAAGAAGAATTGCCGTTTTAGCGGAATTCGTATTCCATGAGGCATGATTGTTGACTACTCTTTTTAAAGAAGGATTGCCGTGTCAGTGGAATTCGTCTCCCATGAGGCAGGGTTCGGTTAGACAGTTTTCGTCTCGTACCTTTGATAGCCAATGTTTAACCATGTTTGATTGACTACTGCGCGTTGAAGTAGCTTGCGCAAAAATTTGGCAGCAGGAATTTTATAGCCTTTGAATCAAATGCAGCTTAAATTTATTTGTGCTCTTAAAGCTGCAGGCATGAGTTGCCGGGGGATAATTCCTTTATTATATTCGGAGTAGAGCTCCGTAGTAATTTTTGTACGACGATGATGACATTACGAATGAATGCTGAAGAAAAAACCAGCTTCTTTGAGTAATCACTGAGTCGAATGCAATAATAAATTGCTTTTTAAATTATATAGTTAACTAATTATGTCATTTTATAACTCAATAATTAAGGTGCTATATTTTTAGAAATATTTTTCTGATTCAAATATTAAGTATTTTAAGTATTATAGGTAAGTATTTTAATTTCTTAATATCACATTACTGTAAGTTTAAATTTCTAAAACCCACAACCCGTGCATTTCCTGCCCTCCTACAAAGATTTACGTCACTTTCCAGCGATCACTATGGTTATTAACATATATTACAATACAAGCGGCGGCAGCAGCGGCGGCGGCGGCAGCGGCAGCGGCGGCGGCGGCGGCGGCAGCAGCGGCGGGGGCGGCGGCGGCGGCGGTTACCGCGGACGGCGGCAAAGTAAGCTCTGTTTGCTTTCGCCTACCCCTAGAACTTATTATTCCTTTACATGTTCCTTTGTATTGTTCGATTGAACCCCTCCGCACAATTGCGACCTTCTCCACAGTAATATGCTTCTACTGTGGCCGCATGGGGCACAAACTCTCGACATGCCGCGTACGACGCCGACATGCCGCGGCGGAGCCAGCGGCGGCGGAGGCGGCGGCGGCGGCGCCGGCGGCGTTCAATGAATGCGGCGGCGGAGGCAGCGGAGCCGGCGGCTCATACTGCATGGACATTCTAGAGGAGGAAATTTAGAATGGACACAAAACATATATTCAATATTTTGCAAAGAAACGGTATAAAGCATTGTGTGCTACTTTTGTTAGTTAACGCAAGTAGTGGTGTCGGGACATCTCTGTTACTAAAAAATTAGATCCCACCTAGCCTGTACCTATAGTTGCCCCTGTGCAGTCACAAAAGATTTTTGTCGCTTCTTTTGAGTTTTATACATTTGATATGTTGTTGCAATTCAGTGTCAACATTTGCCTCCCATTATCTGGTTGTTATGTTTATTTACTTGCCTAGCCTTTTGCTATTGTGCAGTCCGGTAGTGCTGTGCGTATGGTTTTCTGTGTCAGTACCTGTTTTGAGATTTATGCGTAGCAAAATAAATAAATAAAGGAACAAATTCACAACAATTTTCACTATATTGTCTGTGCTTACTGCAGCCAACCAGCCACATTTTTGAATGAAGTCTTTTTGCAATTGACCCAAATTACGAGTGTATGATCGTTAGTAACTAAAATATGTTAAGCAGTTAGTGAACTCCTTAGTACGGTACCAACTATAGATGCAGCATGGGACTGTGAGACTAAGTAATTAAGATACCTCTCATAGGTATCCGACAGCTATGGAATCAATCAGCTTTTAGACTTGTGTGCAGCCTGAGACAAACATCGATTTATTTATTGCTGACCCGAGCCAACAGCCGACGTCATATCCTACCTGCATCATTTTGCTAGACATACAGGATGCAGCTCATATAAATATATGTGAAAAGTGACACTTTTGCGTTAACTGGCAATATTATATTATATTTTCATTTTTTGTGACTTTTATTTTTCAGGTGTCAGTCTTGTGGTGTTGATAAAAGTAGAATTTTTTAATGCATTGTAGCGGTTTGCTTTTCCCTGTAAGGGGGGTAACATATTAATTACTTTTACTTTGTTGTTTTTTTAAACTATTTTGAAATTTTCAATATATTTAATAATAATAATCGATAATAATTATACACCAGATTCGATCTAGATTTTTGATGCGAATATTTGGATAAAATAGTTAGCAGTTCGGATTTCAAGCAGTAGCAGATCAGTCCGCTCCTCGGTCGGCTGCTGGCCGCTCCGGACGGCGCCACGGAGCGCTCGGTTGTGACCGACGGCCCCGCCTAGCGTCGCTGCCCGCCATTGTCGCCAACTCGACGTCGATCGAAATCGGCGGCGGCGGCCGGTGGCGGAAGCCCAGTAAGTTGCGCTGAGTCAGATGGCTCACCAAGATGAAGCTTTTGTAGGTCGTGCAGCTGTCTGCCAGCCGCTACAACTGGGAGGAGGCGGGTTGCTTTGGAATTCAATTTTTGGTTGATCACAGCGCTTATCGGGTGTCACTGATATTGTTGGCTGTTTTAATCGTTTGACATTAAAACTCTGTCTCCGGGGGGATTTCTTATCTGCTCGGGGAGATTTTTCAACCCGAAGAATTTTCTTTTCTGGGGACTATTTGGTGTATATATAGGGGAAAGTTTCTATTTGATTGAGGGAATTCCGACTGCTCGAAAGGGAATTTCTAACTGCTGGCGGGGTTTTCTACTTTACTGGTGGGGGAGTTTTTTTACTGCTCTCAAAAAAGGTTCTAGCTGTTCCGAAAAAGTTTTCTAGCTGCTTGGGAGATTTTCAGTAGATTTTCTAAATACACGGAAGGATTATATGCTTCTCGGGAGACTTAAATTTTGCTGCAGAGATTTTCTAGCAGCTTAGGTTGATTTCTTTTGAGTACATGAGTGATTTAAAATGTATGTCTGCGCCCCCCTGGGGGGGGGGGGGGCACCGAAGAGCTAGTTATCACCTAATTATGTTTTCCTAGTCTAACTCACCTAATGTATTTCTGATTGCGCAAGCCCCATCCCTCCAAACCCTTGTCTACCAGACTCCTCTGTTGCGTCACCTGTCTCTCTGAGTACGCGCTCCCTCGCCAAATCATCATTTTTCCTCATTTTTCAGCCCCCAAAATTTCTTCCCCTGTGACGTCAGGACACCGGTGGCCAATCGAGGAGAGAGAGTCATGGCAACGGCCTTGGAGGAGGATCGCATCCCCAATTTGAGCACTATTTAAACTGAGGGATTTTGCTCCCAAAATCCTCAGAAGCTTCAAGTCGTTTGGAGTCTCCAGCTTTCGAGCTGTTGAGTCAAGAGCTCCCTTGTCCGTCCGGGGACCGTACCGGCAGCATCAGCGTCTTTTGTCCATCCGGGGACCGTACCGGCACCGCGCACCTCAACGCACGTCCATCTGGGGACCGTACCAGTTCAGCTTCTGCTTCTTCAGCTCCATCCGGGGACAGTACCGGCAACGCGAACCTCAACGCCTGTCCATCTGGGGACCGTACCAGCTCTACAACTGACTCCAAGGCCGAGCTCTCTCTCTCTCTCTTCGTGCAGCCACCGGTGAGCCTGTATCCATTCTGTTTTATTGCTTGTTATACTGTGCCCGGGGCCAATTTTTGCACTATTATTTATTGCTAGTGAGAGTCCAGCTTAGGTATAGTTGTCAATAGTGAACGCGTAATCTATCTTTATTCATTAGCATTGCCTTCTGACATCATAAATCCCATTTTGTCTCTGTTCCTCATTTGAGCGATTCATGGCGTGCTAAAGGGCGGTGAAGCATGGGGAAGTTAGGGAAGGCTGACGGTTCAGCCCTGCCGGGTCCGCGTGTGTATTGAGTGTGTGGTGTCTGCCTGCATTAGTCTGACTAGAAGCGGTGCATCCCCTAGATATAGCTATCCTCCCGCACTGAGAGTTTGGAAACCTACAGAGCCCATGTTCGACTTATACTACTCTTAATTATCTGAATAATCTCTTAATCTGATTAAGCCACAGCCACAAAGGATCCCCTGCTAACAAGTCCTCTGGTGTTGTAGTGCAGATCTCCAATTAGTGCCCTTAGCAGAGTCCCTGATTCGGCTATGTTTCGCTCCCCTGTTAGTACGAAGATCCCGGCATTATCGGGCGGGACCCCTGTCTCGTTAGGCTGGCTTTTGGCGTACCCAGTCGCAAGGGGTGGTGGCGGCCTCCGATGTACTTTTACTGTCTCGGAGTACCTTTCATACGCCTGTGCTGCAGGAGGGGTGAATGTAGGCCTAGCCCTCGTGCCAACGTTACCAAAGTTCATCTCAGGGCGGAGACACTGTAGCCAGAGGCCTGTGGGTCAGCTTAGGATCAACAGGCAGTCCGTAGCTAACTTCGACCGGTTTGGAAGCTCCCCTCAGTTCTCTTCTCCCACAACGGGGCGGAGTGGAAGAACGGCCGAATACTACATAAAAATAATAACTGATAGCTACTGATACAGTCTCAGTAGTACATTGAAGCAGGGCATGCATGGAACTAAAATCCATCGCAGCTAACAGGCTAGTTCACAAGCCAGCGGATTAGTATCATTGCTGCCGAATCAAATAGTTCTTTGCCACCATAGCCGAAGCATCGGGATCTCGTGACACTTTGGATTCCCCATTGAAGCATCTAGCTCCAGGCTAAACCCCTGTCGACTGGCCCCTGTCCGGTTGAGCTATCTCCCGGTCAGCCCCCTTTACCGTCGAAGTAACAGTCCGACGACGTCCCCAGCAGGGTTGAAGAAGCCCACTCCAGAGTAGTCGAGCATCCCTGTCCCCTTCGGTCGTCGAGGCACCTCCACGGCTGAAATGCAACTGAGCACATTGTTTAAATGTTTAAATACATTTTTCTGTATTTAAAACTTGTTGATTTTTGCAGGTATTTCGGCTTTTAATTTTTCAAGTGTATAACCAGCGTTCTCTAACAGAATTGACTCCTACATGTAGTGTTTCTTGCGGGGTATGTCAACGAGATGAGAAGTCCCGGCGATTGGGAGCCTTCGACATCGGCAACTAATCCACCTGAAACGGTATTTTCGCATCGGGTCCCTAACCCTAACCCTGACCCTAACCCAAACATCAGATTTCCGTGGGAATAGTGAGTGAAACATAAAATATTTTAGAAAATGCCAAAAATGCCACGGTTCTCTCAATCAACAAATATTAATGAGTTAAACAAAATTGCACGCTCTTCTTGCTTCGGATAATTAAATCGCTACTTCTATGTTGGAATTGCATTTATTTATTATAACACAGTAGGTCAAAACTTTTCTAGAAACTACTCCACTTGTTCTGCTTGATGATAATGTCCGAATTTGGAAACCGAACAAAAAGTTTGCTTTTAAAATCAAATAAAAAGAGTGGCAATAAAATAACAATAACTTGACCTGCATGCCCAGAAACAATAGAAAAAATATAATTTTACTTTCATACCCCCAAAATATCCATGTAAATAAAAGTTAAGAACTGCCAAAACTGTCTCTAGTGACCAGCCAGCAGTCCCTTGCCTTTGTGATTGGTGCAGGTATTTTTGTTGGATATGTAAGGCCCCTCCCCCACGACACATATTATAGATACTGCAACAGTACAACTTAGCTTTTTTATACTTTCCAATGGCTCTCTATGATTTTTTTGTTATCTATTTAGGCTAGTGACTAGACATAACTTAAGGATTTTAGTTCAATAGAGTGTTTATAGAATAAAGACAAAAAAATCTTTAAAGTAGGGCTACAATCAGAGTGCTGTATTAATTTAAGCGTCATTTTCTATAACTATGCAACTAGCAATGAGGCATTGTTGCTAAAATTGGCAATATCATTAATTCCTTAAATTAGGCCTTTTACTTAATAAATACAGTAAACAGGCATAGGCTTAAATATTATGCACGACAATAACCCACTAAAGTGCCAACTACAAATGCAAAGACTGACTTAGTAGTATTATATAAAATCTTTTTACAATGTAGGCCTACTTAAATTTGGAAAAATAATCTGCTTTAGTAAAATTTCTATAGGATTTTATATATTATATATATCATATTGTGTTTCTTGACCTCAAATAATACATAAATAAAGGCTTTTCAAGAAGCCATTTCAGAATCAACATTTTACTAGAAAAATATTGCTTAACTAGTTGTTACTTGGGGATTGCATAGTAAATTAATGGCAATATTTTGGCCTAGTACAAGTAGACCATAAAATAAAATTATGCCAATTGTCCCCGAAGCCAATTCCTAGATGTATCCTATACTTTATACTAATAAAACAAGAATTGAATACCTCTGTCTAGTTTTTAGATACCTCATTTAGTTGACAATGCTTTACTCTACCTAATCCCCCAAAAATTTTTTAGAGATTTGACATATTTTATTTTTAAAGTACAAGGGGTGTCCAAAAAGTAGTGATACTTTTGCTCGTGTAGCTTTACTGCATGCTTGAAAATCAACAAGTTGGGTATTGTTGGAAAGTGGAAAATATCAGCTTTAATTTGACTTCAAACATTTAACAATAGCACAAACTATAAAAAAGTTATAAATAGAAACATACAATAAGGTCAACCATGAGTTACAATAAATTTGTGCATGGTGCAATATGTCAAGAAGTTTTGACAGTCAGTATGCCTCATCATCATCAGGTATAGAAGCCTTCTCAACATAATTACCCCTCAATTGCAAGCACGATAAGCATCATTTTGTCTGTGGTAAAACTGTGGTTTAAACCAATTTAAATAAAAATGGTAAAATATTAAAAAAAAGTGTTAGAAATTTTAATTGTAAGTTTTTAATATTATAAAAACATGAACTAGGACTTAGCAATAGCAACCACTTTGTAATTGATGTTACCATGTATTAGCTATGCATAAAAACTTATGCACCTTGAAAATGTGCAAACTTGATGCAACTGTGCAAACAATTTTCTCAGCGTAATGGCAATTTTGGTACATTTCTTATTATATAATATACCAGTTACAATATAAAGGAAAGAATTCTAATTTCATGACAAAGAATAATAATTATCTAAGTCTTAGTTTTACTATCTCTACAGAAGTGATTGATAAATTCATGAAGAGGCACTTTGCCCTACTAATAAGTTAGTTTTTTTGTTATATGTTTCTTAATTGTAGGGTTCTATTAACTTGACAGTTAACCTTAATTTGCCAGCATTGACTCCACATGCTGTTCCCGCCTGCTCACCCCGCAGCCAAAAGCAGCTTTGCACTTTCTTAAGTCCAACCAGCTCGCCAAGCCAACTGTTTAGCTTAGCCTGACACCTCCTGCTGCCATGACCAGCCAGGCCACCGAGCACCCGGCCTCTGCCGATCACCACCACCAGCAGCAGCTGCTGGCCGCCGACGGCCCGGCCGCCCTGCCCCGGCCCGTCCAGATCGTGACGGCCGCCTACGGCGACGACGGCAAAGGCAAATTCGACCTGGACCTGGCCGCCCTGGAGCAGCTGCTGCTGAACGAGCGAATCCGCGACCGCCGGGTGGCTGTTGTGAGCGTGGCCGGCGCCTTCCGCAAGGGCAAGTCTTTCCTGCTCAACTACTTCCTGCGCTACCTCGCCTGCGTCGCCGACACGGACGGCGGCGGCCTGGCCGGCAGCTGCGGCGCCGAGGACTGGCTCGGCTCCAGCAGCCAGCCTCTGCGCGGCTTCTCCTGGCGCGGCGGCTCCGAGCGGGACACCACCGGCATTCTGCTGTGGTCCGAGCCGTTCCTCGTCACCCGGGCCGACGGCGAGAAGGTGGCCGTGCTGCTCATGGACACGCAGGGCGCCTTCGACAGCCAGTCGACTGTGCGCGACTGCGCCACCGTGTTCGCCCTTAGCACCATGCTCAGCAGCGTGCAGATCTACAACCTGAGCACCAACATCCAGGAGGACGACCTGCAGCACCTGCAGCTGTTCACCGAGTACGGCAAGCTGGCACAGGAGAGTCTCGACAGCGCCGGCGCCCCCTTCCAGCACCTGCTGTTCCTCGTGCGCGACTGGAGCTACCCGTACGAGCACGGCTTCGGCGAGGACGGCGGCCGCGCCCTGCTGGAGAAGCGGCTGCTCATCAACGAAAAGCAGCACCACGAGCTGCAGCAGCTGCGCCGGCACATTCGCCAGTGCTTCGAGGACATCAGCGGCTTTCTGATGCCCCATCCCGGCCTGGATGTGGCCACCGACCCGACCTTCGATGGCCGCCTGTCCGCCATTCACCCGCAGTTTGTGGCGCAGCTGCGCGTGCTGGTGCCCCGCCTGCTGGCCCCGGCCAACCTGGTCGTCAAGCGCATCAACAGCGCCGACGTCACGTGCCAGGAGCTGCTTCACTACTTCAAGGCCTACATGCCCATCTACCAGGCAAGCGGCTTTCTGCTGTCTGACCAGCTAAACACCGCCTGCCTGCCTGCCCAGCTAAACACCCGCCTGCCTGCCCAGCTAAACACCCGCCTGCCTGCCCAGCTAAACACCCGCCTTCCTGCCCAGCTAAACACCCGCCTTCCTGCCCAGCTAAACACCCACCTGCCTGTCTGCCCAGCTAAACACCCGCCTGCCTGCCCAGCTAAACACCCGCCTTCCTGCCCAGCTAAACACCAGCCGGCCTGCCCAGCTAAACACCTGCCTTCCTGCCCAGCTAAACACCAGCCGGCCTGCCCAGCTAAACAGCCGCCTTCCTGCCCAGCTAAACAGCCGCCTTCCTGTCTGCCCAGCTAAACAGCCGCCTTCCTGCCCAGCTAAACACCCGCCTTCCTGCCCAGCTAAACAGCCGCCTTCCTGCCCAGCTAAACACCCGCCTTCCTGCCCAGCTAAACAGCCGCCTTCCTGCCCAGCTAAACAGCCGCCTTCCTGCCCAGCTAAACACCCGCCTTCCTGCCCAGCTAAACAGCCGCCTTCCTGCCCAGCTAAACAGCCGCCTTCCTGCCCAGCTAAACACCCGCCTTCCTGCCCAGCTAAACAGCCGCTTTCCTGCCCAGCTAAACAGCCGCCTTCCTGCCAAGAAAAATCGCCAGTTTTTGCTCAGTGAGCCATGCCTCATTTCATCCTCATAGGGCGACGACCTGCCGCAGCCGAAGACGATGCTGATGGCCACGGCGGAGGCGAACAACCTGGCAGCGGTGGCGGCCTCCCGCTCGGTGTACGGCAACCTGATGGAGGAGGTGTGCGGCGGTGAGCGGCCCTACGTGGCGCCGGACAAGCTGCAGGCGGAGCACCGGCGCTGCGTGGCGGACAGCTTGGCCTGGTTCCGCAAGCTGCGCAAGATGGGCGGCCCCGAGTTCAGCGCGCAGTACGAGGAGCAGCTCAGCCTGGACTGCGACGAGGCCTTCGAGCTGTACCGGGCGCACAACCAGTCCAAGAACGTGTACGTCGGCATGCGGACCCTCTCGGTGCTGTTCAGCGCCATGCTGATCTGCTACTTCCTGGCCGGCTTCCTGGACTTCATCGGCCTGGACCCGCTGGCCAACCTGTGCAACTGGCTGGTCTGGGTCCTCATCGTGGCCCTCATCACCTGGTGCTACGTGCGCCACACGGGCAACTACCTTGACCTGGGGCATCACATTGACACCCTGGCCAACTTCATGTGGGACAAGGTGAGCCCTGCGGTCTTGGCTGCTGATTAGGGATTCGATTAGGGATCTTAATTTTAGATTGGGATCTGAATTGAGCATTTGTGATCTGAATTGTGTATTTGGGATCTGAGTTGAGCATTACGGATTTGAATTGAGCATTTGGGATCTGAATTGTGTATTTGGAATTTGAATTGAGTATTTGGGATCTGAATTGTGTATTTGGGATTTGAATTGAGCATTTGGGATCTGAATTGTGTGTTTGGGATTTGAATTGAGCATTTGGGATCTGAATTGTGTCTTTGGGATTTGAATTGAGCATTTGGGATTTGAATTGTGTATTTGGGATTTGAATTGAGCATTTGTGATCTGAATTGAGCATTTGTGATCTGAATTGAGCATTTGGGATATGAATTGTGTATTTGGGATCTGAATTGTGTATTTGGAATTTGAATTGAGCATTTGGGATCTAAATTGTGTATTTGGGATTTGAATTGAGCATTTGGGATCTGAATTGTGTGTTTGGGATTTGAATTGAGCATTTGGGATCTGAATTGTGTCTTTGGGATTTGAATTGAGCATTTGGGATATGAATTGTGTATTTGGGATTTGAATTGAGCATTTGTGATCTGAATTGAGCATTTGTGATCTGAATTGAGCATTTGGGATATGAATTGTGTATTTGGAATTGAATTGAGCATTTGGGATTTGAATTGAGCATTTGGGATCTGAATTGAGCATTTGGGATCTGAATTGTGTATTTGGAATTGAATTGAGTATTTGGGATCTGAATTGTGTATTTGGAATTTGAATTGAGCATTTGGGATCTGAATTAAGCATTTGGGATTTGAATTGTGCATTTGAATTAGAATTGAGTATTTGGGATCTAAATTGTGTATTTGGGATCCTGATTGATAAGGATTGAGCCATTGAGGTAATAAAATAGGGATTCGTGTAGCTAATTAGAAATGTGAATGTCGGAGCTTCGTACGAAGCGAATCACCCCGTGCTGCAAGCGCATTAGAAGCAGCAGCAGCAGGTCAGTCAGTCAGCAGCTCAGGCAAAAGCGCTAGTCTGACCGAATGGGCAAGGCAATATTAGCGCACCCGCTTGAATTTCAAATCAGGCTGCGTATCCTTTGAGGTGAATGCTTTAAAAGTACATTGCGCCCCAATACACTCACCTCGTCGCCGCGACGCTAGGGGCCGAGGGATTGCGCCCGAGGATGGGGAGGTGCGGGTAGCCCGTGCCTGCCTTTTTAAATTTCGCGTGTGGCCCCGGCTTTGCCTTCTGCAACTCCCGCGGGATATTTTTGGCTGCCCTAATCCCACGCGCCGGGGTAGGTGGGTTCGGCCCAGCTCTTTCGAATCATCCCTATTCGATTTTCCAACCCCGCGCCTGCCCTGCAGCTGCTGTCACAGAAGTCGTTTTTGTCTGTCTGCTTGTTGCTATGCGCCCTGATTGACAGGCTGCAGGCCTTGCTGCACTGCCTGCTTGTTGCGTCTGGAAGCGCCTGCAGATTGCTAATCCCCAGACTCTTGAACTAGCCGCTCGTCATCTGCCCCTCTGTCTGCCGGAAACTGATATTGTTCAAGTCTTGCCCAATGCCCAATCCAAATCCCACCCGAAATCCTCAGCAAGCAGATCATTTCTTTGAGCCGCTGCACCCCCCCGGCCTGTCTGTTGCAGATCGGCTGCCCACTGTACGTGGCGGTGACGCAGAAGGCCGCCGAACAGGCCATCGGGCTCAACCTGACGGCTAGGCAGCGCCAGCGAACCTCTTCGTCCTCTTCAGCCAGCGCAGTGGGCCGCGCCAAGCGGGACTGAGCCCTGCGGCTGGCCAGCTCGGAGCTTCAGCGATGCCTTCCCCTCCCACGAATTCGATTTGATTTGGTGCCCGATTTTTCAAGTATTCAGTTAAACAAATCATTTCTTTTTTTCTGTCAGATTGGCATTGATTTCAGCCGTTACTCCATCAGCTCATCAGTGATAGCCGATTATAATATTTTTTGCGCCATCCCCTTACCGTCATCGGCTCGGTCTCAGCAGCCCGCATCCCCGCTCGCCATTGTGCTTATTGATTTGCTCCGCCCGCGCTGTGAACCCGATCAGGTTTTTCAGCTCAGCTCTGTCCGTAGCTAAATCTAACGTGCCTTGTTCGGTACCGACTCTGAATGCCCTACTTTACCGTTTTTCTGTTTTTCTTTGACTGATTTGTAGCCAGCTATCTGTTTTTGCTCTCCCCTGTCTAGTACTGATTTCACTACTTTGCTGCGTATCTAGCGTGCTCACCTGTACTGCCCTGCAGCCCCTGCGTGCTGATTTACTAACCAAATTACCGGCTTGCCGCCAGCTGGCCGGCCCTAGTCACGGACTCTCCCGCCACGCCGTTATCAATACTACTTACCAAAGCCCCCCCGCGCGCCAAAACACTTCACCTTGACTGCTATTTTTGTTTGCGTGTTTTTTGACCAGAGCGATTCGCAGACTCTTTTTTCTCTCTCTCCGCTTCGATGACCTCCAACTGAACGCCGCGTGCCGAACGCCTTCGCCGAGGCCTCTGTGCAATCCGCCCTGGCTGGGATTTTTCTGCCTGCGTTGTTCTTGCGTGCTTACTTATTGGAGCCGAACAGTAGTGTGTAGCGGTTCTATTAGCTAATTTTGTGTGTTCGCGTTTTTTTTCATGTCGGTTGCTGTTATTTGGCGTGTCTCCGTGCTAGGGCTGTTGGCTGACCTGTGCATTTTGTTTTTTTGCCTCCGTTTTCCCCTTTAGAATGGCCGCTCGTTGGAGAATCGCCTGCGCGTCGTCGCTAAGCAACGCATATAAATAAACTAAAGTAGAATATCAATTCGAATTTAAGTACTTGGCAATAGACGTTTGAGCTCCCACTTTGAGCACTTAATTATGATTGGCTGCACGGCAACCAAATTGGCTTTGTTGTCTCTCAACTTATTTTTTGTCTCGATGTTGACACTGAAGCACTCGGAAATTTTAACGTACTTTTAGGGCTGACAGTCTGTCATAGCCTCCCTGTTTCCACTTTGTACACGCATATATTTTCGTGCAACTGTCCGTCCCAGTGTACGTAATTTTCGCCTGAATATCTCCGGAATTTTCCCCACTAAACCTAGATTTGCCATGAGCTCCCCTTGCACCTATAGATGTCCCATGAGTTCCCCTTGCACCCCATAGATTTGCCATGAGTTCGTTCCCCTTGCACCTATAGATGTCCCATGAGTTCCCCTTGCACCCATAGATTTCCCATGAGTTCCCCTTCCACCCATAGATTTGCCATGAGTTCCCCTTCCACCCTTAGATTTCCCATGAGTTCCCCTTGCACCCATAGATTTCCCATGAGTTCCCCTTGCACCCATAGATTTCCCATGAGTTCCCCTTGCACCCATAGATTTCCCATGAGTTCCCCTTGCACCCATAGATTTCCCATGAGTTCCCCTTGCACCCATAGATTTCCCATGAGTTCCCCTTGCACCCATAGATTTCCCATGAGTTCCCCTGCACCCATAGATTTCCCATGAGTTCCCCTGCACCCATAGATTTCCCATGAGTTCCCCTTGCACCCATAGATTTCCCATGAGTTCCCCTTGCACCCATAGATTTCCCATCCCACCCGTCAGCAATGCTGCAGCGTCAGTCCAGCCAGTTACTTGTGAAAGCGAATTTAATAAGCGAGCGGTGCTCACGCACTCAATCATCCGCATTGGTAGAACAATTCGGTTCAGCTTTGTTTAATTTGGGAATCAGGCGGTCTGCGCCAGGAAAATCTACAAGTTATGCAAAGCAAATAGCGGCTGGGTCGATGCTGTATTGAACAATGCGGCGTGCTTGATTGATAGCGACAGAACAAATCAGAGATCGGATATAAAAACTGTTGCATTAGAAAGAGAAAAGGCGGGAGGGTCGCTAAGTAGATTGCAGGCTATTATACTCGTAGCTAACTTGCGCTGCGGCCTAAAAGCCAGATGGGATGCGTGCTGCTTACCTACAAAATCCCAAACCAAACTCCCAGTCGAAATTTCTGCTTAAGAGCTCCATAATTCAAATTCGAACTTTTTTAAAAATAAGGCGATGAGGCGGCAGCTCGCACAGGCCGGGCGGGACTACGCGAAGGAGAAACTCCGTTAGTAGCGAGTTAATAATATTGCGGTACAGAAGAAACTTGCTATTGCGGAGTTAAAATAAACAGCTAAAAAACAGATAGTGCGGGCCTAAAGCACAGTCATTCGGTGATACTCGTAGCGCAGATATCAGTTACAGTCTACTGTCAGTAGCTCTGTTTGTCCCTGGCGGCGGCGAGGCCGAATCGAGCAGGGCCGGGAAGTGGCCGCTCAGGCGTCGGCGCCGGCGGCCTGGCTCGGGCGCCGCTCGCTCTGGCTGGCGCGCCGTTCGCTCTGGCTGGCGCGGCGTTCGCCGCTTTCGCGCTTCACGGGCACGATGGTGACGGACAGGCGGCTGTTGTGCAGCACGTAGTCCGACACGGAGCCCAGGAAGGCGCGCTTCACGTCGCCGAGGCCGCGCGTTCCCATGACGACCATGTTGCAGCCGGTGCGCCAGGCGATGTCGACCAGGGCCTCGCCGGGCCGCTTGCTGGTCTCGGCGACGAAGTCCATCTGAGTTGAGGGGGGCGGAGGTGGCCGCCAGTATTGGTGAATCTGCTTTGAGGGCATGCTTATCCCTACTGGCTGCATGCTTATCCCTACTGGCTGCATGCTTATCCCTACTGGCTGCATGCTTATCCATACTGGCTGCATGCTTATCCCTACTGGCTGCATGCTTATCCCTACTGGCTGCATGCTTATCCCTACTGGCTGCATGCTTATCCCTACTGGCTGCATGCTTATCCATACTGGCTGCATGCTTATCCCTACTGGCTGCATGCTTATCCTTATTGGATTCATGCTTATCCCTACTGGCTGCATGCTTATCCTTATTGGATTCATGCTTATCCCTACTGGCTGCATGCTTATCCCTACTGGCTGTATGCTTATCCCTATTGGATTCATGCTTATCCCTACTGACTGCATGCTTATCCCTACTGGCTGCATGCTTATCCCTACTGGCTGCATGCTTATCCCTACTGGCTGCATGCTTATCCCTACTGGCTGCATGCTTATCCATACTGGCGGCATGCTTATCCCTACTGGCTGCATGCTTATCCCTACTGGCTGCATGCTTATCCCTACTGGCTGCATGCTTATCTCTATTGGATAAATGCTTATGCAGCTTATCTCTACTGGCTGCATGCTTATCCCTACTGGCTGCATGCTTATCCCTATTGGATTAATGCTTATCCCTACTAGCTGGCTGCATAGCTGAGCGAGCATGCCTAAGCAATTCTAGAATCCCTGAATCGCCACGCACCTTCAAGCGAGTCTGCATAGCCCGGATGGAGACATCCTCTTCCAGAGCCTTGGCCTTCTTGCCGCTCTCCAGGATGATGTTGCGCCACTCCTCGGTGGGGACGTTGAAGCCGCTCTTCAGCGAGAAAGAGGGCAGCGACGGCGGCTCGATGATGTGCGCGATGACCAGCTGGTCGCCGTCCCGACGCACGTTGTCCAGGTACCACTGGTAGGCGTGCTCGGCGTGCTCCGAGCCGTCCAGAGGGATCAGAATCTTGCGGCCAGACATGTCTGCAGTGAATCGAATTCAAATTGGCGCCAATATGCGTATTATAACATCTGGCATTGCTTTGATTTAAAGTAGGTTTCTAAGAAAGCAGTGTTCAGCGGGACGGGGCTTTAGCCTAAGTCTCTGCAATCGGCGACTCAAAGCCTTGGCGAATTTTGAGCTTTCTTATCTTAGATCAACTGTCGAGGCCGGCATATCTCAGTCTCAGTTGTCTCGTAATTCTCGTAGCGTAAGAATTGGAGCAGTGTGCCGCTGTGTGCGGCAGCGATGCAAGACTAACAGCCATGGCCAGTCTAATCATTTACCGGGCCTTAGAGCCTCAAAGGGACCGTCAGATTGCCAGAACTGCACTGCCAGCTTCCCCGGGAATAGGAGTTTTCACAGTTTCTTTCTATTCTTTTTATTCTTTTTTTTCCTTATCAATTATACGAGATGACAGAAACGTGCCGTGCCTGACTGAAGCTCGATCGTGTTAGCCCAGAGTCGGCTTCTCAGAACACGGCTAAGAGATTTCAGAATTATTTCCAGCTAGGCCTAATCCTCCTCAGGTAGTAGCTAACGTTAAGACCATCAAACTTAGTTAATTTTTTAGAGCACTTTTTGTTTTTGTCCACTAAGCGTTAGGAAATTCAAGATTTAATTTGTGAATAGCCTTCATTTGATTGCGTTTATGAATGGGGCCTGCCTTTGATGCTAAACTTTCCAGATTTTGATAATTAGATAGCTGCTTGTATGTTTCACTTTAGAATGAAAAATCTATACAAACGCGCAATTATTGTTGATAAAATCAGGACATGCTGTTAGCTGCAGCACCAGTAACACTTGAATAGAAAATGAGATCTCACCGTATGCGTGTGCGTCTTGATTAGTTAGTCGAAAAGTAAATCTCGTAGTGGCCTTAACTTGACGGACACTTGGTTTGTAATCACAACTGGTGCTGTGAGGAAACAGTCGTGAGTGGAAATGAATTGGGGCAGTGAGCTTCTGCAAACGAGGCAGTTGGGCAGAGAAAAAACTGAGCTAGGAATTCTCCGGCCTGATCAATCAATAGCCTTGCAAGGTTTTCGGCTAAAGGAAGGCACTGTAGAACTGTATTTTCTATACGCTTTGCAAGCTGTGTGAAAGGGTTGGGCGGTCTGCTGTGTGACCCCGCAATGCAATTGGTTCTTCCCTTTTAGCCCTCTGCCCAGCAGAGGAGAGAAGGCGCCACATAGCTCACAACGTGGGCCGTTCTCCAGCCCTTCCCCCCAGTCAATGGAAAGGCCTTGGAAAGGGTCAGACTCCTTTCCTTCAATCTCTTCCCCAGCCTGTTTTAATGTACAGTACAGAGTGTACAGTGTGGACCCAATGTAAACGCTTCTCTATATACCATCCCTTGGTATAGAATGAGAGGTTGGTTAGAATTTTCTGACCCGAGCTTCCTCTCAGCTATCCGATACCCCGCCGGGCCCACACCCGCCGCCTACCTCACCATCCTTTGCCCCGCCTTGCTGTAGGAAAGCCTAAAGCTTTAGGAAAGGAGATGCCGAAATTCCCTTCCGCGCTGTTTCTTTAGCTAGCTGGCAGCTTGTGCCTTGGCTCTGCTCTGGTGCAGTTAGCCCAGTAGTAGCTAAGTGCATGCCGATTGTTAATTGCGCTGGCTATGGCAAGCAATTCACTTCATGCTCTGCAGTTCACACTTACTGCCCTGTGTGCAGTGTCTCAGTCCACTTTACTCCGGTACCTACCTTCTGAATATATATATTTCTATTAAATTGCTCTTAGGACTGATGAGGCAGGCATAGCTCATTGTTATTGCAATGTTTTCGCAGCATCATTCTAGCTTGGTTTCATTTTTTGTGACAATTTACTTTCAGCTTAACAATACCCCATTAATGCAGTCCGAACCCTGCTTGCTCTACAGCTCAGAATTGTGATTGCTTCAATTTTGATCATTGAAATTATTTCATTCATGCCACACAGCAATATATACTTGTACAGTTTGACACAACTGGTTCCGAAAATTTTCAGCTAGAGAAACATTTTGTTTGGATTTTTTCATTCAAAAATGAACTCGTAATTCGATAATCGTAATGCAATTTAAGTATCATTCATTTCCAAAACAAGCAACAAAATAGCCATAAAACTCGCGAAAGTATATTTATAGTAGCCACCTGTAAAAACTAAACGGACACAAGGCGTTAAATTGGCATCTGGAAGATTGCCGAAAGATTTATCATATCCAAATCATCCCTCTAAACAGCAGGCAAAAACAATTGCCGTAAATGCACCTGAGAGTTCAATGACGCGCTCGCGTAATGCATTACTACTAGAAGTAATATATATTCTGAATATCTATTAGAACGCATAAAAAATAACGCTAGCAAAAATGTACCAAGGCCAGAAATCGATGCAATAAAAGCTCCAAAACCAGTTATTAAAAAAGCACGCTTAGGCTCCCAAGTTTTAATCACTTAGGGCTTAGCAAAAATGGTTGCAGCTAATGGTATTAGCTAACAACTTTCTCGACAGCTCTTTTCTAATAATATTTTCTCTTTTTTTGCCAAGAGGTGACACGACAGCTTGTCCCTAGAATGACTTTCAAACAGCTAAGAATCAGATTGCCGCAAATTCAGCTAAGAAAAATACATCAATTTTAATACTCAATCCGCCTAGAAGGCTTGGACTCTGGGATCTGCATCCCGAGGGCCATCGGTGAGAGTCGGCATCTGAAAGGCAAAAGTGGCAGAAATATTAGAATGTACTCTCGCATGCAGGACACTCACACACCATGCAGGACACTCACACCCCATGCAGGACACTCACACCCCATGCAGGACACTCACACCATACAGGACACTCACAGCCCATGCAGGACACTCACACCATGCAGGACACTCACACCCCATGCAGGACACTCACACCCCATGCAGGACACTCACACCATACAGGACACTCACAGCCCATGCAGGACACTCACACCATGCAGGACACTCACACCCCATGCAGGACACTCACACCCCATGCAGGACACTCACAGCCCATGCAGGACACTCACACCCCATGCAGGACACTCACACCCCATGCAGGACACTCACACCCCATGCAGGACACTCACACCCATGCAGGACACTCACAGCCCATGCAGGACACTCACACCATACAGGACACTCACAGCCCATGCAGGACACTCACACCCCATGCAGGTCACTCACACCCCATGCAGGACACTCACACCATGCAGGACACTCATACCCCATGCAGGACACTCACACCATGCAGGACACTCACACCCCATGCAGGACACTCACAGCCTGGTCTTCCCCGCGCTCAGTGGCGGACAGCCCCACGGCGGCCACGCTGAGGCCACAACGTCCGGCCACGTCGCCTTCGCCACCGTCATTCGCTGCCACCACATCAGGCCAGTCGGCGCACAGCAAGCGGCGACAAAAGTGGGCTAGTTCGGCAGCTGGCAGCGGCGGTACGAAGACGGTCTGGGAGGCCAGACGGGCCAGCAGTCGGGCGGCAAGGCGACGGCAGACGCTGCGCACAGCCACCGTGTCGAGCAGGCGGCGGACTGAGGAGCTCACGTAGGCGGCAGCTTCGGCGGGCCGGCCGCTGGACGTCGGGCTGGCCAGAGCCTCATAGACAGGCGCGGCGACAGCCAGGTCGGGCCGGGAGCGCAGGCGGAAGCGCAGCTGCAGGCAGGGCAGCTCAGCGAGGCCCAGGACGCGGCCAGTTGTCACGCAGGCGGAGGCCAGCAGGCCGCGGTGCACAGCCGGGTAGGCGGCGGCGGTCCAGGCCAGCGCGGCAGCCAGTTCAGCGTCCAGCCGGCTCACCAGCCAGTGCGGCGGCGCCGAGGCGCCTTCCACATCAATCGGCGTCACCTCCAGGGCGCGGCCGGGCGAGGGCAACTTGAAGAAGTCGCGCAGCGCTCGGCCGGCGCTGGCGCAGCGCTCGCTGGCGTCCACCAGGCGCAGCAGGCCGGGGTGCGCGGCTGCCAGCGCTAGGGCGGCCTCGGCGGACGCGGCGGCCTCGTCCAGTTCGGGGGGCTCGGCGGCGGGTGCCAGCAGAATCGGCGCGTCCTGCAGAGCGCAGAAGCCGCCGCCAACGCAGGGCAGGCAGGGAGCGGCGTGCAGCAGCCGCAGCGTCTGCAGCCGGTTGAGGAGGTTGGCGACCTCCGGGGCATCTGGGATGGCGGCGATGACGCGCCAGGCGAGCTCGGTGTCACGCAGCTCGCCGGCCAGAATGAGGGCGGCGGCCAGGTGGCCCAGTGGCAGGGGCCCAGAGGGCACGCCGCAGACGCCCGTGAAGAAGTGGCGCAGCTCGGGCGGGTAGCAGAGGCTGAGGTGGCGGGGCTGCAGCTGATGCCGCAGGCGGCTCCAGCTGGGCGCGGCCTTGAGCTCGCAGGGCGTCAGGTCCGACCAGAACAGATCGGCCGCCGGGCGGCACTCGACGAGGCTGCTGGTTCGGTTCGGCACCAGGATCGGCGTGGCTGCGGCCTCGGCATTTTCGCCGAGTTCGTCATCGGCGCAGTCGGCGGCCAGCAGCCGGTAGATGCGGACGAGGGCGGCGCTGTCAAGTCGGGCCATCGGCAGCCCGTCGCAGCGGGCCAGCAGGCGGCGCAGAGCGGCCGGCTCGCGGGCGTCCATGACGACGCCGATGTCGCGGTAGAAGGCCTCGCCGTTATCACTGTCTGGACAGTCCAGCTGGAGGTCGCGCAGCACCAGCGCCGGCGTGCCGGCCAGCAGGCGGCGAGCGGGGCGGCCCGGCGCGAACAGCTCGACAGGGCGGTAGGCGGCGCCAGCGGGGCCGGTGGCGCAGCAGCTGGCGGGCACCCAGGCGGCCTGGCGCAGCCGCGCCAGCAGGACGGCCAGCTGGTCAGACGGCAGGTTGGTCTTGACGGCGCGCCAGTCAGCGGCCAGAAATTGGAGCAGCGAGCAGCGAGCCTCGGCCGAGACGCCGTCCTCCAGCAGGCGCAGCAGCTCCTCGGCTGCGGGCGCGGCGGCTACGCCGAGGCTGCCAACGAAGAAGTCGCGCCAGGCAGAGGCGGCGGTGGTGGCGGCGGCCTGCAGGTAGGCCACGGGGTACAGCGGCAGCCAGTCGGCGAACTCGGGAGTGGCGGCGGCGCCTTCGGCCAGCAGGCAGAGGCGGGGCGAGGCTCGGAAGCAGGCGGGCAGGTACAGGCGATGCCTGTCAGAGGGCAGCAGGGCCTGCGAGTCGGCAGTCAGCAGGGGGACGCGGCCGGCAAGGCGGAGGTTGGCTGAGGGTGCCAGCTCCATGAGGCAGCGGGTGAGCAGGGCCAGCCGGCGAGCGGACGCCTCGGAGCAGCGGGTTCCGGCCAGGGACTGCAGCAGCGGCAGGATGACGCAGTCAGCGAGGTAGTCTGGAAGGGCCTGGCAGTCCAGGACGCCCAGCCGTTCAGTCAGGCAGTGCAGCAGGCGGTGCCTGGCAACCGCGGAGGGGGCTTGGCGCTAGAAGCAGCAAAATCCAAGCTTCCTTAGCAACCATTTAACTAATCTCATTATTAATACGGATGGAAGCTCTATGGAAGCTGGTATGATTTCTAGATTCTTGGAATATTGTACAAAAAATATTTTCGATACATATCGGCAGCAAGCAATGTTAATGCAGAACGTCACCTGGCCTGGTCTGACTGGGCCGCGAGGAACTCAGCAGAGAGGACGAAAGCGCTGACCAGGTACTGCGGCTCCAAGGCGGCCGCCGCCATCCGCATGGAGGGCAGCTCGCTGGCGGCCGGCAGCAGCACGGCAGCCCCGCTGTCGGGTTGAAGCAGCTGCAGCGGCTGGCTGGGGTCGCCGAGGCAGCGGCAGGGCAAACAGGGCAGGCGGCAGAGCATCTCAGCCGGGTCAGCAGCACCCGCAGCCCGAGAGTCAGAGCAGAGCTCGTTGATGACGTAGCCGAGCAGGCCAAAATCGGCCGCAGTGAGGTCCGCAGCTCGATCCTTTAAATCGGCGAGCAGAGGTTCCAGAAATAATTCAAGCCGAAACTGCTTTAGGCCGAGACAGGTCGCGAGTTCGCGCCCTCGATGACCGGAGAAGCCGCCGCCGCTGCGCTCCAGACAAGCCGGCAAGAAGTGGCGGCGCAGACGGGCGGAGGCAGCAGCGCGGACGGCGTCGGGCACGTCGAAAAGCAGCCGGCCGGGCGGGTGCAGGCCGCCGGCGGGCCCGGCATCGGAGGGCAGCCAGGCGGAGGCAGCCAGCAAGCGGTGCAGCTCGTCGGCCAGGCGCGGCTCGCCAATCTCCCGGCGCAGAGGGACGGCGGCGATGTAGGCGGCCAACTCGGCCTCGGCTTCGGGGCCGTCGAAAGGCCAGGCGACGGCATGGGTGGCGAACAGGCGAGGCAGCCGGCAGGTCAACAGGTCGGCGTTCTCTGCGCTGACGGAGGCGGCCAGCAGGTGCTGCCTGCGCGGTGATTGGGCGGAGGTGTGGATTTGCACAATTGCTGAAATGCTAGAAGACCAAGTTGCCCGGGCAGGGGGCACGCTAAGAAATCCCTTTTTCTTAAAAATTTCTTGGAATTCAATGCAATGGACAATGAATGCGTCACAACTGGCTGAGCAAGGAGTTTTCCTTTTTATGACAGTTCAGGGGAAGAGGGAGGGGACAGAGAGAGATCAAACGCAGGGAAAAGACAAAGGGGCAGAAGAAGAAGACAGAGAAAGGTCAAACATAGGGAGGGGATAGAGCGATGGGAAGGAGGAAGAAGGGTAGGGGAGAGAGAAGCCTGCAGGAAGAGGAAAGCCGCCATGCCGCCCACCGGGCCGACCTGGAGGAGTCGAGCCGCAGCCGGCCGGCAGGCGAGCAGACAACAAAGCGAAGGCCGCAGCCGCGCAGCAGCGGGAGGCCCGGCGCAGCAGCAACAAGCTGGCCTCCTGGTCGGTCCTGCTGGTCCACCAGCTTGGGCGCGGCCGGCACCGCCAGCTGCAGGCCGTCGTCGCCACCTTCAACGAAAATCCAACGCTCGCTGCTGGTTGCCTCCTGGCGACCCTCGAGGTCCCCTGTTTTCCCGTCGATAATCACTTGGCGACCGTTGCTTAGCAACCGGATCTCGTGAGACTGCCAGACGCTGGCGGCTGCGTCATTGACAACCAGGCGGCGCAGCCGGGCGGCACAAAGCAGCCAGCGCGGGTCCACAGCGGACGCGAGGCCGCCCAGCTGCAGCAGGGAGTCCCTCACCTCCGGGCGCAGGGGCAGCACTACCGAGACGCCGCGGTCGCCGAACAGTCGGGCCCACCGACTGGAACTGCCCAGCCACACCGGCAGCAGGCAGGACAGCGGCTGCTGGCCGCTCAGGTCGAACCCGAAATGAAACCCGTTCGAGTGGATCTCGGGACACGAGGACGCCTCGAGCACCGACCTGGAAAACCGTGCCGGCAGGGGCTTATTGCTCCAGCGACGAGTGACACCTGCTATCCTATCAACAACAAGCTTCACGCAGATTCCCAGCAACACCCAGCCTCACCAGACATCCCAGCAACACCCAGCCTCACCCGACATCCCAGCAACACCCAGCCTCACCCGGCATCCCAGCAACACCCAGCCTCACCAGACATCCCAGCAACACCCAGCCTCACCCGGCATCCCAGCAACGCTCAGCCTCACCTGAAGCCGAACCCCAGCAACACCCAGCCTCACCTGAAGCCGAACCCCAGCAACACCCAGCCTCACCTGAAGCCGAACCCTCGCCAGAGTCCGCAAACGGGCCGCTTGGCGGAGCTGCCCAGAGCGCAGACGGCCCGCACATCGCTAGAAGTGAAGCCGGCAGCCTGGGCGCAATTAACCACCAGACAGTCGGCCTCCTCATTCAGCAGCAGCTCCAGTGTCGGCACGGCGTCGCCGTCCTGCAGAGCAGCTTCGTCGGCGTTGGCGAACAGCTCGGCCAGAGCCTGGCGCCAGCCGGCACCGCTGCGCTGACTGGCGAAGAACTCGCCAACAAAGCTGGCGCTGGCCTCACCGCTCTGCGCCAGGAGCTCCCGGCGAATGCTCGCAATGAGCTGCTCCTTCTCGGGCTCGGTGCTGCACATGGGCTTGCTGGTTGGCTTTGGTGCAAATTTGCTCAGCTTTTCTACAAGTTGTTGCAGCAGATTCTGGTGCCAGCTGGAGTACACATTAAATTAAGCAAAAGTTATTGAAAGCATTAAAAACCAAATTGGGTTAAGAAGCATGTGAGCATATTATTTTTTTATATACCACATGATTTAATTAGTCTCAAGTGCCAACTTGGCAATTTCCTTTCAATCATGACAGCAAGGTATATCGCTTGCATTAGAATAGCCTTACAAGTTCCAGCTACACAATTACTTAGCTTACCAATGACCAATTAGTTTCATACCTAGATGGGCACAAGTACCTTGAAAACTTTTATGGGATTTTTAGATTGCTAAGAAATAAAGTAATAACTGTCAGTTAGGAAACATTTTTTACTGAATAATTTCTTTAGTTATTAGCAAAAGTCATTTTTGACTTCTTGTACCAATTGTATATAGCAAACTTTTGTATACAATGGTAGATCTAGCTAAGTGACTTAATAAGATAAAAACTCCTTATTTGTAAAATTGTTCAATGTGGGAATAATAGTAAAACTATCAAGGTCTTTTTTGCCTATGAAACTACCAAGAGGTTGACCAATCTCTAAACATTCTAGTTGATTGTTAACTGGCAACTCAGTTGATGCTTTATTAGATGCACAACAAATTTTTAGCCTGTGCCCAGAATTTTTTCCAAACCTGCATTGCTCCATTCCACCATAGCAAATAATTTTCCAGCAATAGAAGAGTTTTTACCCTCTTTGGATAGTTCTTATGATAAGAAAATTAAAAAATGCAAAAGCTTATAGACACGGCAGCTATGTCTGCAAGTTCTGACTAGGACCATACTTACAGACACAGCCGCCGTGTCTATAATATTGGAGCTTATAGACACGGGAGCCGTGTCTCTACATTGTCCATGTTAATAAGCTCCAACATCACATTAGACATGGCTGCCATGTCTTTAAGCTGACTACATTATCAAAATGGCCACCATATCTTTAAGCTGTCACTTTATAGACATGGCCACCATGTCTTTAAGCTACCACATTATCGACATGGCCACCGTGCCTATAAGTACTCTATATTTTTTGTTTTTTTTATAAAAAGCTATAATGATAACACTAAACATGCAGTATTCAAGTGCTAATTGCTAACATGGCTAGCTAGGAAATTTCCAAGATTAAATAGGTATAGGAATATATAGGAAATATAAAAGAAATTCTATAAACCTAGGTGACCCATGTCATGACATTATTTCAATAATTTAGTGGCTAGCCAAGTTTTATTTGCTATTTTTGATCATCACCTTGAGGGATTTATATAGTGTTGCATGTACCTTACCAATGTCTTTGGTGCAATGCTTTTTTGGATTATGCATTATTATCTATTGTAGCTAATGAGTAATTATAATTGACTAGGGGCCTATAATATCCAAACTGACTTAGAAGTGACACAGGTATTAAATTTAGGTTATTTGCTAAAATAGGTTATAATTGCACCTTGAATTTAAAATTGCAACTGGAAATTTGAAATTTTACCCAAAATTGAAAATTGTTGGCATTGGAAATTTGCAACAGGGTAGAAAAATTGCGTCCAGTTTTGAAACCCTAGATACAAAATTGCATCCTAACTTCAAACAAAAGCCCCTGATTATTATTACTAATGTTCATTTATAGTTAAAATACATAAAAAATCAATAGGCCTATTGCAAAAAAAGTAAATATATTGAAATAAACATAAGTAAAATAAATAATTAATAGACCTAAAACAAAATTAACTTTCTTTAAACAACAAACCAAGTATTTAGAAAATTATGTTTCTTATAGTGCAAAAAAACTTTCTAATGATTAACAAATTAAATGCCATAATAGTACTACAAGATGCATAGCTAGTAGGGCCTACTATACTACTTAGTAGTTAGTACTATAGGTTATTTTATGTTAAGGTCTAATAATAAATAATACAAGATGATGCGTAGTGAATAGTGTATTTATTTAGTAAAGTCTACATCTACAGCCTTACTTAACCCATCATTAACAACGTTAAAATAATATTGAATTGTATTTCCGTTCTTACTTAGTAACTTTGAGGCAGTTACACTTACAAATGCAATTAATTGTTTGCAGGTATACCGGGCCACAAGTTCCTTATTTGAATTTAAGCTTAAGAATAACAAATTAAATTGAACACAAACAAATATTAAATTGGAAAGCATAAAATGCGTGAGACGAATGATGCTGATATATAGGACAAATCAAAGCCGTAGTAAGAGTAAAATTCATATGGTGACCTTTCTAAATTTCGAAATTCTGCGCCTTCCGAGGAAATTTTTTATTGAAATTTTGTTTTTTTTTCCGTTGTGTTTTCTGTTTCTCTCAAGGGATTCCAAATTCTATATTCATTGTTTTGTTCACTAGGAGGCTCTTCATTTCGTCGGTTCTGGTTCTAGAACCAGAACCATTTTGCAAAGTATAACTTTTCAGTGGCGAATAGGCTGCGATTTAGGATTCGGTTTATTTGTTTTCAACAACTAAAATTTACTTATAGTTAACGTAAATTCTTACAGTAGATTTAAGATTTAGGAGAATGAAAAATAGTGTAATTTTTGTTAAACTGCTATATTTCTTGTAAAGTTCTGGTTCTGGAATCGCTTCGTGAAGAGGCTCTAGGTTCAAATTAATCCTAATAAATCCAGAATTCTTAGAGATACTTTTAAACACAGGCTCCATTTTCTGACGAATTAAGAACTTCATTGCTAGTTAAGTTGCTAGTGTGGTCAAATTGTTGTTAATAGTAAGTGCTATGGACCCTTTCAAATCGCCACCATCGAATTTTTTGTTATTTACTACAACTAAGTCGTTCTCAAGGCCGTTGCCATAACTCTTTTACCTTAAATTCATGGACACCATGAATTTCCAATCGCATGGAAAATGGCTCGATACAGTGCTTAATCTGTGAATGCTTAGTTTAGGATAGGTGTTTCAGCCCTTCTAACCCGTCAGAATTGAACCAATGTACATCATGATGCCGCCAAGGGTGGTCCTTGCCGCCTTCGAGATGGATGTACCACACAATTACTCGTACATGTAGATGGATGCAGATGCAGGCCATGGTCTGCACATTTACTGGACGGAATGTCAGGTCATTTTTTTATTTTAAAGATCATGCCTCGCAGATTACATGTAGAATTTAGGGAAGAAAATTGCGCAAGCAAAATACACAAGGCTCAGTAGTGAGAGGTTTTGGCGCATATAAAATCAAGGCGCGTGTGAAAAATACGATATACAATACATGTAACTGTCAGTTGCGCAATGAAGGAATCAAAGGGTGCTAAAAGGTGGTGTCGGTGTGCAATAATGTAGATCTTGAGGTGAACTGAGACGAGGTGAGGTGAAAGTACATCTAATAATAGGTCCAGCAATAATGACGCATCCAGCTTTGATATCACCTGACCTGGCCAGAGCTTCCATCTGCAGCATGGCTCCGATTGGTCGAAAAGAGGTACATGTGATAATGCTGCCAAGGTCTCATTAGATTGGATGAGATGGTTAACCAGGTAATTTTTATTGTAAAGGAGCATAGATTTGATCGTCAAGAGGTGGTTACAGACATGATCAGTGATCGAGACCATGCTGGCAGTCCAAGGCAGGCCGAGCTTTCATTCAACAAGATTCTGGGCGGCCAAGCCAAGGATCTTAACAATAAGAAGCTTGATAAGGCTTGGATTGGCAAGGAGCCCCATAAGTTCAGCGTTTCAGAAGCACAGCTTGGTTGGAAACGCAAAACTTGAAAAGTAAACGTAAAAAGCCATTAGCTGAGTAAATGTAAATGCACTGACCTGAAATTCTAGACCAACTGCGGGTAATTATACTTGTCCGAAACTGGATATAGGCGATCGCTGTGCACTTTACATGGCTTAGCTGAACGGAGTCGCAACCGTGCTGCATCAACCAGTGCAGCTGGCTGTCCCAGGAAGTCACTCAATCCGGCCTGCCCTCACTTGGAGCACCTGAATAATAGAGAGCCGGGGAGACAGGTTCCGACGGGACACAATGCGACCATTCTGAGATGACTTTCTGATTTCTAACTCTCTAGTTTTCCCATCCAGTGTCGGTTAGCTGACTTGCCGCGCAGTAGCTAAAAAAATCCCTGGGAAATCTCAGCAAGGCGGCGGATCGCGTCGCCATTCTCTTGCCGAGCCCAGCTATTAATAAATTGGCCCGCTTTGCATTGTGAGAGGCACGCACTGGCGGGCAGGCGCTGTGAACGGCCACGCGCAGCCACCTCGTACGCGCTATTTTCTGCGCAGGCCGTCTCGCCTTTGTGACGCGATCGAGGCACGGCACGGAGAGGACGCCAGCTGCGCGGGACAGCGAGGCCAAAACGCTGTTGCCCTTCTCTAATTGGCCTGGCAGGCGCTGCGAGCTGTCGCGCTAGCACAGAAAGGCCCGCACTGCTTGGCAGCACTGGGCCGCCACCCCTCGGCCCCAGCACCGCTATCAGTGCGCGCACTGTGTTGGTCGGCTGCCTGCCCCGCACTGCGCTGCGCCACTACCTCTGTGCGTATTTTTTTGCAAGAGCTTTTAGTGAGCCGAAAATTGCACAGACATCGGGCGGAGTCGGATCCATCGATTCGCTGAATCGCCAGATCCGTGATGTCTCTGCACCGCTGGCCAACAGCCGTCTTCATCGGGGACTCGCTGACCGAGGCAAGCTTGTCATTCATTTCTCGGAGCATTTCATGCTATTTACCTTGCCTTGGTTAGCTTGTCACCTCACTTGTCATCGAGCTGTTGATTTCGAGCCTTCGCCTCCCCCATGTCGCAGTTTGGTTTCTCTGCCGATGGCTGCTGGCTGGCTCGGGTCGCCCACTGTCTCCGCCGCCGCTGCGACCTCCTCGTGCGCGGCTTCTCCGGCTACAAAACCAGCTGGTGGCGCGCCAGCCTGCCTCGCCTGCTGCCCAGCCGCTGCGGCTGCCCCCACGCGGACGCGGCTGCCATCTGCGTGGTCTTCCTCGGCGCTAACGACAGCAGCCGGGGCGCCGCTCAGCCAACGCTGCACGTGCCGCTAGCTGAGTTCAAGGACAATCTGAACTGGATTCTGGCGGAGCTCGCGTCGGTAAGTGCGACCCGCACTGTGTGCTGTGTGAGCGCATAAAAATGAATCGAATTGCGTTTCAGCGGAAACAGTGAAGTTCCGTTCCGACAGTTCAGATTCTTTCAAGGAGTTGGTGCCAAAAAATCCAGAAAGTTCCCTCAGCGACTCACTCGCCTTTAAAAACCGGAAAGCTGAATCCCAAATCTGCCGCTCAGAGTCTCTTGATCTTCCTCGACTCAATCTTATGCAAGCATCCCAGATTAAAAAAAGAACCAGAGGAAAATGGGTGCTCCAGCCCCGTGCTGTGGTTCCGCAGTTCTGACACCCCGCTGACTACCAGATGGGGGCCTTTTAGGGCTCGATGGGCGAAGCTGCCGCGGTGAAACAAAGCCACATTCAGTTTCAAAGGAGAAGGCGGCTTTCCATCTCCACCCCAAAAGAGGCTGTGAGCCCGCGGCAGTTGGGGAGGATCCGCAAATCGCAGACCGCTTGACAAAAACGTGTTGCTGACAGGCAGAGGATAAAGGCACCCCCGGCTGCACTTTTATGAAAGCCCCCGGCGCGAAATCCGCTAGCGAGAATGAGATTAGCGAGGGAGCAGCTGAGCCGCCAGCCCCCCTTTCAGGCCGTCCGACAGCTCAGGAGGTTGCTAAGCCCTCGGGGTGTCTGCACGGGGTGGAAGCGGACTCAAAAAGCGGCGATGACGCTCAGGACGGAAGCTGGCCGAGCTGACGCGGAAGATAAAAATCGGCCCGGTCTGCAGGGGAGGCCCGGAGGGCTTAAGCGAGATGGGGATTTGAATGCCCCGCCCCTCTCTGCAGTGCATGCCGGGACTGATTTCTGCAGCTGCACTCTGGGTGACAATGCTTCATCCGGCAAAGGATTAGCGGTGACCCGTGCTGCCACAGCCGCCCCACTTGCACGCACCCCACAGGGTTTCTCCTTGCCCACTCCACGGAAACCTTGTCAGCTCTGCTTGAAGATTTTCTCTTTGACATCACTGGAAGCCCCAGTTGCCCTAAAAACCAAAATAAACAGTTCAGCAATTGCCAACTCATTGAGCCTGTCGTTCGCCGCTTCAGAGGCTTAGCCTGACGCCCGACCAGCTGCTGCTGATCAACATCCCGCCGGTGGACGAAGCTGCCTACCGGCTGGACTGCGAGGCCAGCGGATTCCCGTTCGACAAGTTCCTGACCGACTGCCAGCTCTACAATGTTGCCATCCGGGACGTGGCGCAGGAGCGAGGCATCGAGCTGGTCGACATATTCGGACCAATCATGGAGCAGGAGGTGAGCCTACAGGAACACTGGATGATTGAACTGTAGGGCCCGCATATAGCTGAGTCAACTCGATGTGACTCTACAATCCGCCCCATGAACTCGCACTTCAATCCTGCCTGAACGTAACACTTCAATCCTACCCGGATGTCACACTTCAATCCTACCCGGATGTCACACTTCAATCCTACCCGGATGTCACACTTCAATCCTACCCGGATGTCACACTTCAATCCTACCCGGATGTCACACTTCAATCCTACCCGGATGTCACACTTCAATCCTACCCGGATGTCGCACTTCAATCCTACCCGGATGTCACACTTCAATCCTACCCGGATGTCACACTTCAATCCTACCCGGATGTCACACTTCAATCCTACCCGGATGTCACACTTCAATCCTACCCGGATGTCACACTTCAATCCTACCCGGATGTCACACTTCAATCCTACCCGGATGTCACACTTCAATCCTACCCGGATGTCACACTTCAATCCTACCCGGATGTCACACTTCAATCCTACCCGGATGTCACACTTCAATCCTACCCGGATGTCACACTTCAATCCTACCCGGATGTCACACTTCAATCCTACCCGGATGTCACACTTCAATCCTACCCGGATGTCACACTTCAATCCTACCTGGATGTCACACTTCAATCCTACCCGGATGTCACACTTCAATCCTACCTGGATGTCGCACTTCAATCCTACCCGGATGTCACACTTCAATCCTACCTGGATGTCACACTTCAATCCTACCCGGATGTCACACTTCAATCCTACCCGGATGTCGCACTTCAATCCACCTCGTTTTCACTCCTCAACCCGTCCGCCACTCGCCAGAACTGGCCGCAGCTGTTCTCGGACGGCATCCACTTCAATGCCAAGGGCTCCGAGCTGGTGTTCAGCTGCGTGTGGCCGGCAATAGAGCGGAGGCTGAGCCGCCTGCCGGTGATGCTGCCCGACTTTGAAGAGGCTGCAGCAGTCGGTTTTGATGAAGCTCTGTTGAATTGGAGCAGCAGGAGCGGAGTGCCAGCTGGAACTGATGATCAGTGAATGACGGCTGCTTCATTTTTTTGTTTTTTTAGTTTTTATAGCTGAATTTTAAACTAACAGCCCGTCCTGCAGCTGACTCTCGCTCTTGGCATGATCCGAGTTCCGCTGATGCCTGCCAATGTCGTCTAAATAGAGCGTTCATTCCCAGCAGTGACTTGCCTCCTGATCACTTGTCTCGGATTTTTTGAAGAAAACAATAATAATTTGCTCTGACTTAAAAGCCTTAGAGGTTTTTGTTCCTATTCTACTTTGGCTGATTTTTTTCTTAGAAATGAAACTTGAAGAATCATTTGAGGGCAACTGGATTAGGGGAGGGAGAAAGGGTTTGGGAGGGAGAGACGGGGGTTGGGGGAGAGAGACGGGGGTTGGGGGAGACAGGGTTTGGGGGAGAGAGACGGGTTTGGGGGAGAGAGACGGGTTTGGGGGAGAGAGACGGGGGTTGGGGGAGACAGGGTTTGGGGGAGAGAGACGGGTTTGGGGGAGACAGGGTTTGGGAGGGAGAGACGGGGGTTGGGGGAGAGAGACGGGGGTTGGGGGAGAGAGACGGGGGTTGGGGGAGAGAGACGGGGGTTGGGGGAGAGAGACGGGGGTTGGGGGAGAGAGACGGGGTTTGAGGTAAAGAGACGGGGTTTGGGGGAGAGAGACGGGGTTTTGGGGAAAGAGACAGGGTTTGGGAGAGAGACAGGGTTTGGAGATGAGAGACGGGGTTTGGGGGAGAGAGAAGGGGTTTGGGGGAGAGACAGGGTTTGGAGATGAGAGACGGGGTTTGGGGGAGAGAGAAGGGGTTTGGGGGAGAGAGACGGGGGTTGGGGGAGAGAGACGGGGTTTGAGGTAAAGAGACGGGGTTTGGGGGAGAGAGACGGGGTTTTGGGGAAAGAGACAGGGTTTGGGAGAGAGACAGGGTTTGGGAGAGAGACAGGGTTTGGAGATGAGAGACGGGGTTTGGGGGAGAGAGAAGGGGTTTGGGGGAGAGACAGGGTTTGGAGATGAGAGACGGGGTTTGGGGGAGAGAGAAGGGGTTTGGGGGAGAGAGACGGGGTTTGGGGGAGAGAGACGGGGTTTGGAGGAGAGAGACAGGGTTGGGAGAGAGAGACAGGGTTTGGGGAGAGAGATAGGGTTTGGGGGAGAGAGACAGGGTTTAGGCAGGAGAAAGACAGGGTTTAGGGAGGAGAAAGACAGGGTAGGGGGAGGCCACAAGCAAGGGCTGGAGAAACGTGTCGGGGAGAAACGGGTTGGCGGAGAAATCAGTGGAGGGAGGCAAAAATAAGAGCTGCATATTAGCCAAGCACTGGGAGCGCGCCAAAGGGCGAGGTTCATGGCCAGCGGCCTTCTTGAGCTTAAAGCCCCAGTGCGTGAGACTCAACTGCCTGGCATTAATGAAATTGCTCAGCTGCCAGCCTGATGCAGCTCGAGCTGCATCTTCATCAAAATCATTTTTAGCACACAGTGAGCCGCAGCTGGTCTGGACAGGTCGGGGTGTCCGGGAAGCTTTATCTGGCGTTTCCTTGAGCAAATTCGTCTCCAATTTTCAGTGGCTCTGCAGATGCAAAAATCGTCTGCAATTTTATAGCCGGGTTCGGGGCTCTTGCGGGGAAGGAAAATGCGTGGCTTTCGTTGGCTCTGACGTCGATAGGATGGGGATATCCAGTGGGAAAATGGGATAACTGCAAGTTTGTCATACTCGTAGGATGCAAAACGTCTTTCAATCGTCTTTTTTCTCCAGGCGTGAATCAGCCCAGTGAAATAAAAATGCCATTAAAAAAACAATGACCTTCTCTAGCTACTTAAAGCAGGTGAGCAGGAGTTTCGCTCTGTGCCAATCTAAGCCACATCTCGAGCTGACGGCGGGCCCATCAGACGCCGCAGCCTGACTTCGAGTTCATGAATAATTGAAAGGCCCGGCCGCAGCGGATGCTCCTCGCTTTCACAAGACGCGCGGAGACCAGCGGGGCGGCACCTGGCCCCGTATTTTTCCCAGCGCCCTCTTCTGGCAGCCGGCCAAGCGCCAAACATTAGCCGGAGAAAGGGGAAGAGCGACAGACTCCGGCTGGGAAATAGGGATTTGGGAGAGCAGAATAGTTGCTAAGAGTAGGGGATGAAGGAGGGAAGAGGGGCGGCAGACTGATTGCCGGCAGAGTGCACGGGGCGACCACCCCAGCTGTGGTGACAATTCGACGTCCGGCGATCCCCCATCCCGATCTCAGCCGGCTCCTCCATCGCAGGATATTTCGTATATCGATTCAAATTTTTTCTATTGCGGGCACCGCCGCTGTTTACGCCCCTGGCTGTCCGGGCTTGTCCTTGACAGTGTCTGGGTGGCAGTCCTGAGGCTGAGCTGAGCAACCGCTTTGGCTTCTCGGCCAGCTGCGCTCAAAGAGCTCCCCTGACGGAGCCCCTCCCTGTTTTCGCTTCTACGGTTGCGGATGCCCCAGATGGCTTCGCAGGCCGATTAGAGCTGTCAGTCATAGTAATTTTTTGTATTCCACGTGCTGGGTGGTGACTTGGTCCCCGGCATCATTTGGGTGAGTGAGAGCTCCATGCAATAAGGTACAGGGAAGTTGGCTGAGAGTAAGACAGAGGGGAGATGGCTGATGGTTAGACTGAGGAGAGCTGGCTGAGAGTCAGACAGAGGGGAGATGGCTGAGAGTCAGACAGAGGGGAGATGGCTGAGAGTCAGACAGAGGGGAGATGTCTGAGAGTCAGACAGAGGGGAGATGGCTGAGAGTCAGACAGAGGGGAGATGGCTCAGAGTCAGACAGAGGGGAGATGGCTGAGAGTCAGACAGAGGGGAGATGGCTGAGAGTCAGACAGAGGGGAGATGGCTGATGGTTAGACTGAGGAGAGCTGGCTGAGAGTCAGACAGGGGGGAGATGTCTGAGAGTCAGACAGAGGGGAGATGGCTGAGAGTCAGACAGAGGGGAGATGGCTGAGAGTCAGACAGAGGGGAGATGTCTGAGAGTCAGACAGAGGGGAGATGGCTGAGAGTCAGACAGAGGGGAGATGGCTGAGAGTCAGACAGAGGGGAGATGGCTGAGAGTCAGACAGAGGGGAGATGGCTGAGAGTCAGACAGAGGGGAGATGGCTGAGAGTCAGACAGAGGGGAAATGGCTTAGAGTCAGACAGAGGGGAAATGGCTGAGAGTCAGACAGTGGGGAGATGGCTGAGAGTCAGACAGAGGGGAGCTGGCTGAGAGTCAGACAGAGGGTTTGCCACAACAAGCGCTGCAGGCAAACCCAAAAGCAGCAAAGCAGATAGGCAACAGGGCGCATAGTCAAGCGTTGTCAATGGCAAATTCGGGCTGGAAGACAAGCAGGAAATCCAGGAAATTAGTCATTCTCAGCAATTGGCTCAGCAGCCCTGTTGAAGGCGGAGCAGCGAGCGATGCTGCTTTCCGCTTGGCCCTTTTTCGGGACGTGAGGCGTGGGAAAGCGCGCTTCTCGGGCTGTCCCGCAACTGGGGGGCGGGGGGAGTTGAAAATCTGCGCGGCCGTGCAGGCGGCAGTCGGCGCTGCGGCAAAGTGTCGGAGGAGCCCCCCATGAAACCCGAGAGCCGCCCCCTGCCCGACCGACTGCGCAAAAATTCCACCGCGTGAGAGAAACATTTTGTTAAAGTAAAATTTCTCATTCCAACTGAAAAAAAATTAAGAGCCTCGTTCGCTTTTGGCCCGCTGAAAAAGAATTAAATTGACGATTCTCACTATCTCAACTGTCTTGGCGAAATAATTTGGCCTTCATTTGTACAGCTGGACAGGCCTGGCTGTACGGACTGGCTGGCGTGCACTGCCTGGGCTTGGCACGGCTCTGTCGCAATAGCAATTCAACAAGCAATTGGTGCTTCCAGTTGGACCGGGGCGGCGGCCTGGCTCAATGCGGCAGGCCCAGCCGCAGAGAGTGGGGTGGGGGGTGCAGGGCGCCCGACCCCACGTGCGCGACCAGAAACTCTCTCCAACTGCAGCACTCGGCAAGGCTTGGAAGGAAACTGAAAGCAACGTGCGGAGCCGCCACCCCACCGCCCGGCCGCCGCCCCTCTGTCTCGGCATGGAGGAGGGCTGAAAGGCCGGGGAAACCATAGCGATAAGCGCGGGGTGGGGCGCCATTGATCCTGACAGGGCGGGCCTTCGCAGCTGCAGGCGCTGCCCTCCCACCCGGCCGAACAGCTGATCGCCCGGCTGGCCCGCGTCTGATTGGCTCCCGGCCGGGACGGCGTGCCGGCCTGCAGAGTGCGCGTCTGCCCGCCTGTCTCTGCCCGCCTGTCTCTGCCTCTGCGGGCCCTCCACTCCGGTTCAGCTGCGGCGCATTAAAAACAGAGACCGAATTGCAGAACCAGTTGGGACAGTTCTGCTGACGCTGCTTTTTGCTTTTTCTCAGCTTTTCCGCCTGTTTTTAGTGCCTTCCAACTCTCAGCCGTCCGAAACCACGAGAGAACTGCCAAGTTGCCAAGTCTGGTCTTCATGAAAGAAGAATCCCCCCAGGACGGGAACACATCTGCCGCCAGAGCCACAAACAGGTTTGATCATGAAGTTCCCGAAATCTCAACAGACTCTTATTGGGGTCTGGTAGTCACATGCGCCCCGACCGGTTCGGCTCTTCATGGGCAGCCCGGAGACTCGAAAAAGCTGGCAAGCCAGCAGCCTGCGGGCCGAGCTGCCTCATCAAGAGCTGCAACCGTCGCGCTGATTTCGCCGAAGCCCAAGCAGCCTCGAAACCTCCCGCTCCCAGGCCCACAAAGTTCCGATCCCACCTAAATCCCCACTGGGACAGCAGCGTGCTCCCAATGCCCGCCAGATACAGTGCGTCTTTCCTAGAAATTGCTCTAAGTTAAGTAGGGCGTCATCATTGGCCCCCGGCGTACGACCCGTACTATATTTAAAAAATTTCTACGCACTTTTTATACTACTAAAGTAGAAGCATTCTAGCAGTAGTACGTTGAAAAAACAAGTGATATGATTTATTCAAAGAAAACAGCTTCGCACCGCTGGGGAAGTAGTTCCTTGTACTGACAGCTAGCAGCAGTTGAGGACATTGAGTCGCTGAGCTGCCAGTGTAAGGGCTACTGACCAGCGACTGATCGACCCCCCTGGAGGATTGAGCCCGACCTGCGAGAAGTCAAGCTGCAGAATGTCACCCACAGCATAGACAGTGAATATTTGAAAGTTTGAACAAATGCTCAATTAAATATGCAAATCTGTTATCCACTTTCAGTGAGCTACATTAGTAATCAGCTTGTTTTTTGTTTAATTAGTTTTGTTTCGACGAGTTTTTCATTGAATGATGGAGAAAGTACTTATCCAATGTACGTGCTATAGATTTAACGCAAGCGCACTATTTTGCTTTTTTCACTCGTAATTGTGTATGACGAGGCATTAAAGCAGTTTTTATCGACATGTAGATAAAAAACTGAAATTATATCAGCCCGTACATGTTGACATGTACATATACATGTATGGAGAGGAAAACTGCTTTTCCTGAGGATTTGTTGGCAATAATGCATGCGCATGCACTGCTATGATGTGCTTGAATGCTCAGCACTGTTGCAACAAACCGATATCTACGATCAATGAATCGCCCCACTTACAGTAGTTCCACTTAATGCAACCCCAACCGAACATTTGGAGAATCGCTCAGTCCTGATAGTGGAAGAATCGATGACCGACTGCACAATAAACTACAACAGGAATCAGTTACCAAGTAGCCAATGGACAATAAAGAACTCACTTACTTACGCTGGACCATCTTGAGACAGGGCCCTCCGCCTCGAATTGCAGTTTAGGGTGGTCTACTGCGGTCTTGCAAGATGGTCTCAGACTGGAGGACTGCATATTGCCTCATTTGCTTTGGCTTTGTTTTGCAAAGACGCGCGGGGGACTGGACTTCCGAGGTATATGTACTTTATTCTTCAGTTGCTGGCCTTTTTGGCTTAGCGCTTGCAATGGCCCCCCCCCGGGACGCTGGCGGATTTGCCGAGTGTCCTCGTAGTAGCTCCTAGTGAAAGCATGCTGTAATGATATTGATATGATAAACTTGTCCAGGGGTATTTGAATGAGGTTCCTTGCATGAATTTTTGTTGGGCAACTGCAATCTCTCTAATTACTGTGTAGTTGCATGTACATTACGTGCATGCCTGCAAATGTATATGCATTTACATGCATTTATCCTTACCTCAACACGCACTAATGGAAATTCAAAGACATCTAAAGTAGTTTATAACTACTTAATATTTCCATGCGGAAATTCTGAAATTTCCAAAAATGACCTATTAATTGTTACTTTATTCTACAACGACACAAATTACTTGTTTATTACTTAAGCAAATTAAGCTCATGAAAATACATGGCACATACTGTCATGTATACATGGTACTGGTACATGTACGGAAAGGCAAATCATCTAAAGTATACTGATTTTATTTGCTCATGATTTCACGTCATAAGTCGTTATTAAAATAAATATAAACCTAATTAGCTCGCCAGGTCTCCTGACCCTGGATTGCTTGGACGAGCCATCTTTGCATTATTGCATGTCACGCGCAAATAAAAAGCACATATGAGACGAGATTGCTCTAGGAATCTAGGTGACTATTACGATGCTTTTTTTAACGCATAAGGAAGCTCGACGTCCAGTATTTTTATTACGTCTAGTGTAAAGCACTATAGGATATTTACAGTGGCGCAACTAGGGGGGGGCGGGGGGGGCGACCGCCCCCCCTTTTCGGAGAAGGAAGAAAAATGCAGTAAGGGGGGACCAAGCGAATTTTCACGAAAAAGCCATCCGGACTCGAACCGCCCCCCCCCCTCGAACCGAACTCATAGGGTCCGCCCCCCCCTTCACAAAATTCTGGTTGCGCCACTGGATATTTAGTTTATTAAAAAATATAATTTTTTACGTACTGTACATGTAAAATATAAATAACATGAAACAAATACTTGTTTCAGGAAATTCTTTAATTCAAAAGTAATTGTAGGTATACTAGTAAATTAGCGAATTTACAAAGCTTTTTTGAGTTATTTTTTCAACGAAATGAAGTCAAACTAATTTTTGCGACCTGTTTTTTAGTTATAACTCCATGTCATCATGGTTGGTATTTAAAATTTAACATTGTGCCAAGGACCACTAGGAGTCTACTCCTAGTGGTTCTTGCATTGTGCATGTGACGGCCATTAATTTGGCTGTTAATTTTAAGCATACGTGTGGTTCCACTCTCTTTCGTAGAGCAAAGTTAATAACTTATTGAATTTTTTTGTCTGAAGTATTATAATAATTTTCCTTTAAAAGTAAATTTGAAAATTCTGCAATTAAAAAGGTTGTTTAAATATATTATTTATTCTCTAGACTAATCAGACTCAGAGCACCCATCTGTGACAATAGAAAAAAGTTTTGCTGTTTACATGTTTCTCCATTTAAGCTTTATCATTTACATATTAGCCTAATGGAGTGTATTTTTTAGATTTAATCCTATTTTACGAGTACTTTAATGATCAAATTTTGTTGTGAGAACATTATGAATGGTAAACTTGGATGCAAAAAATCAATTCTTTGTATAATATTAATAATTAAACTTAATTATTATATATTTAACTAGTGTAAGTTTTTCATTTAATCAGCATTATAATCTAAGACTAACTTGGCACCTGGCTATTTTATAGTTAAAAAGTGTAACTTAAAATATTTAAATAATTAAGTAATGTTTGTCAGCAAAGAATATAATTTAGTTTGCAAAAATCATATAATCAAACTATTAAGACTATAGAAAAAGAAACATTTATTCAACCTGCTTAGTCTTGCTCTCTTTGATTCAAGAAAACCAACTTCCATTTGGCCAAAAAAGTCTCAGAGATTTCCTACAGCTATTTTCCTATCGCTGAGCCCATTTCGTTTGAAGTAAACTAGACCTAGACCTTTAGATAAGTAAATTATAACTTAAATTAACTATCACTCTTTGTTTTCAGCTCAGCCACCCTCCAGCCACAATGAACCTGCCGCCGCTGCTGCTGCTGATGCGCCGCCTCTCACAGGCCGCCTGCTGCCGACCCGCGTCTGCCTTTCAGCCGCGCTTCCTGCTGCAGCCGGCCGCGGCCTCCCCCGCTGCTCGCCCGGCCAGAGCCACTTCATCCACCTCGTCATCTGTCCAGCCAGCCAGCTCGGGAGGCCTTCGGGCAACCGTGGACGCCTCCAGCCGGGTGCTGACGCTGCACGGCGACCTGGCGGCCGGCGCCGGGCAGCTGAAGTTCCCGCTGGCCTGGCTGCGGGACAACTGCCGGTGCAGCCTCTGCCACAACGCGCACTCCGACTCGCGCCAGCTGATCATGAACGACTTTGACCCGAACGCCGCGGTCACTGAGGCCTCCGTGGAGGCGGGGCAGCTGCTGCTGGTCTGGGCGGACGGCCACCGCGGCTCCTACCCGATCGACTGGCTGCGGGCGCGCCACTTCACCGAGGAGGGACAGGTGTGCGGCCGCTGGCTGGCATGGTTTTTTGCATCCCCACCCTAGCTGCGGGTCCTGACACCCTCACCCAACCTGCGCTGAGTGAGTCTTGTCACCATCACCAAAGCTAAAAGTCCCCACACTCTTATTTGAATCCTGACATCTTATCTGTGAGTCCTGATACCTTATTTGTGAGTCCTGACACCTTAACTGTGAGTCCTGACACCTTATCTGTGAGTCCTGACACCTTATCTGTGAGTCCTGACACCTTATCTGTGAGTCCTGACACCTTATCTGTGAGTCCTGACACCTTATCTGTGAGTCCTGACACCTTATCTGTGAGTCCTGACACCTTATCTGTGAGTCCTGACACCTTATCTGTGAGTCCTGACACCTTATCTGTGAGCTGGGAGATTCCGCACACCCCAACCACTGCAGGCCCCGCCGGACCCCCGTCTGCCAAAGGCGGTGCCGAGGCTGTGGCGCGACCGGCCGTACCGCCCCGAGTTCCTAGACGGCCAGGCTGTGATGTCGGAGGATGCCGCCTTGCTGGAGATGCTGCAGCGGCTGGAGCTGGACGGCCTGGTGCTCCTGGACAACTTCGGCACGGACGAGGACGCACTGGACAGGCTGTGCCGCCGGGTGGCGTACCCGCGCCGCACGCACTACGGCTCGATCTTTCGCGTTGAGTCCAAGGCCGGGCCCAGCAACCTGGCCTACACCACCGGCTGCCTTGGCTTCCACTCCGACCTGCCCTACTTTCTGCAGCAGCCGGACATTCAGGTGCTTCTGCTGCGCTTTACTGGGTTCTATGTTTTCTGCTGCTGTTCTTCGTTATTGTCGTATGTTTGTCTGTAGCCTGCTGTATACTGCCTGTCTATTTGTAGCCTGCTGTTTATTGTCTGTCTGTCTGTAGCCTGTTGTTTACTGTCGGTCTGTCTGTAGCCAGTTGTTTACTGTCTGTCTGTCTGTAGCCAGTTGTTTACTGTCTGTCTGTAGCCAGTTGTTTACTGTCTGTCTGTCTGTAGCCAGTTTTTTACTGTCTGTCTGTAGCCAGTTGTTTACTGTCTGTCTGTCTGTAGCCAGTTTTTTACTGTCTGTTTGTAGCCTGTTGTTTTCTGTCTGTCTGTCTGTCTGTCTGTAGCCATTTTTTTTGTCTGTAGGTACCTGTATCGTTCTGTTTGCAGGTGCCTTAAATTTCTTGAGCGGGTTTCTGTTGTTGCCTGAATTGTCTGTCTCTCTGTTACAGCAGGCAAATCTTCACTCCCATTTGTCACTTTGATTGGCGGCCTGTTTAATTGTGAAAGTTGCTGACTAACGTGATCCGGTTTTTTCGATATTTTTTAAATTTCTTATTGGCGCCCTCGGGGCACCGGCGCCGGCTGCCAGCTACCAGAATCTGAGAGGGCAGAGGCCGCAGGAAGCAGCCAATAAACTGTTGTTGCTGCTGGCCCGGACTTTGCAGTTTGACCGTTAAACTTTGGCCGTCACATGGGCAGTCAGTTTGAACTCTTAGCTGGCTAGTTCACTTCTGCCGGCCTTGCCCCCACTGGGCTTGAATTGGAGCAGAGCCTAGGCTTTAGGGTGTGGCAGAACTCTAAGCCCAGCAGTTAAACAATTTGCCTGACCTTTCTTAACTTGCAGATTTATAACTTTTTAGAACTCTTGCTGAGCACGTGACTTGCATAAATTTAGTTTCTGCTTTCGTGTCTGTCTGTCTGTCTGTCTAACTGGCGCTGGCCAACGCAACTCGACCTGCCCGCAGCTTCTACACTGCGTTCACCAGACCCGGACGGTTCCAGGAGGCGAGAACAGCTTCGCCGACGGATTTTCCGCGGCCGAGTTGCTCCGAGAACGCCGGCTGGAGCAGTTCCACCTACTGGCCACGACCCTCACCAACTTCCGCGACAAGAACTCGGATGATCTGGACAAGTTCCACCTGGTGCAGCAGCAGCCCGTGTTAGAGCTGGCCGGCGATGGACAGGTGCGCCGCATCCACCTCAGCAACCAGCAGCGCGACTCCGTCCTGCGCCTGCCGCTGGGCCGCGTCCAGGTGGGAGCCGGCATGCGGTGTCCGTCCCCGGGCCGCACCCCACCCTGTGGGACTAATCACAACCTGTAACCCCCGAATTTGCAGGCCTACTACGAGGCGCTGAAGGAGTTCAACAATCTTCTGTACGACCCTGGCCACTGCGTGCACCTGCGGCTGAAGGACGGCCAGCTGGTCGCATTCGAGAATGGCCGGGTGCTTCACTCGCGCACCGCCTACCAGGGCAGGCGACTGTTCTTGGGCGCCTATCTTAGCTGGGACGAGACGCTGTCCAGGCGGCGGGTGCTGCAGGGCCTTTGACGCTGGGCCTGCTGTGTCACGTGATTTCTAAATGCGTCACGTGCATGACACCTTGATGTGCCAGCTGGTTTTTGATTCAGGTGATATCTAAGTGTGTTAGGCGATTACAACCAAGTTGTGTTTTTGCCGAGTGGTTCTTTAATCGATCAGGTTGTGTGACGTGCATGACACCTTGATGTGCCAGCTGGTTTTTGATTCAGGTGATATCTAAGTGTGTTAGGCGATTACAACCAAGTTGTGTTTTTGCCGAGTGGTTCTTTAATCGATCAGGTTGTGTGACGTGCATGACACCTTGATGTGCCAGCTGGTTTTTGATTCAGGTGATATCTAAGTGTGTTAGGCGATTACAACCAAGTTGTGTTTTTGCCGAGTGGTTCTTTAATCGATCAGGTTGTGTGACGTGCATGACAACTAAATGCACAAGCTGGTTTTTTTGTGAAAGACGTCTAGATAGGTCACGTGATGTCTCGATGGGTCAGCTGATATCACGTGAGATCTAAAAGCTAAATGCTTTCTAGCTTCATTTTCACCGAACAGGTGCTCCAGAACGTCCTTTTTAAGCTCCTTATTTGTCGCACTACAGAATGCACTTTTTTAAACGCTGCAATCAATGGACTTTGAATTTACTTTAAATCGATAATATAAATGTTATTTATTGGATTTTTATTGATTAGGCCAATAACGGCAGTGCTGATGCTGAGCTGCATTCAATTAAGGCCACTGTTGGATCAGATTGACTGCCACGCCTTCACCCCCGTGTGGCTGTGCCCTCAGCCTGTATCATAAATATTTTTATTTTTCGTTTTACACTAACAATCACAGATATTGCCTGCTTTTTTATCATTTGATTTTTTCTGTGGCTTGCCAAATATAAAATTTTATTTTGCCTTGTACGCTTAATAAACATGGCCTACCTTCAGCCATACAGATGAAATTCCATATTCACTCCATCCAGCATAGCTACTGTGAGTAGAGCAGTTAGGCAAATAGACAGACAAAATCAGACGTAAACTGATTTATAATAAATAGAAACAACATGAGAATTAGGCCCGGCATTCCGCAGGCTGTGTATTGTCAATGTATGAGCGGTAGGCATGGGACAGGTGCTAAAAAAATACCAAAAAAGTACAAGGACTGGGAAGCCATACAAAATCCAGCCAGCTAAACACGGGTTGATCGCGCCTGGAATGTTAATAATAAGAAAGTCCTAAGTTTCTTGGCCTGGGACTCTGGGTGTAAATACTGGCAACAGATGATTAGGAAAGCATTCTGCTAGAACATCTTTCAGTGCATCAGCAGTGAGATGAGCGAGCCTCGTTGTGTACAGAGAGCACCTATCAGGCGAAGTGGAGCAACAGGCGGAAGTCGGAATGCCATGTAATGCACTGTAAAATCAGATTTTTTTGCTCCAGTTGTCTGCGATATCGGTAAAATCACAAATCAGTGGCCATGTGCAGTACAGCCTACTCACAGCGCGTGTGAGCAGTAGGCAGGGCCGCGAATCGTCCCTTGGGGACACGGGAACTGAATAAAAAAATAGAAAAATACATTATAAATAATAAGCGAGGCTGTGTACAAAGTTAGCGATGGACAAAGACTTAAGCAAGTTGCAGCAAAAAACAGTTAAAGCTGGCAGCAATCGGATAAAATCATCGTAATAAAATAGACGCACGCTTTGGAAAATAGGGAAAATTTCAAAGTGAAAGATCCAACACGAAACACGTGGCTGAGAAGTGGCTTCGCGGCTCTCAGGAGGCAAAATAGAGGAAGCTGTGAACTCGCATTAATAAAGGAATTACTGACCGAATCCGCTCCTGCCAGTCAGTCATGGAATCAGTCACAATCCGGTTATTCCAGTGGGTCATACAAGCAGTCACAATCCGGTCATTCCAGTGGGTCATACAAGCAGTCACAATCCGGTCCTTCCAGCGGGTCATACAAGCAGTCACAATCCGGTCATTCCAGTGGGTCATACAAGCAGTCACAATCCGGTCATTCCAGCGGGTCATACAAGCGGTTACAATCCGGTCATTCCAGTGGGTCATACAAGCAGTCCCAATCCGGTCATTCCAGTGGCCAGTGGGTCATATAAGCAGTCACAATCCGGTCATTCCAGTGGGTCATACAAGCAGTCACAATCCGGTCATTCCAGCGGGTCATACAAGCAGTCACAATCCGGTCATTCCAGCGGGTCATACAAGCAGTCACAATCCGGTCATTCCGGTGGGTCATACAAGCAGTCACAATCCGGTCCTTCCAGCGGGTCATACAAGCGGTCACAATCCGGTCATTCCAGTGGGTCATACAAGCAGTCACAATCCGGTCATTCCAGTGGCCAGTGGGTCATACAAGCAGTCACAATCCGGTCATTCCAGTGGGTCATACAAGCAGTCACAATCCGGTCATTCCAGCGGGTCATACAAGCGGTCACAATCCGGTCATTCCAGTGGGTCATACAAGCAGTCCCAATCCGGTCATTCCAGTGGCCAGTGGGTCATATAAGCAGTCACAATCCGGTCATTCCAGTGGGTCATACAAGCAGTCACAATCCGGTCATTCCAGCGGGTCATACAAGCAGTCACAATCCGGTCATTCCAGTGGGTCATACAAGCAGTCACAATCCGGTCCTTCCAGCGGGTCATACAAGCGGTCACAATCCGGTCATTCCAGTGGGTCATACAAGCAGTCACAATCCGGTCATTCCAGTGGCCAGTGGGTCATATAAGCAGTCACAATCCGGTCATTCCAGTGGGTCATACAAGCAGTCACAATCCGGTCATTCCAGTGGGTCATACAAGCAGTCACAATCCGGTCCTTCCAGCGGGTCATACAAGCAGTCACAATCCGGTCATTCCAGCGGGTCACATCAGGCAGCAGCAGCCGCGGGAGGGTGGGGCAGCGGCCGAGGCGGTCATGTCGTTGACAACCTCCAGGAAAACTTCCTCAACGTTGCGCCCAGTCTTGGCCGAGGTCTCCAGGTAGGCGCAGCCCCACTGCTCGGCCAGAGCCAGGGCGTCCTGCCTGGGCACCTGGCGCAGCTCGTCGAGATCGGCTTTGTTGCCCACCAGCACCATTGGACAGCGGGGCAGGTTCTTCACCCGGGCGATCTGCTCGCGCAGCTGGTGAATGTCCCGGAAGGTCTGCATAGAGGTGATGCTGAACACCACCACGAAGCCCTGCCCGTTCTTGATGTACAGGTCGCGCATGGAGGCGAACTGCTCAGTGCCCGCCGTATCCAGGATCTCCAGCATCGCGGGCTGCTGGTCCACCCTGCGGCGGGTGCGAGGCCGGTGAGACCTTTGATCTTGGGACTTACTTAAACTGCGCCTTCCCAATCACCTCAGTGACACACCGCCTTCCCAATCACCTCAGTGACACACCGCCTTCCCAATCACCTCAGTGACACACCGACTTCCCAATCACCTCAGTGACACACCGACTTCCCAATCACCTCAGTGACACACCGACTTCCCAATCACCTCAGTGACACACCGCCTTCCCAATCACCTCAGTGACACACCGCCTTCCCAATCACCTCAGTGACACACCGCCTTCCCAATCACCTCAGTGACACACCGCCTTTCCAATCACCTCAGTGACACACCGCCTTCCCAATCACCTCAGTGACACACCGCCTTCCCAATCACCTCAGTGACACACCACCTTCCCAATCACCTCAGTGACACACCGCCTTTCCAATCACCTCAGTGACACACTGCCTTCCCAATCACCTCAGTGACACACCGCCTTTCCAATCACCTCAGTGACACACCGCCTTCCCAATCACCTCAGTGACACACCGCCTTTCTAATAACCTCATTGACACGCCGCCTTCCCAGCATATACAACTCACTGAATGTGCTTTTTATAGAAGTCCTCAATAGTGGGATCGTATTTCTCAACAAAGTTCCCAGACACAAATTTGACAGTGAGGGCACTCTTGCCCACGCCGCCACTGCCCAGGACAACCACTTTGTACTCCTTCTGAAATAATTAACATCAATTTGTTTAATCATATTTGGAATTTTCCCATTTCTATTAAATCAAATCTGTATGGAGATGGAGGTTCTGAGCAAGACATAGCCTGGGATACATTAGTCCACAATAAGATTAAGATTAAAGGAACTTTTTAAGGCTCCAGCATGACAAGCAGGCCTTGTGGTCACTGGTCATCTAGACTACATTTGTGCCCTACCTTGCCTACCTTACCCAGTAAGTAGGCACTAGGCAGTGCATATTACACTTCATGTCTAGTCTTATGATATATATATACCATCTTTACCTTCCTTTGCAACTTGTTACATCCTTTCCTTAGAGTTAAAAAAATTGTATAAACTTTCCTTTTTCTACCTTTGCACTAGGCTATTTATATCAATTTTCATACAGAAAGATTTTCCTAACTAAGCCTAACCAAACTTTTATTGTAAATAATGACATCTAAAAATATTAACAAATACTTATTATAGATATAAAAGATAGAAATTTCATTAATTTAAGTAACCTAATAGTAAAGACTAAAGAGAATATAAAATAAAATAATTAATAATTTAAAAATAAATGCATTTGCTACCCTAGGTCTTGCATACATATACTAGGCTAACCTAAATTAGCATTAGTTTACTATAGTAGTTTTCTACTTTAAATTTAACTGCAAATAGTATCACTTAATTAATAATATCAAATAATATTGAATAACTACTTTAATTAAAATAAATATTAGTACTGAATAGTAAAGTTCATTTTCCTAAGTATATCAAATCTATTTGGTATACCCAAAAAATGATCTTCAGGACATAGTATATAGAACAAAGGCTACTTGCAAAGTTATGCTTATAATTTAGTTCTTTGCCTTGATAATAAAAATAAATCATTTAAGCATTATAAGTTTTAAACATAAATTAAGGGACAAAAATAGACTTTGTTCCATTTGAAAAAATGTAAATAATATAAAGGCTTTGTATCAACTAGGTCTAGAAAATAAGAAAACATAGCTAAAGCTTAATGTTTCACAAAGGCTATTTACAAAGTTGCATCTACAATTTAGGTTTCCAGCTATTTTGTCTGCTACCTTTTCATCTGCTGGGCAGACGAAGTTGCAAACCATTTCGTCTGCCATGCAGCCAATAGGAGTGAACTGAACTAGAATGAAAGGGGTTGAGAGGGATTGTTTTTAGGCAGACAAAAGCATGGATTTTTATCTGTTAAATAATGGCTGTTAGGCTCTAGAAGTGGCATTTGTGTATATATTTTTTGCAAATTCATAGATTTTGACAGACAACAGGTACATTGGTGCGCCTGGCCTGGTCTGGACTTCATGCTATCATTACACCATAATGAAAAAGTTTTGTGGAAAGTTTTAATTAAGCTAAGTTTGACTGCAAAATTAAGGCTTATCCAGACTTCAAAGCACTCAATTAGCTAATTTAGACATGATGCATATTCTCTAGTAGTAGGCATTAGGGTAAAATGTGCATGCTAGACTTTTTCATGCTAAAGTTAAAAGCTTTTTAAACACATACACTGTTGAAACTGGTAAATAGAGTGTGAGGTAATTTGGAAATGCCCAAATCATAAAAATCATCAAATGTTCAATTCTATTATGTAGCCTCGATTATATTTTATTATAACAATAAGTTTGAGTATAAAATGACTCTTTTGCATATTGCTAGCATTGCTTACTTCATAGTTGGAATGATTATAAGGAGCCTGTTTTAAACTTTTCTACAGAGTCAGATCCTGTGTTTTTTCGTCAAAATCCAGATGCCAATTTGGCATCCCTGTTTAAAAACTGGATGCCAAGAAGGCTCTTCGCATGAATGTTGAACCTGTGGCTGAATTTCTTCGAAACAAGATTTTATTAGAATTTGAACGAAATATCTTCGGATCTTTTGCCGGCTTTCTATGCATAACAAACATGGCTAAATACTCAATGGAATAGGGAAGCAAACATAAAAATGTACATACTATAGTTAGAATTAAAATCTAGGTGCAATAAGTTTTCCTACTAAAATTTATCTCGAGCTTTAACTTTTATAACTTTTATAGCTTACTATAACTTGTTTTTGCTCTAAAAATCTACTTTGAACTTTACATTAAGCGAGAAAAAGGCTTTCAATCAAATCGAAGATTATCATAATAATTCATACCATTTATGCTCTGATTTAGAAAGGAAGGTTTATATGTTAAACCGTAATTTGGATTTGAAAACTGAACATAAGGTTACACAGAGCAAGATAATCTCCGTATCCCAAGAGGATCTCGATCAAAAATTCATGATAGGGGCCGTCGGGCGTCGAAGCAGGAGCTTGGGTGCTGTTTTAAATCGCCATCATGATGGCGCAAAAACAGTTGCAGCGTCAAATTTTAAACAGGAAGCATCATTGACGGGGATAAACTTTTACGATTGTGCAACACCGACTGAATATGCAAATTTGAGTTGGGGAATTTTTTTCCTCATTTCGTGGCTCGTCTCTCTATGGCATTTCACTCGGGTTGGGAAGCCCAACATGCAGACTTTCTGCTATCTCCCTCTCAATTCACTTATGACTCCTTCTCCTTACCATTTCAAATTGTAATAATGAAGTCTCACTCGCACCTACTAACAGTAAAATATGAACTTTAAGACCGGTGAAGAACTTCTGCTGCAGCGAAAAAAATAATTTATTAAAAATTACGGAATCAATTTGTAAGCAAATTGTATTCCATTTTGATCCTGACTGAAACTAGAAAATAGCTATAATTGCTTACCACTCCAAGAACTAAATTACGTTCTTACAAAGAAATTTATGACCGAATAAAGCTCACAAAATAGGTAATTTCTGAGTCAAATCGTTAATAAAGTTGTTCTCTCACAAATTTTCTGTGTATTTGTGCGAGAAAATGCGAATAAATGCGAGTCAACTCACACGAAAGTTTGTGTGCCTTTAATTTCTAAACTACTGTACGTGATGTTAAAAGATTTTTAAGCTACATATCGGCTACCAGTTACTCCTGGGCAACGCGTATTGAAACAATTGTTAAAGCTGGTGACAACCGCTATCATTTCACAGCTGGTGACAACCGCTACCAATTCTAATATTCATAATAACTATGTACGCTACATATCGGCCAGCAATGCTGCCAGCGCATCAGGCACCGAATCGGATCCGGCGCACCGCCTGGGCCTGGTCGGTCACTGCCCGGTAGCCACGCAGCTGCAGGTGCAGATCGGCGTGGCCGGACGTTGCCGACCGGACGGCCGAGGGCAGGCCGGCCAGCTGGGCCACGGAGCCGCTGGCCTCCAGCACCGTCACGTCGCCGATGCCAACGCCGCCGCTGCCACTGCAGGCCCGGTCAACTCGCTCCACGCTGCAGTGCCGGCGGGCCAGCTCCGTCAGCAGGGCGTCGAAGGCGGCCGGGGGCGCCGAGGCTTCCGCCAGGTCGACTCGGAGCTGCATCAACGGCTCCGTCAGCTGGACGCATTCGGCGGGAAGGCGCTGGCGGACAGCCGAGTACACGGCTGCGGTCACCTGGACGGCGCAGTGGCATAAGGGCTGTTTGATAGCTGTCTGTGACCTCTCACTGTGTCTGTGACCTCTCACTGTGTCTGTGACCTCTCACTGTGTCTGTGACCTCTCACTGTGTCTGTGACCTCTCACTGTGTCTGTGACCTCTCACTGTGTCTGTGACACATCTAACTGTGTCTCTGACCTCTCACTGTGTCTGTGACACATCTAACTGTGTCTCTGACCTCTCACTGTGTCTGTGACCTCTCACTGTGTCTGTGACATCTAACTGTCTGTGACATCTAACTGTCTGTGACCTCTCACTGTGTCTGTGACCTCTCACTGTGTCTGTGACCTCTCACTGTGTCTGTGACCTCTCACAGTCTCACTGTGTCTGTGACATCTAACTGTCTGTGCCCTCTCACTGTGTCTGTGAACTCACATTGTGTCTGGGACCTCTCACTGTGCCAGTGACCTCTCACTGTGCCTGTGACACATCTAACTGTGTCTGTGAACTCACATTGTGTCTGGGACCTCTCACTGTGCCAGTGACCTCTCACTGTGCCTGTGACACATTTAACTGTGTCTGTGAACTCACATTGTGTCTGGGACCTCTCACTGTGCCAGTGACCTCTCACTGTGCCTGTGACACATCTAACTGTGTCTCTGAACTCACATTGTGTCTGGGACCTCTCACTGTGTCGGTGACCCCTCTATCTGTGACGTGGCTCACAGATCAACACTCCACCTTCCCCAAGTGTCGCACCTGCTGCAGAAACCTGGCGGGCGGCGCCCCGTCGTGCCCGGCCCTGGCCACCGCCAGCCTCAGCAGCCGCGCCCTGCAGTTGGTGACCTGGCCCCGCACCAGCGGACCAGCGCGCAGCCCCTTGGCGAGGCCGTCGCGAACAGCCCGGAGAGCCTGCGGAGGCAGCAGCCCCCAGTTCTGCGCCTCGGAGTTGACGAAGGCGACCTCGGGCTCGGCCGTCGCCTCGGCCTCAGAATCGGCCTGCTCCGCCGGCAGCAGCGGCAGCAGCTCCAGCGAGACCGTCACCTCCACGGGGGCGCCGTGAGACTCGGTGCGCAGAGTGAAGCTGTCAATAGTTGCCATGGCAACCAGGCGCTCGCGATACGATACGGTCACGGGGCCCACACGGAAGGCGTTCGGGCCGAGCTGCTCGCGAAGCCGCTGCCCGGCCACCTGCGGTGCGGTGAGCGGTGAACAGAGAGATTGCGCAACTGGCTAACCAAGGGCCCAGCCTTCGCTGCTGGCTAATAAGGGTCGGGGCCTTTTGGGTTGCGACCGGTTTGTCCAGGGAAATAAACAGGACGGAGACCAACAAGGGGCGAACGGACCTGCAGGTGGAGCTCGCCGAGGCCGCACAACACAGTCTGGCCCGTCTCCTCGTCAGTGCGCAGCCGCAGCCCCGGGTCCTCCAGCGTCAGGCCGGCCAGCGCCTCGTCCAGCGGCTTCGCCCAGACCGCCGACTCGGCCTCGACGGAGGCGAACACCACAGGGTCGGGCGGGCGCAGCAGCGGCAGTCGGCGGCGACGGCGGCGTTGGCCAGCGGACGCAGCTCCGTCAGCGTCGCTGGGAAAATCTTGAAAGAAGAAAAAGCAAAGCCATCCTTCAGTTCCACCGTCAGCTCCACCGTCAGCGAACCCGCAGGCCTGTCCTACCTTCTAGGAGGTCGTCAGAGTCGGCGCTGCCGGCTTCTTCCGCAGGCGGCCCGGCCGGAGCGTCGCTCACGACGTCCCCGGTGACGACGGCGCCGCCAGCCGGCTGCCCGAAGGAGACGGCGGCGATCTGGCCGGGCCCGGCGCCGTCAGGCAGCTCAGAAAACTCGTCGGCGAAGGGCCGGTAGACGCGGGCGCACCGGTGCGGATGCTGGCCGGCGCCGGAACCGCTGGTGACAAACAGGCTGCTCTTCGGGCGCAGCCGGCCTGAGAACACTCTGCGGAGCGGGGACCAGGCAGCTGCAGCCTCAGCTCCGCATCTCCCATTGTCATCCGCACCTTTTCATTCTCAACCCCCAGTCTCCCTCTCTCAACCCTTAAACTCCCATTCTAATCCCCAAACCTCCCATTCTGATCCCCAAACCTCCCATTCTGATCCCCAAACCTCCCATTCTGATCCCCAAACCTCCCATTCTGATCCACAAACCTCCCATTCTCATTCCCAAACCTCCAATTCTGATCCCCAAACCTCCCATTCTGATTCCCAAACTTCCCATTCTGATCCCCAACGCATCCCTTACCGAAAGAAGGTCAACGGTCCCCTGTCCGGATGGCGAACAGTTTTGAAGGCGAGGGCCTCCAGCTGGTGCTGCCGGCCGGGCTCGGGCTGCTCCGGCGGAGGCAGGAAGCGGATCACGGAGTCCAGCAGCTCGGGGATGCCGACGCCCAGCTTGGCCGAGCCGCACAGGGTGGGCGCCAGGCGGAGGCGCTGAGTGGCTCGCGCTAGAGCCGGCAGCACGTCGGCTGTCATGGAGACGCCGCCCTCGAGCGAATCGGAGAGAAATTTGTCGGCCAGGGCGTCGTCAGCCTCCACAGCCGCCTCCAGCAGAAGTCGGCGATCATCGGCGAACTCGGAGTCGACGGGGCCGCTGCAGTTCGTGAGAACTCAAGAGTATGCGATGTTCTATGTTCCTCCCAGCTTGTGCCCTCGAAGGGCGGTGGCCCAACTGAGGATTTGGGAGGGCAGCAGCTTAACTGAGGATTTGGGAAAGCAGTAGCTAAACTGAGGATCTGGAAAGGCGGCAGCTAAACTGAGGATTTGGGAAAGCAGAAGCTAAACTGAGGATTTGGAAAAGCGGCAGCTAAACTGAGGATTTGGGAAAGCGGCAGCTAAACTGAGGATTTGGGAGGGCAGCAGCTAAACTGAGGATTTGGAAAAGCGGCAGCTAAACTGAGGATTTGGGAAAGCAGCAGCTAAACTGAGGATTTGGAAAAGCGGCAGCTAAACTGAGGATCTGGAAAGGCGGCAGATAAACTAAGGATTTGGAAAAGCGGCAGCTAAACTGAGGATTTGGGAAAGCGGCAGATAAACTGAGGATTTGGGAAAGCGGCAGCTAAACTGAGGATTTGGGAAAGCGGCAGATAAACTGAGGATTTGGGAAAGCGGCAGCTAAACTGAGGATTTGGAAAAGCGGCAGCTAAACTGAGGATTTGGGAAAGCAGCAGCTAAACTGAGGATTTGGAAAAGCGGCAGCTAAACTGAGGATCTGGAAAGGCGGCAGATAAACTAAGGATTTGGAAAAGCGGCAGCTAAACTGAGGATTTGGAAAAGCGGCAGATAAACTGAGGATTTGGGAAAGCGGCAGCTAAACTGAGGATTTGGGAAAGCGGCAGATAAACTGAGGATTTGGGAAAGCGGCAGCTAAACTGAGGATTTGGGAAAGCGGCAGATAAACTGAGGATTTGGGAAAGCGGCAGCTAAACTGAGGATTTGGAAAAGCGGCAGCTAAACTGAGGATTTGGGAAAGCAGCAGCTAAACTGAGGATTTGGAAAAGCGGCAGCTAAACTGAGGATCTGGAAAGGCGGCAGATAAACTAAGGATTTGGAAAAGCGGCAGCTAAACTGAGGATTTGGGAAAGCGGCAGATAAACTGAGGATTTGGGAAAGCGGCAGCTAAACTGAGGATTTGGGAAAGCGGCAGATAAACTGAGGATTTGGGAAAGCGGCAGCTAAACTGAGGATTTGGGAAAGCGGCAGATAAACTGAGGATTTGGGAAAGCGGCAGCCAAACTGAGGATTTGGGAAAGCGGCAGCCAAACTGAGGATCTGGAAAGGCGGCAGCAGAACAGAAGATCCTTCCCCATCCGGCCACTGACCCAGCCTCATCGTCTCGCAGCAGTGGCAGCAGCCGATCGAGGCCGCCAGCCACAGGCGGCCGGTTGATGAGGGCGGGCGCGAGGCCGAGCTGGGCGGGCACAGAGCGCAGGCAGGCGCGGACGGCGGGCAGCTGGCGGGCGGGAGGCAGCAGGTCCAGCTTGTTGAGGAACAGCAGGGCGGGCAGGCCGAGCCGGCGGGCGCGCCGCACAACCGCCACGGTCTGGGCCTGCACGCCACGGGTGACGTCCAGCACGACGGCCACCCCATCTGGAACGGCAAAGGCGCGGCCGGTGGCAAACTAGAGGCAGTCCTGATTGCATCACGCAGACTCCCGGCGACTCACCCAGGGCGCACAGGGCCCGCTCAACCTCGAAGGCGAAATCCACGTGACCGGGCGTGTCAATCAGCGTGATTTGGTGGCCCTTCCACTTGAAGGCGACCGCGGCGGACACGATGGTGATGCCGCGCTCCCTCTCCTGGGCCAGGTAGTCCGTCACCGTGTCGCCCCGGTCGACGCTGCCAACAGCGCGAGTTGCTCCGGCCGCGTGCAGAATTCTTTCCGTGGTGGTGGTCTTGCCGGCATCGATGTGCGCCACAATGCCCAGGTTGCGCAGGCGCGCCAGGCCGCCGCTGCCGCCGCCGCCGCCACTCAGAAGGAATTGCGTCAGACGCTTGAATAGTAAAAGCAGTGAATAGTAGGGCATAAATGAAACTGTGAGCATGGGAGGCCAACAAAAAATTGTAAATCATTTAACAATGCTTGAAAAGACATGAAAATACACTAACAAGTAGAAAGTAAATAAGGAGCCATTGTAGCAAATACATCAAGGACAGACAAATGTAGCTATTCATGACACCTCATAAAAGTAAAAAATTAATCTGTTCTTTTTAGACAAAATACATACATCTGCATAGACAAAATAAAGTAATGGCCTGTCTATCATTAATCTTAAGGAAAAAATTTGCTGCAATAGGCCATAGCACTATCCTATTTTGTAACATGGTAAATTTAAACCAGATAAAAATGAAAAATCTTTTCTACATGTCAGTTTAAATGCTAGTAGTATGCAGTAATATATAGTTAAATGCACAAATTTTATTTTGTTATAGAATATATAATATGGGCCTAAATTTAGTAGTCCCACAATATTGTCTTTTCATATATTTCATAGTTGGAATAGTGATTATATGTCTAAGTAATTACAGACAATACAAACTAGAGGGATAACAAATCTATTATACAGAAAATATTACAATTATGTTAACACTATGAATGATCCTTAGACCTTAGATATATTATAGCTACAAGCAAAAACATCCATATTATAAATGATAAATGCTGCTTTGCTACTAGTAGGTAAATAAGGAAGTAAACAGTCGAATGAATATTCAACGATTTAGGTTTAGGTCAAGTTTTTTTAAATAAAGGTGATAAGGTTTATAAGGATAAGGATAAGGATAAGAAAAAAGCCGCAAAGAATTTTTATTTTTAATTTTAGCTAGCCCTACTACTGTGTAAAAAGGTATATGCATAAACAATTTGCAGAACAGGTGAGAAAAAATTCCTCAAACCTGCTAAGATAGCGCAAGATAAGTAAATATTTTTACTTCGCCGTATGGACCACCGCACTGAATGAGTCACATTTATGATTCAGTCATTTCAGTTAAAGTAAATGGTTTCTCAGAACGTAAAGGATTTAAAGATGCAGCGAAAAATGAAAAATACATAAATTGGAACTTAAAATTTCAGAAAAATATGTGAATTCACCATTTTCTACATTTCAGACATTAAAATATCCGCACATAAGAAACTAGCGTGATAATTTTCGTTTGAATACAAAAAGTAGAATTTCATTGATCAACGCATGAATCCACAGTTCCATCATACGAGCGTACTATAGAACCAAGTACTACGTAGTTGTGTATCAACTATCAATTCTGGTTGCTTGTAAAAAAACGGCAAAAATACCTTTATTCCCTCCTAAATTGATTTATACCCATTCCAAAATCCTACACTACTAGGCTACTGTAGCTAGCTAGCTACTGGTGATAGGGCCTAATTGAAACAGCGCTTGATTTAAGACACTTCTAAAGCTTAAAGAGCTGCTACTCTCGAAAGAGCGAGTCTATACTATTGCACTAATTCTCTTGTCCTATAATGAATATTTTACTATTATTGTTCTAGTACTGTAGGCTTAGTGAACTTAGCATCAGTAACTATATTAGTGATCTTTTAGCCAATGTAGCTTTGGGCCCTAGCCCCTAGCTAGGCCTAATTTAGCTAGCTATGCCTATTCTATTAGTAAAGTGTAGGCCTGGTCTTTACTTTAATGTTCAAAGCCTCAATAAATATCAGAAATGAATATTAAATTATGCAATTACTCCTGAAATTGTATTCTTCATTGCCTATAATTGTATAATTCTAAGTAATATTTTTTGTAACTAATAATATTTTTGTATATTGTAGGCCTAGGCCTACCTTTGGGAATTTCTAGTGATCTTTTAGAATCCTGCTCTAGATTATTGTTATGCCTTTTTTAAACTTTTCAGAGTCTTCTGAGATATAAGACATGATTATTAGGTCCAGCAAGTGTTCCCATTGGTGGTATTTCCAATGGAAACAGTCCATTTCAGCGACAGACCATTTCGGCAACAACCATTTCAGCAACAAGTCATTTCGGCAACAACCATTTCGGCGACAATACCCACTGACCCTCGTGTATAGACTAGGCTAAATGACGTGAACACGGTTGACCAACCGACCCGACTCGAATAAGTTCAATTAAAAGTAATAAAATTTTATCGATAGTTGTGCCACAGAGGACATCACGGGCAAAAGTGAAGACTAAGCGGTAGTCCTCGTAGCCTCTACCAGACATTAGCACCATTAGCAATGGCACCTGCTTTAAGTGCCCTTCAGGGCCGACAACAAATGTGTGCACTGAGTACAGCTGCTGAAATGGCGCTGGTACAACACTGAATGTGCTGTCCAGGTACCAGTTCGTTGCGCATCTGAGATAGTGTAGCATTGCGGGTGTTGCCATCAGCTTTTATACACCATATCAGCTTATATTGCACATTATAGCACTGTTGTCCTCTCTAACTCATCTTTTCCCTCAACTTGAGATCCAATGTGCAATTTTTCATTGCACATTGCACATTGCACATTCACATTGCATGATGCTACTTATAAGTAAGACAGGTAAGGTTGACGCACATAGAGTGCGGACCAAACTGATCCAAACTCGCGCAGCTATTTACACTATGTGCCAAAAAAACGGATACCCCTTTTAGAATGCAGCCTTTTCGAAAATTTTTCAACCACATGGTCACATGACTAAGAAAGTAAACAACAAAGCGAAACAGGGAGTAAGCGAAGGAGAAGTGAAAATCATCTCGGCCAGTCACTCCACCACCCACTTACCCCATCCATCAAAAGCCAGCCCGCCTTTTGAATTGAAGTGTGCAAATTGAGACAGGGCAAGAGGGTATCCGTTTTTTTGGCGCATAGTGTATATTACATGTTAAAACACTATCAGATCCATTATTACTGCGGTTTCAATGTTTGTCGCCAAAGTGGTTGTCGCCGAAATGACTTGTCGCCAAAATGGACCGGATTCTTTCCAATTAGTAACTATTTAAGCAGGCTTAGGCCTATTGGTTAGTAATTATATATAATCTAGGAAGCACTGTTTGGTTTATCACAGGCTATAGGCTAATGATAAATATTGGCAACTATAGCCAATTAGCAATGGCCATGTGCCCCTCCTAAACATGCTAAGTACCTAGTGACCTTCATGGTACTAGCCCTAATGTACTTACAATGCATAAATTTACTTTTATCTAAGGGCCCATTTCAATTTTGACACCTAGGCCACCATGCTAGTTTGGGTAAATATATAGGTAAGGTAGCACTAGTAGTATGTAGCTATGTAGTTATTTATATAATTATATATATTATATTTAACTAATTTTTCAATAGTAGCTACCTAGTAAAGTTTGACCAAGCTTGGATTTTTGACAAGTCAAGTACTTGTCAAGCTTTTTTTGGTCAAGTTGAGTCAAGTTTTATGTTAAATTAAATATATATAGTCAACACTCAATATCATATTATTTTTGTATACATAAATACACAATGTAAATATTAGATTGGTCAAGTCTAGGCTATGGAGCAATTTGCTCGACCTGAAAATATCTAAAGTCTGTGTGACATGTCACGATTTTTTGGTTGATTTTTTGTACCTCTGCTGCACATCTGCAGGTTTTCAAAACTTTTTCCAATCAAGGCTCAACAAGTCTAGCTAAGTCAAGTCAATAAAATCTCAAGCTACTTGGCTCAATCAAGCTTAAGCTAAAGGCTTGATCAGACTCTACTACCTAGAGACTACTAAATTTGCTTATATTTATAAATAAAATAATCATATATTAGAAACAAAGAATATTTCTTTATTATTAAAAGATAAATAGAATATAAATCATATGATATGCTAATATCATTTAGACATTAATTTTATAAACTAATAATAATATCATAACAGTAGTATGATATAATAGTACAAAAAATTGGTGCAAGTTTGCAAATTTTGATTAGGCCTATCTCAAAAGAATTTTGGATAAAAAATCATATCCTATGTCAAATTTTAGGATGCAATTTAAAGAGTCAAAATGCTATAGTATCCTATGTAAAAACAGGGACAACTAAATACTCAGGACAGGAAACTGGCCAAATCATGCAGAAAATGATAGGAGGCCGGTTTCTCCTTGCGTTCGCTACAGTTTATTTTTCAACATAGAGAGCTGGTTTCTTCGCAATCCTGTGTAGAATTTATTCCTCTACAAGATGAACCACTTAGATTTTTCAAGTCATGATTTTGAAAGGAGCAATGACTGTTTTTGTACTGGACCCCCCTTTTTGGCAGAGTCTTGAATAGCAAATGCCTTATAGAAATCTGCAGTCAGGCTGTGGCTGTCTATGGTTTTGGCACACACATCACTATTCATTGGAGTTGCCAATTCTGCTGCGTGAACCCAAAATCACAGAGCAGAAGACGCATAGGTCGCAGAAATCTGACCCAATTCTCTTCTCTCATGCTTATCAAAGATGTTGATAAAAAGGAAAATGAGCAAGTAAAACATTAAAGAATGTCTTTTTAGTTATCTAGGTCAGGCAAATAGATAACAAATAGCAGTATGTGACTATATGTACAAAAAATGTCACTGGCAACGTCAAAACTGACTACGAAGAAGAGGACAATCAAACTAAATGCATTCCTTTATTTATGTGGTAAACTAAACACTATATGTGTATGCATATGATTTGATGAACTCATTAAAACTTTTTAAAAGTTGAAAGTTACTGTGAAAAGTTCAACTTATACCATCATAGAAAATATTATTGGGGAAAAAGTGGTAGGGGCAACAAGAGAGATATTGGCAATAGTGGTTGACTAAATAGTAAAACATGGTAACAAAGGCCAGAGAAATTGTTACTGGTATTCTCACTTACACTTAGACTGTACAAAGCAGGAGGATGGGATAGTGGCATTAAATACAGACAGAGGAACAGCTGGTCTCTCCCAATGGTGAGTCTTCAACATCGGCGTTGAGGGCAGCCAATGCTTTTCGCACACCGCCATGTGCGGAGTTGGATCCTACAAGCACGGTGGCAGCAGAGACAAGCAGTACACATTTTTGCAGCTTTCATTGAATTTTTTCAACTAAACTTCTCAAGACAGGATAAGAATCTGTATATGTTTTGCTTACCTTTATGTGCTTTGGCAGTGCCAGTCTCCATTTTTCGCATTCACTTCAATCTTTTGGAAGCTGAATGCCTTGACAGTTGTATTTTCAGAACGGAAGTTAGATTTGCACCCCGCGACGCAGCACTTTCTTTGCATGAGCCGTCGAAGGATAGTTAAGTACTTACATGTAACTTAAGTAGTGAAAGTCAAATGAAAGTCAAGCGCTTTAGCTTTTCTTTAGCTTTAACCAAAGCTTAGCTTTTTATTCCTAAGGGCAAGGCTCTGTCAGTCAGACTGAATCTTTGTTGCTCCATTGACACAAGTGTGTTTTGTCATAGACAGCCACAGCCTGACTGCAGATTTCTATAAGGCATTTGCTATTCAAGACTCTGCCAAAAAGGGGGGTCCAGTACAAAAACAGTCACTGCTCCTCTCAAAATCATGACTCGAAAAATCTAAGTGGTTCATCTTGTAGAGGAATAAATTTTGCACAGGATTGAAGAAACCAGCTCTCTACGTTGAAAAATAAACTGTAGGGAATGCTAGGAGAAACTGGCCTCCTATCATTTTCTGCATGATTTGGCCAGCTTGTTAAAAATCTAAGTTTAAGCATTTTAATAAATACCTTAACTCGAAGTTAAGCCCATAAAAGTTATTATAATTTTTAGCTAATAAAATTTTTAGCTATTTAAAATACTATTTTTTACTTTTTCTAATATACTCTTAGCTTTATTTTAATCTAAAAATAATTATATACAGTCTTGATTTTATGATTTTAAAATTAGTTATTAATTTTTATTAGTATTAGTGTTAATGGACATATTTTAGATGCATTTAGTTTGATGCATATTCACTTGTCTTAATTTAATATTTGTCTATAGGCACATTAACCTTGGCAATAGGAAGTGCCAACTGAAGCTAGTTAACCTATTGTGGCTATCGTGAATATATTAAGTGTCATTTGATCAGTACCAAAACTTGAAAATATTAAACTTTATGATAAGAAATATTAAGCTTTCTATGGTTTGTGTACACTTGCTTTTCTCTTGCAGATGCGTAATTCAGATTCACCAAGTCGCTCTGCATGAATGGCACACATTGACATTGTATTAAATTGGTAAGTCCCATATTTTTCTAAGAGCAACTTGAATTAAAAATCCTGTGTTCAGCATTGATGATGAACCTTGGTAATAGGAAGTGCCGACTGAAGCCAGTCCCCTTTATTGTGGCTTGTGTTGCATTAGTTATGCCATCTGATTGATTTTTGATACCCAAATGAAGGCTAGCATAAGTTTTATGGAATTTTTAATGGTGCCCACATCTTGTTTTTTTCAGGGTCTTCACTGAAACGCAGCTATCAGTGAAGTAATATATCAGTGACAGCATTAGCAATGGCTCTGTAAGTATCTGTTTGTTAACTTCTGGGGACAGCTAGGTTTAAACTGAGTGGGTCTGAGATAAAAAATGCAGATCAAAGTTAGCAGTGATGATGAACCTTGGTAATAGGAAGTGCCGACTGAAGCCAGTCCCTTCTATTGCGGCTCGTGTTGCATTTACCACTCCTTCTGAATAGTGCGGTCATTGATAAATATAATTATCCAATGGAAAGATTCAAGCCACCTTAGCACAGTGTGAATTCAGTTTGCGTCGCTGCAATTACATTTCAGAGCTGTCTTCACTGCGTTGAAAACGCTTTGATTGCTGAACGTGAGACGCTGCGATTCCAGCCCATGCGTAAGTTTTATTTTAGCTTAACTTGCAGATCCTCAGTAAGCACGCAGCTGCCCCTCTGACACAGTGCTGATGAACCTTGGTAATAGGAAGTGCCGACTGAAGCCAGTCCCCTTATTGCGGCTCATGTTGCATTATTTGTGCCATCTGATCTGTGTGTTACAGATTTCTATTGACTGAGCAGCTGCCGATCAATTGATTGCCTTCTGCAGTCTGCCTGTGTTTTTCCTCCCTCACTTTCAGGCCCGATCGTGTCTGACGTTTCTTCACGCATCGGAAGAGCTCTGGGCCCCCGGTGTTGACCCTGGCGCGCAGTTTGATGTTTGCTCTGACTTCTCTGACTTGTAATTGGAAGTGCCAGTTATTTTGGCGAAGGTATTAAATATATGGCTGTGCGCAGGGACTACCTGCCTTTATCGTTTTTTGTTGCTAGAAATTCTTAACAGACCAACCATAGTTTTGTGTTAGCAATCTTAGTTTTTTCTAATTAGCGAATATTCACCATGGCTTGTGGCTTACAATAAGTAAAAAAACACAGAAGGCTACACAGGTACATGTAATCGAGTGTGTAATAATCGAAGCAATAGAGATTCTTTTCGTACCTGTATTTGCAACAGTGTCTAATAATAGATAGTAATACAGATGAGCATCAGCGTCAAGATTAAAGAAATGGGATGTCTGTCTGCAGGAAACTCTGATGTTTGCCTTCTTTTCATATTTGTTATAGTTGCTTGGCAACCAGAGCTGCTTCTATCTAGTTCAGCAAACTAGTAAAGCAAGTCGGTTCCTTGTCGAGGTTAAATATCGATTAAACAGAAGAAACAATAGGAAACTAGATCAATACAGGCTAATAATACACGTGCTCGCAGAGCAGCGTAAACAGGTGGATTTGCCTAACTGCAAACGGAACTTGGAACTATTTGCACTAACGGAACTTGGAGGTGTTTACATTGTAGCTTGTGCCAAATTCGAAGGCTTCCTTCTCTTCTGGTTCCGACTCTGAGGCGTCTGAGGTTAATGGTTTCACTTGCTAATTATATTGTAGACAGTCTTCCAGAACGAGAAGCATTGAAGGCACTGCAGGCGCGATAATTGTTTAAAACCGGTTTTAAAGACAAAGAATTTTAACAAAGCTTACCTAGGCCTAGAAGTTGACTGTTTTTCCGTACTCTACTCATTTTCAAGGGTACACCCCAATTTTTGAAAAAGTTTTGGAATTTTCTTCGGAAAGGGAATGATTTGATAAAGATATATAATATAATGGAAACCAAAATGAAATTGGAGGCAAAATTTATAGAATATGAAAGTTCTAAAATCTCCCTCCACCCTGCCTATTATTGCCCCGTGCAGCCCTTCCTCATACTTCAGTAGTCGTCGGTATCTACACATTCAGCGCGAACTTCAATTATGTAACTTCCCCAGCTACTCTGGCTTCCCTTCATCTGGCGCTGCTGACTCTGTTACTCCGTTTCTTCAGGGGTTATCCACACTGAAATACATGTCAGCGTCGCCAAATGCCACAAATTACAGCAGTGTGTCACCCGTCACTTAATAAAGCCCTACTTATTGAATTACATTAAGTTTAGGCTACAGCTATTCGATTCGTCCAACCAACTGTACAGGCACATGTTACTTTTTTGTCAATTTTACTCGCAGCTTCACAACTGAGATGCCACTGAGCCGGCCGTCGGCCCAGGCGACTCAGCTGAGCCTCCCGGCTGGCGCGACCGACTCTGCGGCTGCTTCTGGCCAAGCGAGGAGGCCATCGCCGAGGCGCCAGTCCGCCGGAACCAGCAGCCGCAGCGGCAGCAGCTGCGTTGGGCCAGCCGGGCCGCCTCACGCCGGAACTGCGGATTGCTGGCGCAGTACAGCAGGAAGTTGCAGCAGTGGTTGGCGAACTGCAGCACCAGCAGGAAGGACCAGAGCACTCGGTAGGAGTAGAACAGGCTGGGGTCCGAGCTGGCGCTCAGCCAGTCGGGATAGGCGCCGCCAATCACGGTGAGGTAGAGCTTCACAGGCGAGGTGAGCAGCACGAAGGTGAAGCTGATGAGCAGCAGCATCAGGGTGGTGCGGTTGCTGGCCAGCTTGGACTGCCCGTTGCCCAGCACCGAGGCCTGGCGCACCGCGCGCAGCTTGGCGATGATGGCCAGGTTGCAGGACAGAATCACCGCGAACGGCAGGAAGGCGGTGAGCGCCAGGTCCATCCTGGGGAACACGGTCTCCACGAAGTACTTGAACTCGTCCCGGTTCTCGCAGGACTTGCCGTACCGGCTCGAGTTCCAGTTCAAGTACCGCGTGAACGGGAAGTGCAGGTTGCAGCCCAGAAGCGCCACCAGCACGGCGGACAGGATGGTCACCAGGCCGCGCTTGGAGATGAGGAGCGCCCTGGCGCGGCTGCCAGGCATCACGCAGATGGTCAAGAAGCGCTCCAAAGCGATGACCATAATGATCCACGAACTGTACATCAGACTGAGGTACAGCAGCAGCTCGAAACCTGGGTTGAAGCAGAAGGGCGCCAAATACAGAAAGCCATCTAATATCCTGCTTTTGCGGGTATAACTATATGTTACCTGGACAGCAGATGTCGCACAGAGTCTGCGGGTCGAGGCTGTTGCCGAAGTTCTCGGTGAAGTAGGAGGCCTTGCGCAGCCAGTGCCGCAGCAGTCCGGTGAGCAGCACGACGCAGTCGACCACGGACAACACGGTGAGCGGTAGGTGGACCACGAGGCCCCTGAGACGCGGCTGCAGCAGCACCAGGAAAGCACAGAGGTTGCACACCAGGCCGCAGGGGATCATGATTGGCGGCAGGACGTTCCAAATGCCATCGTTGAGGCGCTTCTTCCACAGCCAGTCGGGCCCGCTCGCGTTGCTCAGCTGGTCCAAGTCGCGGTCCCAGTCCGGCTCAGGGCTGAGGGCGCGCGGGAGGGTTTGTGACAAGTAGATTGAGCAGAGCTGAGACTGGCTGAACTTTAGCTGGGCTGTGCTTTTTTTCGAAAGCCGCTGTCGATCAATTCCCCCGACAGACTGCATTCGCGTCGGCTTTCCCCTTCCACGCTGCAGACAGCGTGTATTGAGTGTATTGAAAGTGCAGTTTACAAGCTGAACCACGAATATATCTGGCATGCATGTAACTGTATGCAAATTGTGCTCTTCCAGAAATCGGCATCGGTTTTATAGCTGGTTTGAAAGCTCCGAATAAATACTTTTCGAGTTTTCGATGTTTTGTTTTATTATCTGCACGTGGACTTGATTGGCATCATTTCGATGCAAATTTTGCGACAAAAAACCAGGATCCATGGGTCCCCGCTGTAGCTCCTTAGGCTTCAGATTCTCTTTGAGTCTGCATAATTAGCCGCTCATAATTGCCTATCTCAAGCACGCAGCGCTCGGTCGGTGCCGTTCGAGATAGCAGAAGTCGTCTTGTGAAAAATTAGCGCTAAAAATAAGATTAATTTGCTAGATGAAGTTGAAAAAACCGAAAAAAAACGAAGCCAATTTGCATTTTTGCGATTCGCATCGGAATTCGCCAGCGTCACGTGACTGCTGCTGGATGCGAGCGGTATCGGCGTGGTACGGATCGACTATCATCGAGGCCTAGCAGTCAGTGTGTCGGGAAGGCCACATCCTGTCTGCCCTGCTAGTAGTATCTGTATGCTATAAAGCTTATCTGCTTTCAGAATGTAACGCCAGCATACTGTCATGCTTTCGTTGTGCAGAATTAGCTCTCGAGTACGCAGAAGGATTAATAAGCTGCTAGGATTAATATTACGCAGTTCGCAATCTCAGCGTCTCTTTTTTATCTGCCCGCCAAGGATGATGAAGCTGCCGCTTTCTGCGCACCGAGTCGGCGAGTTCGTGCGGCAAGTCGGGGTTGGAAAACAGAAGGCGCGCGCTGGCAGAGTTTCCGTTGTCTGCAGGAGAGGCCATGAGAACTCAGGCAGGCGTGAGCAGCCAGCAAGCCTTCAGCCTGCATGCAGTGACGGCTGCACAGAATTTGGGAAATGCGTCACGTGCGCTTGACTGGGTTGCAGATTAACCCTATCGAGTGGGCCTGACTAATTGAGATTTTCAACTGTTCTACCAGTGAAGTTCTCCACTAATTTATGATGCCTAAAATAGCACAGGTTCACTTGGGCGGGCAAAGCTCGGCGCATTCGCAAGCTAGAGGGATTTTATAGCTAATCCTAATTTTTTTAGTAAGCACTCCTACCATACAGGTTTTCAGATATCTCTGACAAATGGGTCTCAAATTGTCGAAAAAGCACTTATTTCTATGACAATGGAATGTCTAAAAATATTAACAACGAAAGTCGGTTAACAAATTTCAGAAAGTGAGGTTTTAATATGGCGAATTACAGTCGTTATGATGCCGATTTCCAACGAGGTAAAGTTTCGGCCGTTTCAATTTTCGTTTCAGTAACTTCATTGTTAAAATTCGTTTGATTAACCTTCAATTGACAATTCACATTAATCAGATTTCTACGCGTCGAGACTTCACGTTGACTGCAGCCAATTGAACTACCAGAACTTAATGGTTCTTGGTACACTTGGTCCTTGGTTTCGGTCACTGTGAAGTCTCAGCAATGTTCAATTTTCTGTCATGTCAATTTTTGGCGACAGGATTCTCTACTTCGGAGAGCGCTCCAACTGACAGGATTTTCTACTGGAGTTTCTACAGGGATCAGTTTTAGCATGGGCAAGGATGCGAAAGACAGCCAGGTTTATGCGATTCGAATCTCAAAGCAAGACTTCTCAATACACAAGGAAACTTACTAGGAAACTGCGCTGTCGTTCATAGCTCTGCTTGAAGCCCTGCCGGCTTTAGGTTAGAATTTTCTGCGATAAAAAACTGAGCGAGTTAGAAATTGACGCTGTCAGACAACTCGCGGCTGTTCGCACTTAAATGCCTTCGGCAGTTCGCCCTCCAGCCGAGAGCCAATGACAACTCGGGCCGGTCCACCAGATAGCGCCCAGGCACAGCGCACAGATATGCTGCGCCTTCGAAGCTCACTGATGGCCGAACTTTCGATATAAAGTGGCTACTAAAAGTAGAGCTTTCATGTTGAACAATCAGGCCGTATTTCAATTCTAGCTTGCATATTGACAGGTGAGGCGTAAGTATACCTAACGCTAGCGCTCTTATCAAAACTGGTTGTATTGTGGCAAAAATCTGAGCGCTTGAAAATTTGCTTAAAAAATCTGAGCCGTATGGGCCAAAATTTTTTTATTTTCAGGATGAAGAACATGCAAAGCGTTTTTTTATTTACTTAGAAATTTCATCACGTGATCGAAATTGCGCGGGCTAATCGAAATAGCAAAAACTTAATTAAAACTACTGAACAGCGAGCAAAATTTTTATGGTAGTATTGAGCCTGCAGAGCTCTACTTCGACACATATACAGACAGAGCTAGAGATTTAGTATATGGGAAGTGTCCCTAACATGAATTGCACTTGAAAATCATTCAGGCGTACGAATTCATTTAGGTTCAATTGCGATATTGTATTTGGGATCTTGCAATGTATGAATGCATGCTGACAAGAAATGCAAAGCCAAACCTACATGTATGAATGATAAAATATGTCACTCGATCTAATATACATAATAATAATGATAACAGCACGCCCCGCGCCGACCAGATTGCGACCCAAAAGAGGAGAAGAGGCTTTCCCTTTCGCAAAACACAGAATTCAGACCGAGTGCTGAATGTGCACCGCGCATTCAACAGTTTTTCTCGTATTCTAGCGCGGCAGTTTTTTATAGTGTGAGGCATCTGGACCGCAATCTTGTGTTGCCCGCTTTATTAGCATAATTCATGCTTGCACTTGTCGCAGAGGGACAGGAAGTGGCCCTAAATCTGGCCGTTCTGGACTTACAGTATTTTAGATTGAATACACACATTACCCTTCCTTTCAGGATAATTACACGTAGGTTTCAGTGTAATAAGGTTTCAGTGCAATCAGGTTAACGTCAAAGGAGTCAATGTTAACGTGACTGTCAAACACACTCAATTTCAAGCGACCAGTACCTCTACGAATAAACAGGATTCGTGAAGCGCCCGCCTTTTTTAAGTTATTACTTGCTTTTTTAAAGTTGCTCACGAACTCGTGTAGATAATAGTAATAAAATAACAAAGAAAAAGCGAATAGATATTCGAGTAAATCTTTTCTGTATTAAAAATTCTCGTAATTTTGGCTTTAAAAATTATAATTCTGTATAAAAACTTTGTAGGTTAGTTTTGGTCTTTTGGATACGATAGTTAAAAAGGTACGAAATCAAATTTTTCTCGCTGAATCGACGCCGTAACGACTTTCGTAATTGATCCGTCATCCATCCGTGTAGTACATGTTTTTAATGGTAAATGATTCAACGAATAAATTTACTCCATGTTATGCATATTTTTAGCCAATATTTATAACATAAGATCCTTTTCCGGCCGTTGGCCAGCCTGCGGACACATTTTTTCATTTGAGGCTAAATATTCCATTGCTCATAATGATAACTTGTTGCTTTCATTAAATAAGCTGTTTTAACTGTCTATGTCGTATAAAAATTATTTTTTTTATAAATATGGTGCATGTTGTGGCTACTTATGATGCTTTATCCTGTCTGTTTGGGACTTGAGGCAAGAAAATTTAATTTATAGTCATAAATGGATAGCACATTAATGGACTTTGTTTTAAGTTATTTTTATTTTTCATGGAAAAAATTCTTTTGCCCATGAAGGATTTAGTTGCATAAAAAAATTCGTATAATTTTTGCACTAGTTAATCGGACCAAATAGTGTAATGTATGCCCATACAAATTCTATTCATTTAAGATAAAAAGGTTAAATTTTTACGAATAGATACTATTAATATACAATGCTATTTTTGACCTTTGATGGCCTTTAATTAAAGCCAGTTATCGAAGGTTTTTAATTCCTTTCAATGAGTAGTAAAGTTTTATAATGCAAAACCCTTTTTGGAGTATTAAATACCCTATAAGTTAAAGTCAAGCTTTTACAATTTTTTAGTCTTATTTTCAAATAGTCTTATAGATGCTGACAGCTTTATTGAAACCAATTTTTTGTCCTGTATAATTAGGTAAAGTGCTTTATCTTCGACGGTAAGTTTTACTATGAAATTACCAATTCTAGCAGATACATTAGTTATAAGGGATGTGAATCAGTTTAGTATATTGACAGTCTGTCACTCAATTGAGAGTTACCTAAACACTCCAAAATCAGTTTTTCTCTCGTTCACGTGTATTGGTGAGTTAGCAATAGCAAGAATACTTTTAAACAGTTTTCTAAAGGACGATTTCAGGGTTAAAATATACACGATTTTTCCCGTGAAGATCGTTGCTAAACTAGCTGAGAGGGTTGCTGACTGGGTGAATGAGATTTATTGATTGCTCATTGAGGTTTTTCCCTATGTGAAGAAGATTTGAAGAAGAGGGATAAGTCTACTTTCTAGGGGTTATAAATTTGCTAAAGAGAGATTGTTCTTGTGTTGAAGAGCGGTTTTTTATTCACTGTAGACGATTGTAAAGATGGGGAAGATGAATGCTCGTAACTGACCTGCTGAAGGGGCTTGTTCACATTTTGATGGAGAATAGCAAGATTTTAGCAGGCCAATAGAAATTGCTGCAAGCTTTTTTTCGATTTTTCGATAAACGTATTTTTAAGTATTTTAAGTTGCTTGTAAAAGTTAAAATGTATGCTTGCCTCTGGAGTGGTATTAGCTTGCTAGCAGCACCTATCTATCAGAGTGCTAAAATTTGAAACTCAATTTTCTGGGTAAGGAAGCGAGGTCAAGAGAGAAAAAAAGAGCTACTGTACAGATAGCTATGTAATCGAGAATGAACCTTTTCGATAGTAAAACCCCTGAGCTGTATTGTTATTCTGGTCTCTATTCTGCTCATTTCAAAGTCTAGGTGAACAATCAAAGCTTCATTCAGCTTCACAAAAGTTATCTGGATGCAATAAATGAAGAGCTTAAGTCTCCGGCTCTTCGAGGTATTTTTTATTGTCTGCAGTCCATTGTTTGCTCTCCTCTATTCGGAGGCAAGAACAAACTGCTTTGGTTTGTGAAAGGGGTCAAAGATATGAAAAAATTTACTAACATGAGGTAGAGAGGTTTCATAGAGAAGCTCTAATAACAATAATTTCAAGTGTTCGAGTGTACAAATGCACGGTTTACCACTCGTAGTGTGCAAAGCTTGCAAACTTAGCTATAGAAGCTGGTAAGAGTGGTTCGTGGGCTTCTTTACCAGTCAAAAGCCGGTCAGTTTAGTATCTTGGAGCTGTGTTTCAGGCCTTAATAAAGTGTTATGCTTTTATATTTTACTAAAAATTATAGCATCTAAAGGAGCTTTGGCCCAGAAATTTGTAGCCTAGTGGTTAGAGCACCTGCCTAATGACGGCAAAGCCAAAGTTTCGAGCCCCAACCCGAACCAAACTCAAGATGTGGGATTGCCCACTCAGGATGTGGGCAATTATTGGATGCAAAAATGAAATTCTGACTGCACACTTAGCGCAGATTACTGATGTGCTGATACACACATTATAGAAATGTGTAAAAAATGCGGATACCCAATCGCTCTATTGAGGAAGTTAGCGGGGTTTAAGGCAGTAAGTTACAAACAACTGAAATTGTTTTGCGCAGCTATGATAGAAAGCATAATGCTATATACATCTGAAGCCTGGGGGGCCTTCGTTACATGGAATTTAGGACCTTGGGATCGAACTTTAGTAGAAAGAATAAACTTTAGGATTTGTAAAGCCCTACTACAAGTACATAGCTATACCTATACCTTTATAATAGGTATAAGGAGGCAGGTGGTTTGATTGGTCGCTGACTCGCGGTATATTTATTTAAATCTACCTTATTTACAATTACTGTACGCCCGCTTCCACTCTGCGCACTCACCTTGTTGCTCTAACCCTCGGCCGCATTGTGCATTGGCATCGTGCACCCACCCCCCTGTTTAAGCCTATTTGCACTGAATTATATAATAAGCGTGTGGAGGCTCCCCCTCCGGAGCTAGGTGTTGGTTAGCGCGATTTGCCTACCGTTTTTGAGCACAGCTAAATTGGCTACTAGCTCTCGGGCTTTTTTGTCGGCTTCAGGACATTAAACTTGGTAGCAGAGCGCGGTTGGGCAAAGCCTAAGTTTCCACGCTGATAAACAACAATTACTGTGCAACCAGAGGCACGATGGAAGTCGACAACGCCATTCCACCGCAGCAGGACGAACAAGAAGATGATCGCGCGCTGCGTTTGGAGAAGTTGCGCTTTGAGAAATCCAGAAGAAAGGCAGCGCTAACTCGGTGCAAGAGCAAGCTATCATGGCTGCTACAGAAACGCGCTTCTGACGATGAAGTCCAAGAAGCCTGCGATAACCTGTCGGATCTGCATGATCAAGTCAGCACCATTCAGGAACAGCTTTACGAAGGCTACGTGAGCACAAAGGATGACGAGAGGCGACAGCGGCTGCTCGACGAGATGGAGGAGATGGAGCGCGACTACCAGGCTGCGATTCAACGCGTCGAATCTGCCAGGGGCCGTCAAGCGCAACGCGAACAAGAAGCGCCGCTTGCTGCGAGGGCAAGTGCCGAAGACGCTGCTGCAAACCAAGACGAAGCAGCTGGTGAGTTAGATAGACTTTCTGTTAGCGCTGCGTCCAGCAATGCGTCGCACCCCAAGGAGATCTCCAAGGACCTGTGGAAGATGTTAAAGCGTGTTGAAATCCCAACGTTCAGGGGAGACAAGCAGAGTTACGAGAACTGGAAGGCAGCTTTTGTGGCGTGCATTGATAGCGCCCCCGCTACGCCCGAGTTTAAGCTGCTACAACTCAGGCAGTACCTACCGGGTACAAGGCGAGGCATTGAAGGTCATTGAGCACTTGGGGCACTCAGGAACGGCATATGAGGCGGCCAAGGAAAGACTTGATAGAGAGTTCGGTGGAAAACGCCGGCAACTCGCCTTACACTTGGAGGAGTTGGATAACTTTCCTGCTGTGCGCTGCGGAAACACGAAAGATCTGAAAAGTTTTGCAAATTTGCTGGATATAGCCGTAATTAATTTAGAAGAGGCTTGAAAGGACACTGAGCTGCAAGATGGAATGCTGTATGTCAGACTGCAGAAGAAACTGCCCGAGCAAATGGTTTCCTACTATCGAAGGTGGATCTTTGAGCAACGGAAGCAGGAAAGTGTCAGGAATCTTCGGATGTGGGTGCTGCAAGAAGCGGAATTTCAGACCGAAGCGTTGGAAATCGTGCGGGGCATTGCCACGCCTCACCTAGAGAGCCAGAAGTCCATCCGCCACGGAGTGCGGGACCAGCGGTCGAAGACATTTCATAGCGCCGAGAAATAGAGTGAGAAAAAAGGGCAGTCGAAAGGTTGCACGGTGTGCCAAGGTGATCACGAGTTGTGGACCTGCAGTGAGTTCAAAAGGCTTCAGGTGAACAAGCGCTGGGAGGCTGCGCAGCGCTCGAAGGCCTGCTTCAGGTGCTTAGGCCAAGGTCACGTGAGCAGTAAGTGCAGGCGCGGCCGACAATGCGGCATCGACAGCTGCTCGAAATTCCATCATCGCTTGCTGCACGAGGACAAACACCAAGCCGAGCCGTCAGACGCCAAGCAGGACGAGGTCGCCGGGTCGAACAGTTCGAAACAAGCCGGTTCCGTGACGCTGCTGTCGGCCAGCAAGAGCGACGTCTCACTTCGAACAGTGCCAGTAGTCCTGAGACACGGGGCGCGGAAGCTGAAGGTGAACGCGCTGCTGGATGACGCCAGCACTAGGAGCTATATCAACGTCGGGATCGCGCAAGCGCTAGGACTGCAGGGAGCTCTCGAGAAGGTCGAGGTAGGCGTGATCAACGGTCACTCGGAGACGTTCATGACAGCCCCGATCAGCTTCACCGTGGAAAGTCTGGACGGTCGTGCATCCACCGAGCTCACCGCCTTCACTGCAGATCACGTGACGGGATCCCTCAAAGGCGTCAACTGGCGCAAGCTGGGGCAGAGGTGGCCGCATCTCCGGGACGTGCCGTTTCCCAAGCTCTGTGAACCAGCTGTTGTGGACCTACTGATCGGAGCGGATTACCCGGATTTTCACGTGTCCCTCGAAGAAGTTGTCGGACAGCCATGGGAGCCGAAGGCTCGCCTCACGCCGCTGGGGTGGACGTGCATCGGTCGCACAGAGCAGACGTTAAGCTCAAAAAGGCAGAGCACCCATTTCGCCACTACGTTCTTCAGCTGCGAAACCGAGAGCAGTCAGGTGTCCAGCATCCTCAGGCAGTTTTGGGAGATCGAGAACGTCGCGGAGGAGAACAGTCGAAATCCATTGACGTCTGACGAGGAGAAAGCCATCAGTCAAGCTAAGGCATCGCTGCAGTATAGTAATGGACGCTACCAGATCGGGATTCCCTGGAAGGAAAAACGTCTGTGTCCGAAAGACACTTTTCCGATGGCCTTGAAGCGGTTGAAGAACACCGAACAGCGACTGATGAAGGACATGCAGATTCGCAGACAGTATCAAGCCGTGATCGACAAGTACGTGCAGCAAGGCTATGTCCGGAAGGTTTCGCAAGCAGAGAACGAAGAACGCTGTTTTCTGCCACATTTCCCGGTGCTGCGGCCGGATAAGGCGACAACAAAAGTGCGGATTGTGTTCGACGCGTCAGCTGCCGCATTGAATGACCAGATCCTCCAGGGTCCCAAGCTGCAGCGCGACCTGGTTGAAGTTCTGCTTCGGTTCCGTCGATTTCCCATCGCGATCGCATGCGACGTCGCGGAGATGTACCTGCAAATTGAGATGGAGCCCAAGGACAGGCCGCTGCACAGTTTCCTGTGGCGGGATGCCGACGTCTGCAGGCCGCCGGATGTCTACGAGTTCAATCGAGTAGTGTTCGGAGTCGCGAGCTCGCCGTTCTTAGCACAATTTGTCATTCGCTCTCATGCCGAGAAACTGAAAAGCGAGCTACCGGAGGCGGCACAAACGGTGTTGCACTCAACATACATGGACGACAGTCTCGACTCAGCACCCAACGAGGCCGCCGCCTGCCGGTTGTACGAGCAGCTCAGCGAGCTATGGAGACGCGCCGGCATGCATGCACGCAAGTGGGTGTCGAACCCAAGAGCTGTGCTTAAGCAAGTGCCGCCGGATGATCGAGCAGCGGAGATGACCTTAGACAGCAGAGAACTCCCGAGCACCAAGACATTAGGTGTCACTTGGCAGAGTGAGCAAGACGAATTCACGTTTAAGCAAGAATCAGATGCGTTGCAGGTGACCACCAAGAGAAGTCCGTTGAAGAAGCTGGCGAGCGTCTTTGATCCGCTTGGTTTGATTTCTCCATTTGTCGTGCAAGCAAAAATGTTGATGCAGGAGCTGTGGCAGTGTGGTCTTGATTGGGACGAAACGCTGAATGCGGACCTCTTAGCGAGAGCGAGCGATTGGTGCAGAGACCTGAGACACCTGAGTGAGATCCGACTACCGAGGGCGCTGGAAGAGGCAGAGGCAGAAAATTGCAGCCTGCACGTGTTTGTGGATGCGTCGGAGAAAGCGTACGGCGCTGTGTGCTACTGGAGAAGTGAAACAGCTAACGGCGATAGGTCAGTTCGGCTTGTTACCTCGAAGACACGGGTTGCTCCAATCACAACCATGAGCACGCCGAGATTAGAACTTATGGCTGCAGTCCTGGGAGTGCAACTGGCAAGTAAGGTGGCGAAGGCGCTGCAGGTGCAGCTGAACGACGCAGTTTTCTGGTCCGACAGCGTGAACGTGCTGTATTGGGTTCGAGGACGAGGCAGGCTGTTCAAGTCCTTCGTGGCGTCTCGAATAGGCGAGATTCAAGTTGCAACAGAGCCGAACCAGTGGAGACACGTGCCGACGGACGTGAATCCTGCCGACCTTCTTTCTCGAGGACTGTCAATCAAAGCCTTGGCAGTCAGCCAGCTGTGGTGGCATGGACCGCCTTTTCTTCTAGAAGATGCAGCAAACTGGCCGGAGAACAAAGTGCACGTTCCAGAGAATTCGGAAGAGAGGCGCACAAGCAAGAACACCATTGAGCAATCATCGTCTGGTGCAGGCCATAGATCGTACATCACCCGACCGCACGACGAAGTCGACACTCGACTACGCCCAGAGTGTTTCTCCAGCTGGATCAGAGCGGTTCGTATCCACGCTTGGGTGGCCAGGTTCGTCAACAATTGTCGGTTGATGAAGGAGCACAGAGAGACGGGCGAATTGTCAACTGCAGAGATAGAAGCAGCCGAGTTCAAGATCATTCAGCAGGTTCAGCAAGAAGCGTTTAGTGACGAACTCGACTGTTTGCGGACAGGAAAGCAGTTGCCGTGCCGCAGTCCGATCATCAGCCTGAACCCGAAACTCGACGGAAACGACCTGCTGCGCGCTGACGGGAGGCTGAAATTCGCCGATGTGCTGCCGTACAGCGCCCGCTTTCCTATCATCCTCCCGAGATCGCACCGCGTGACTGAGCTCATTGTGAAACATCACCACGAAAAAGTGCAGCATCTGGGCACCAATCAAACGCTGGTGGCGCTGTCAAATCGGTTTTGGGTCGTCGCTGCTCGAGAGGCCATCAAGTCGTGGGAGGCGAAGTGCGCAGAGTGTCGCAGACGGAAAGCGCGGCCAGCGAACCAGATCATGGCGCCGCTGCCGTCCTGTCGATTCCAGGAGCCGTTTCGCGCGTTTGCTCGAGTTGCCGTGGACTTCGCCGGCCCGTTCATCACCAAGCAGGGTCGTGGAAAGGCTCGGCAGAAGAGATACTTGTCGTTGTTTACCTGCCTAGCGACACGAGCCGTCCATCTGGAAGTGGCGTTTGGTCTGGACACCGATTCGTTTCTACGGGCCCTGCACCGGATGACGAGTCGGCGCGGACAGCCAATCGAAGTGTTTTCGGACAACGGCACAAACTTCGTCGGAGCGGTGCGCGAACTTCAGGAACTGGTCAACGCGTTGGACACTAAGAAGCTGCAGCAACAGACAGCCTACCAGCAGATGCGATGGCACTTCAATCCTCCCGCTGCCCCGCACTTCGGCGGCGCGCCTGAAATAATGATAAAGGCGGCAAAGAAGGCTATTTGGAATACGTTGAAGGAGGCGGACGTCACGGACGAGGAGCTGCTGAGTGCCGTTGCTGGAGCGGAAGCGCTGTTAAATTCGAGACCACTGACCTATCAATCGGCCCATCCGAGCGACGACGTTCCGCTGACGCCAAACCACTTTCTCATCGGTCAAGGCGGTGGTAAGTTTGCTCCGGAGGTGGACGTGGACATCGCGCGCAGCCCTTCAAGAAGATGGCGACACGTACAGCAGCTGGTGTCGCAGGTCTGGTGGCGGTGGTTGCGCGAGTGGCTGCCGGGGCTCGCGCCGCGCAGCAAGTGGCGTCGAGAGCTTCCTGATTTACAGCCCGGAGACGTGGCGCTGCTCGTGAGTCCGGACTCGCCTCGAGGTCATTAGCCGCTGGCTCGCGTGTTGGAGACGATTCGCGGCCCCGACGGTCACGTGAGAGTCGCCACGATCCGAGTCGGTGACCGCACAATGACGCGACCAATAACTAAGTTGTGCCCGATTTCAGCTGGCTGAAGTTTTTCTTGAACTGAGATGTGGAGAATCGTTGGGCTGTCAATTGAGTGCGAGATTGCAGTCTATTGTGAGTCGTATTGTTTATTGTTCCGTACGTTGTTTTTGTGTTTTGCATCGCGGTGTGTGTTTTTTTGTTTTCTTTGTTTTAGGCTGCGGTGTTGTTTCTTCTTAGAGCGTTGCATGTCGGTTTAATTTTATTTTTGGCATGCTGTTTAGGTAAGGTAGCGTTAAGATGCGCTTTCTAAATAGTTTTTCTTTTTTTTTCATTCGTCAGCCTTTTTGCTGTTTCGAATTGTTCGTTGGCAACTCTAGAGTAGGAACGTATCATGCGTGTAAGCGGATTACTGCGTGAGCGGAGCGTTGCGTAGGTTTTTTTGTTTCAGGTGTGACGCGTACTGGCTGTTTTAGAGTTGAGCGTTGGTTACGAGGTTGGAGTAGACTTGAGATTTAATTAAAATCCATCATTTCATTCAAATGTCAGTTATTTTTTTCTCCAGATAACAGGTGTTCGGACTATTTTGGTGACGGTATTTCATTTGTTTGCTCTAATTTTCAGTTGAAGAAAATCGCGTCATTAATATTCATTTGCGAATTTTTTGATCCATATTTGTTATAATCCTTTGTTCCGCATCCCACGCGCACGTATGCTCGTACTCTAAGTAATTGCGCCGGTAGGTGTTAGCATTGTTTGTCGTTAGGTTTAGTTCCGCGCAGGTTGCTGTTGATTCGACGTTCGTTCAAAGATTCTGTCATCGAGTAGCTTTTGTCATTGTGATGTCAAGGTGGGGGGAATGTTCGGGAGGCAGGTGGTGTTGCGTATTCGTACTATTAAGTTTATTGACTTGAACGCGCAGCAGTCTATGTCCCTTCCCTTGACAGCGCCTATTATTTTTATAAGCCAAGTCAGCAAAATAAAAAGTAGACAATACCGACGAGCCCAGCTAGCAAGGGCATCAGATATCATAATAATTTGAACTCGTTGTCTTATTGATCCACAACATGGCGTCGCGACGCGGGAGAGCAACCTCAGCGTCACCTTCAAGGGGAATCACCTTGCCGATAACAGAGATGCCTAAGATCGACATCCGTTCAGTGCCAAAGTTCGACTTAGAGTCGCAGAGAAACTTGTTTTCTCAATAGCTGCAGACATGGCAAAGTTTCGAGATCATCTCAGGACTGGCTGACTTAAGGGAGAGTGCTCAGAAGAAACGACTACGACTATGCGCTCTACAAACTGCTCTTAGCCTAGAAACTCTGAAAGTCGTCGAGAATCTACCGAACTTGACCGAGAAGACGAAAAATGACCCAGACAATATCCTGGAAGCACTCGAATCCTTCATCACGGGTGAGAGAAACGAAACTTTCGAACGTAGAGAATTTTGGCAACGCAACCAACAGGCTGACGAATCTTTCAGCAACTGGTTCCTGACACTGAAAGAAATCGCTAGCAGGTGTAATTTCTCTAGGTGTTGTGCCAACTGCGAGGCCTATCAGTTACGAGATCGAATTGTGACTGGACATCGAGATAGCAAAGTAGTCGAGCGACTATTAGAAGAAGGGAACAACCTGACGTTAGAAAAAGCCAAGCAGATATGCGAATCAGCTGAGTCTTCAAAGAAGAAGTGCGCAATCATGACAGGCGAACAAGATATTTCAGCCATACGAGGCCAATCAGCATATCGAAGGAGTAAATCAACTGCAACGCGTCCAGCAGCTGACTGCTCTGACAAAACGAAACCTAAGAAAACACCAAACGGAAGTAGACCGTGCAAGTTTTGCGGGCGCCTACATGAACACAAAAAGGAAAAGTGCCCAGCCTGGAAAAAGACTTGCGCAAAATGCGGCAAAGCCAATCACTTCGCCAAGCAATGCACATCGACGAAGACAGGAAGAATAAGCACAGTTGATTCGGAGTTAGGAGCGATATTATCAGCTACTGAAAACCAGCTCCAATTGGTGAAAATCCAAGTAAAGTGCCAATCTACATGGACCACAATAGACTTTCTACCTGACACAGGGGCCAGCATCAACGCCATTTCTGAGAAGGAGCTTCAGCTAATCGGTGAAGAACCGGAGAACCTATTGGACAGCGAAATTCGACCAAAATCAGTAGATGGACGTGAATTAGCGAACCTCGAGAGCCTAATAGTTGAGATGCGCATGGGAGCGACGACGGCAAGGTGCGAAGTATTCGTGCTTCGCAACATCAGACATCCCGTCATTTCCCGACAGACCTGTAAGAAACTGCGCTTGATTCATCCCGACTTCCCGAAACCGCTTCCGCTAGAGGACAAACAAGACATCACAGCTGTCTCTAGTGAAATCCATCCTGACAACACTCTAAAAGACCGGCTGATATCAGAGTTCTCCGATATATTCAGTGGCAAAGTAACCCCAATGCCTGGTGAGAAGTTCACGATTAGGCTGAGAAAAGACGCCGTCCCATTCTCTGTGACCACACCAAGACGAATTGCAGAACCATTAAAACTAAAGCTGAAGGAAGAACTAGACGAACTAGAGGCACAAAACATAATAGTAAAGGTAACAGAGCCAACTGATTGGTGCGCTCCTATTACAGTACAACCGAAAAAGAACTCCAATAAGATCCGCCTGTGCGTAGACCTGCGAAACTTGAATAAGTTCGTGATGCGAGAAAGGTACCAGAGTAACACACCATTCGAAGTCGTGTCCAGACTACCATCAAGTGCTAAATACTACACCACCGTGGATGCACTCAAAGGCTACCACCAGATACCACTCGACCAGGATTCTCAGAAGCTCACGACTTTTATAACGCCATTTGGGAGATATATGTACATTAGAGCACCATTTGGCATCAGTTCAATATTTGAACACTACAACCGCAGGATTGATGAAGCACTGCAAGGAATGCAACACACTAATCACGTAGTTGATGACATAATTCTTGCTCATGCCGATAAGAAGGAACACCTTCGCGCCGTTCGGAAGTTCTTGTCCAGATGCAGAGAATTTGGGATCGCATCGAATTCGCAAAAGTTCAAGGTTGCAGAGCAATCTGTTACGTTTGCAGGATTTAAACTCAGTCCTGGAGGATACTCGATAGACCCCGAAATTACCAAAGCTATTAGTGAGTTCCCACAACCGAACAACACAACGGATATCAGAGCATGGTTTGGTCTCGTAAACCAGATTGGTTCGTTCAATGAGAGGATTGCAGAGCTCGCTCAGCCACTGCGGGAGCTACTTAAGAAGAATAGAGAATTTCTATGGAGTGATCTGCACCATAAAGCATTCGAAGAGATGAGACAGAAGCTCTCAGAAGTACCGATATTAGCATATTATGATGCGAACCGCCCTACTGCACTGCACACAGACGCCTCTAGATTAAAAGGTCTGGGATTTCTCCTAAAGCAGATGCAAAAAGACGGCAAATGGCAAGTTGTACAAGCGGGATCCAGGTTCCTATCCGATGCCGAACAGAGATATGCTATGATTGAGCTCGAGTTGTTGGGGATCGCGTGGGCCGCCAAGAAATGCCGACTATTTTTAGAGGGCCTACCGAAATTTGAAATTGTCACGGATCATAAACCTCTGGAACCAATTCTCAACAGATACACTCTAGACCAAATAGAAAACACACGACTGCAGCGACTGAGACAGAAATTGGATGTCTTTAACTATAGTGTCAGATGGATCAAAGGCAAAGACAACGAAGACGCTGACGCGCTGTCAAGAGCACCAGTGCAGAAAGCTTGTCCAGAAGACGAAATCTTAGAACATAGTGACACTGACATCGATAGCATCGCAGGCGAAGCCCTGGATTACATTTCGATACTCTCCATTCCCGACAAAGAAGTCTTCGATGCAGCTGAAAAGGATCCGGTGATAAGAGACTTGAAAGCACTTGTTGAAAATGGCTTTCCAAATGAGAAAAACCAGCTACCGGATAATCTGCGACCTTACTGGAACATGCGGGATCAGCTGTCGATAGACGGAGGATTTCTATTGTGCGGGCGACGAATAGTCATCCCAAAGTCACTAAGAAGAGAAACTCTGGACAAACTGAAGCTCATGCATCAAGGAGCTGTAAAGATGAAACAGCGAGCCAAAGATAGCTTCTACTGGCCCGGAATAAATAACGAAATTGAGCAGGCAGCAAAGGAATACAGATAATAATGGAGCGCGCTCAGAACTCGGGAGATTGCCACTCCTGTACAACATCCAAAAGAGAACCATTTCATACTGGTCTTCACTGGCGAAGCGTCCAGATTCCATAATTTCGAGATTAGTCAGCGATCCCGCATACAAAGATGTAGGGATAAGATTAAAAATGAATAGTGATGTTTTGCGAAACACCAACATGGGAGCTAGCATTAGGAAAAATTTCAAAACACACAAAGAAAACTTCGAGACTCAATTTATGACACACTGGAAACAAAAAACTCAAAACTCTGCCAAGTTAGGGCACTTCTATTATACCTTTAAAAGCTTTAACACTCCTGAGAGATATTTGGAATTCTTAGACCCGGAGTCAAGGAAGCTTTTTTTCAACTTTTAGACTAGGAAACCATAGGTTAGCCTGTGAAACCATGAGATCAGTGAGACCAAAAGTTCCGTACGAAAACAGAATTTGCCCAAAGTGCCACTGCGAAGTAGAGAATGAGATACACTTTATGCTTAAATGCACCTGGGAGGAATACCAATTAACTCGAAAAGCGTTCATAGAAAATGTTGCTAAAAATATGCAGAACTTTAGCTTTCTGACAGATGAGGATAAAGTATTCTATCTGATGACACAGGAAGACAAAACTTTAACGAAGGAGCTAGTAGAATTCATTACAGGGATGAGTAAAATTAGAAATATATAGCTAATACCACTGCTCTGAATACCTACTGAAGTATTGCGTTGTAGATTTTACAATCCCAAATATTTATCGTTGTTGTCTGTCCGCCCATAAATAATCGCTCTGTATTGTCGTGTTATTTCTTCATTTTTTCTCGTTCGTTCTTTCATACAAATAAAAATAATAAAAAATCAGCACCTTTTTGCGTGCGCTAATAATAATAATAATAATAATACTAGCCAGTCTTTCTCTTAACATCTTAGTTCACTCCTGCAGTGAGAAAACAGGCCCCAACTTGTTCGCAAGAATATTCGCAAGCCAATATTGTGGCTTTAATCCCTGTACTGGCTGAAATTCAAAGCCCACTGGTTTTCTTTCATCAGTCACGCGAGTCTGGTTAAGCGTAGGGCGTGACTCAACCATGAAGTAGCTGTGCTTAGCTAGGAGATAACAACAAAATAAAGAAATGAAATACTTACTGGCTGTGCTGCTCGGAAAATTTCTCTAAGGGTTGCTGTTCTCGAAGCATTATATAGTTTTTCGACTGGAGAACCTTGACGAATTTTCAATTCCAGAGTCTACGTTTCACTGAGGTAAAATTCGCACGCTGCCATGCCTCATTGCTGCAAAAGCCTCTTCTTTACTACCCCACCTCCGAATTTCGAATCTATTGTTCATACCAGAGCATGTTAGAGCAAGAAAATGAGCTGAACAAAAAAGACCCAGTCCTACTGTCCCACCCACAAACTCCTGCACAACCAACCCCCTCCTTTCTGAAGGCCTAAGCCATATATGCAGATTCAAAATGTTCTTCTGCAGATTTTCCTATTTGCAAATTCGTCAAATTCCTGGGAACACGCAGGTGAGTAATACTATATAAACCACAAATTTATTTTTCCCACTTGTCTCGCTTTCGTACGAGCAAGTAACAAAGATAGTTTATCTGTAGAGACAAAATTTTTAGTGCTCTGTCACAAAGTCGCATCCTGAGATATGACCTGACTCCGGCCACAGAGCCAATGAAGACTAGTATAAATAGTCCTAGATTTAGAAACCCAGTCCTACATATATTATTGGATCTAGATTTCCTTGACTAGTAAATATTAGCAGCCAGTCTTTTTTTCACAGTTGACTCGTCGCTTGTCACATAAACATTGGACGATTTGTCTGAAATTTTTGCAAAATAAATCAATCGACTAATACGCACGCATCCCTAAAGATTTCGTTTTTGGCACGTAAGCAAAAACAACGTTGAAATTTCATCAGTTGAAACCACGGAACTGTGGCTGAAAAACTGCAGTTAGACAAGGATTTGAAAATGGACATAAACACAAATAGACAACAAAGAAATATAGACTACAGAGACATATAGACTGCAGAGACATATAGACTACAGAGACATATAGACTGCAGAGAGATATAGACTACATCGTAATAAAGATTACACGAGAAGACCTTCTTCCCAAAGCTAATCCTCGTTAGCGCTTGGAATTGCAGCAGACCTGTTTTTTAAATTAAAAACCTCAGAGCAGCCACATTCGGATTTTGCTGATTACCGTTTTGTATTTGGCTAACTTGATTAGTTCAACATTTTCTTGTACCATTAGAAAACGACATGCATCCTCCTCTGTTAGCAAGTTTAAGTTAGGTACTTCGTTGGATATCTCCATGAAGGTTTCTTGACGAAGTTTGCTTGCAGACATTTTTCGTGCGCGAAGGTTGCTTGACAAAGTTTGCTTAACGAAGGTTGCTTGACGAAGGTTACTTGACGAAGGTTGCTTGACGAAGGTTGCTTGACGAAGTTTTCTTGACGAAGGTTACTTGACGAAGGTTGCTTGAAGAATGTTACTTGACGAAGTTTACTTTACGAAGGTTGCTTGACGAAGGTTGCTTGACGAAAGTTGCTTGACGAAGGTTACTTGACGAAGGTTACTTTACGAAGGTTACTTGACGAAGGTTACTTTACGAAAGTTGCTTGACGAAGGTTGCTTGACGAAGGTTACTTTACGAAAGTTGCTTGACGAAGGTTGCTTGACGAAGGTTACTTGACGAAGGTTGCTTGACGAAGGTTGCTTGAAGAATGTTACTTGACGAAAGCTGCTTGACGTAAGTTGCTTGACGAAGGTTACTTGACGAAGGTTACTTGACGAAGGTTGCTTGACGAAGGTTGCTTGAAGAAGGTTACTTGACGAAATTTGCTTGACGAAGGTTGCTTGACGAAGGTTACTTTACGAAAGTTGCTTGACGAAGGTTGCTTGACGAAGGTTACTTGACGAAGGTTACTTTACGAAGGTTGCTTGACGAAGGTTACTTGACGAAGGTTGCTTGACGAAGGTTACTTGACGAAGGTTACTTTACGAAAGTTGCTTGACGAAGGTTGCTTGACGAAGGTTACTTGACGAAGGTTACTTTACGAAGGTTGCTTGACGAAGGTTGCTTGACGAAAGTTACTTTACGAAGTTTGCTTGCAGGAAGTTTGCTTGCTGAACCTTAGCTTGACGAAAGTTTCTTGCCAAAGTTTGCTAATTGAACTCAAACAGGCAGGCAAACTCGGCTTCCCGCAGCATTTTCATATTCTTTTGTGAGTTTAGTTACAGACTGATCAAGCGGCTTGACAATGTAGAGTGAAGAAACGCTTATAAGATAATTATTAGTTTAAATAGTATGTGATATTGGAACTAACTATGAAAACACCCTGTAGGACAGGGCCAACAGTTAATGAGGCAGGCACCAAACTCCCTGGCTGAAGAAATATGCACACTAACCAAGCATGATGGAGCAGTTATTGTCACTGTGCAAGCCTGCGGGGCCTGTTTTGATGCATGATATAAATTGAACCCTCTGGGATAGCCACTGGCGCGACTGGCGGGTCATTCCAGAAATTTAAAACCAGTAAAAATGGTTGCTTTTAAAATAAATCTATTTCAGGTGTAATCACATTCAGGCAAGGTTTACAGCTTAGTCCATGGATGAAGGAAAAGAAAAGATTGCTCATCTAAAACTGCGTCTGTGGCCAAAGCTGTCCTCAGATTTGGGATATTCCCCCCCATAAATTCTATTGGATAGTGACATTTAAAAATATGCCCCCTCATGAGTTTTACCAGTTGGAACTTTAGTTGGGAAATTCCATTCCTTCTCTCGAGTAAACACAGTTAGCGCTACGAAAGTCGTGACTGGAATTCCCAAACTAAAGCTCCAGCCAGTAAAATTCATGAGGGGGACATATTTTTAAATTTCACTATCCAATAGAATTTATGGGGGGGGAATATCCCAAATCTGACGACAGCTTTGGCCACAGACGCAGTTTTAGACAAGCAATCCTTTCTTTTCCTTCATCTATGGCTTAGTCCAATTCCTTCACTGATCATGTACGAGCGTAACTAAAAATCGTTTCAACTGTAACTAATAACTTCAAGATTAAAATCCTTATATTGATTGGAACTTGGTAGTCATCAGAATCAAACATTGGGCAAAGAGAACAATTAACTGGGCAATATGTAATATTTTCGGGGGTTTTCTGAGATTTCAGTTAATAGACAAAACAAAATTAGCGCGCAGCAATACGATTTTCACCCTAGTTGAAATTTACGTGCGTGACAATCGAATTGCTGCACGCTGTTTTGTTTTGTCTGTGGTAAAATTGCCATTTCTCTTTATTTTTGGCTAGACCATACGACAATGGGAGATTATACACACGTATACATATACATATTTCTCAGTATAGACTTATTGTCACTATCATTTAGCATAATCGACTAGAACTTTTCTGATTCGCTGCTGAGACATCGTTAAACAATTGGCGTTAAACAATCAATCTTTGACTGAAGCGTTGTTAGTATGGTAAACCATAGTAACAATGGTAGATTGTATAGTCTGTGGCTGAGCCACGGACTATACAAGTGCATTGTAGTTACACTTTCACTCCAAAGGCTTTCATTATTCCACACTTTTGTGGCCATTATTCCACACTTTTCAAATGCGATTAATCCACAATTTTCGTCTTGACCATAGCCCATACGGCGCAGTAAAGGCTCTATATGTTGCCTACAGAAGCTACTTGGACCAGAAACGGAGAAGCTTTTAATAAGACTGTTCATTTCTTGTCGCTCTAGACATAATAAGAGACGCGTTTTTGTGGCTTCCTACTCCTGCGAGCGAAATGCCGGCGCTTATCAATTGGAAAAATCTACCAGTCGACGCTCCAAACGGTGTCAAGATGGTCGAGCTGCAGCTTCTGTCGGGGATAAGCATGCATGGAAATGATGATGAGAATCATGAACAGGCCCTAAGAGATTTCATTGAGTTGATAACGACCAAGGCTTTCGTGAAGTTCCTCCTTGAGACAACCGAGGAGTCGCCTGTGACGATGGAGGTGTGGAAATTGAATGAGTTCTACTATAATACAATGCATATTACATATTGGTATTAATTATAATAAATATTTATGTATCTCAGTTCCTGATATCATTTCTCGTGCATGTTTAATTGCACAAATATGATCGCTGACTGTTTTGTCTATGGCAGCCAACTGCTAACAGTATGGAATAATGGTCAAAATGAAACTTCCTTGCGTCTGAGGGAAAGGGTAAATACAATTTGATAGAAGCACGGCTTGCAAGTGCAACAACGCCTTAGGACCAGGGTCAGACAGCCTAGTGTTTCTACTCAGTTTCCATCTAGGGTGCGAAGCGGTCCGGTATCTTCCGAGTTCGCTCACTGCGACGCGGCGGCTCTGTCAGATCGGCTTGCGGGCCTTGGGGCTGGGTCCGTTGTCGATCAGTGGGTTCCGGCAGTCCCGGGCCTCCGCCTTCCTCCTCATTCACGAGCCGGGGAGCGAGCTGGTTGTAGCTGACGAGCCGCAGCTTATCATCGCTTAGAAGCCACGCAGTGTTCCGTCCTTGTGTCATGACGAACTCGGCCTTAACCGATGGAGCGTCCGCGTTGGCCTTGTAGCTCACAGTGTCGCCCTGCTGAAAGGCGGACACAACAGGGACACGCAGTTGGCGACCGAACACGAGCTCTGCCGGTGTCTTGGTGCGCGACTTGGACGAATTGCGATGATGCAGGAGTACTTTCTGCAAAAATGCGGAGAAATCAGAATGCGTTAGCCGCTGGGTCCAGGCCTGCAAAGCTCTCTTCACCGTCTGCACAGCTCTTTCCGCGGCTCCATTCGACTGCCGAGAGTAAGGAGGCGTTTCCATCTTCCGCGCTCCGTTTGCATTCAGCCAGGACGCCAGCTCTTCCGATATGAATTCTGCTCCGTTGTCGGAAACCACCACCTCAGGGACGCCAAAGCGAGTAAAAATTGTTCTTAAACATTTGATGACATTGCTGGCAGATCTGTTCGGCGAGGGAAATGCCTCGATCCACCCTGAAAACGCGATCAGAATGTTCCCAGCTTCGGGTACAAAGACCCAGTCTATGTGGATCCTTTCGAATGGACGCTCAGCAGGTGCCTGGACTTGAGCAGGCGTGGTCTCAGATGGCTGCATGCACCGCATTGGTGCACAAACTGCTCCACATCCTTGTGCATTACAGGCCACCAACATGTTAGTGCAAGAAGGTTGTACGTGGCGCTCGCGCCCGAGTGCGTGTCATGGACAGCGCTAAAGGCTTCCTTCCGTAAGCGTGGGGGTATAAACATTCGGCGACGCATATAGAGTAATCCGTTTTCCACTGTTAAACACTCGGAGATCTTCTTAAAAGGCAATTCGGCTTCTGAACAGTGCCTCCAATCGCCCGACCGAATACGACGCAGAATCCTCTGCATAAAGGAATCCGTGGCCAGTTCAGAAGCGATGCGTCGGGAATCTATGGTTGGCAATTCAAAAGACACGCAGTTGGCTCGTTTCAGGGCATTCGGGAGTCTCCGTCGTAAACTGAAGTCGCGACAAGGCGTCGGATCTTGGTTCCTGGGATATATTCGATATGAAAGTCAAATTCCATCAGAAACAGGGCCCATCGACTGATCCTAGCGGAAGTGCTGAGGGGGGATGCTGCCCCCGTATAGCCGGAGTAGTGGCTGATGGTCCGTCTGTATTGTGAACTTACGACCTTGCAGATAGTGTTTCAAGCGGGTCACAGCCCAAACGACAGCCAGAGCTTCCCTTTCTATGTTGGAGTAGTTCTCTTCTGCTTTCTACAGGGTCCTGGAGATGTAAATCATGGGATGGCCATCTTGCGTTAGGACGCCAGAAAGGGCTCCTTTTGACGCATCAGTGGTGAGGGTGGCCTCCTTGTCAAGACTGTAGGGCTGGACTATTGGCTGCGAGGAAATCTCTTTCTTGAGGCTCTCAAAAGCCTGCGCGCACTCTTCCGACCAAAAAAATGATGAATCCGATCTCCGCAGCTTGTTTAGCGGAGCCACCTTTGACGAAAAGTCGGGAATCAAGCGCCCAAAGAAGTTCACGAGTCCAAGGAACTGCTCGACTTCTTTCTTGCACTTCGGCGGAGCTATGTGGCAGATTTTTTCAACCAGCCGATCGTCAGGCCAGATTCCGGCTGCCGAAATTTTGAAACCGAGGAATGTGATCTCATCGCTCGTGTTAATGCACTTGCCTTCATTGATTGTGACTTTTTTCTCCGCAAGCCGGGTCTTGACCGCCTTAAGTAGTTTGCTGAGAGCGTCAGAATTCTCGGCAAAAACCAGAACATCGTCTTGATAGATAAGAATTCCTTTTAGATCAGCTAAGATGTTCTCCATCGCCCGCTGAAAGATAAACGAAGCGTTCTTCATTCCCATCTGCAGTCGCGTGACACGGTAAAGTACTCGCGATGTGTTGATGGTCGACAGTTCTTGTGCGTCCTCGTCAAGCGCGATCTGCCAGTATGCAGAACGCAAGTCAACCTTGGCGAATTTCTTCGCATTTTTAAGTTTGGAAAACAGGTGTTCAATTGAAGGTATGGGATATGATTCAGACTTTATCTTGGAGTTCACGTGTACTTTGTAGTCCGCGCACATGCGAAGAGAGCCATCAGATTTTTTAACCCATACAACTGGCGAAGCGTTACTCACGGGTCCCTCAATCGGTTCGATAATGCCAAGCTGCTGAAGTCGGTCGAGTTCCGCATTGATCTTGTCCTCTAGTGCTAGTGGGACTGGCCGAGCTCTGCAAAACTGAGCCTTGGCTCCGTCGATCAGCTCCATACGAGCCTTAATGCCTTTGATGGTTGGCAGCGTCTCCGCAGCCGGCGAGTCTGTTGTCACGCTTGCGTTGAAAAGTGCCTCTGCTTCTAGGAGGTCACGTCCAAGAAGGCCGAAAGGTTTTTCCGACGAGACCACAATGAGTTCCGCCGGGTAGATCCGACCTCGCATTTCAATGGTAGCAGAGAGCTTCCCCAGTGTCTTCATCGCGTGCCCGTCGTAGGCCTCAAGTCTGCGGTGGCACTTAGCAAGCGTTGGGCTGGCAAGAGACTTCCAGAGGCTGCTCGAAAGAACTGAGACGGATGCGTCTGTGTCCAGCTGCATGGGAACCTTTGTCCCATTTAAGAGTATTTCTTCAGACGCTTCAGCAATGGCGTGCACCGCATCCAAGTTCGTGAGATGTAGGACCTCCGTTGTGGTATCCTCCTCAGAATCACCAGGCCGCACCTCTGAGTGGTGCACAGATTTTCCACTACCTGAGCGGCAAACCGATGCGAAATGATTGCGCTTGTGGCATTTAGAGCACTCTTTGCCATAAGCAGGGCACTTGCCGGCCAAGTGGGACTTGCCGCAGAACTTGCAGTTGTCAATGCGCCGGCCACTGGCGGAACCATGCCGATCATCTTTGGTGTAGTGGACAAGGCCGTCGGCTGGAGATTCTCGTGGCTGTGGCCGACTCGACGGTTGACTAGAACCGTGGACAAACGATGCGACTTGCTCGATGTTTCTTACCAGGTCTACGATCTCAGTAATAGAGAGCTCCTTGGTCGCTTCACCCGTAGCAGTCTGCATCGCGCGCAGCACTCGTCTCTGGCCATCAGGATCGCTCATTCCTGCGATAAGGGTCAATCGAATCAATTCGTCCTCCGGGCTCTCACAAGTCTTTAATTTGTCGAATTCGCAATGGACTGCTGCCTTTCGAAGGCGAGTTAAAAAGTCTGAAATGAGCTCGTTGGCGGCCTGCCGTAGGTTAAAAAAAGTCGTACGCTCAGCAACGACGAGACGCTTCTTGGGTTGCAGGTAGTTAGTGATGGCTGTCTCCAACTGGTCAAATGAAAGCGTCTCCACATCCTTTGGAGCCACAATGTGAGTCAATTTGTCAAGAGTCGTCAGTCCACACATTGCCAGAAAATTGCCGGCTATTGCTCTGGTTGTCGCTGAATCTTTCCACTTCTTGGAGCGCGCAAGAGCTTTAGCCAGATTAGTGCGCGGTCTGCATCAGCGAGGTCCAAATGGTCGAGCCGCGACGCCATTGTGATAACTCGTGTAATTCGTATGATCAGGCAACTAGTCTCGCAAACTCTTTTATTCTCGATGAAACATTCTTGACAAAAGCTAGGGGGGGGGAGAAACGTGACTTACTGCATTAGAAATAGGTGGGTTGGTTCATAGACAAAACTGCAGACGATCGTAGGCGTTTCAATAATCATAACACTATCGCTTTTGACGCTCTAGATAAGACTTTAGACATTCAAAATAAAACTGCATAGGATCGCAAGCAAGGCCAGGCTAGCTACGGCCAGAGCAAGCCCAGTCTTGGCTGCAGGGATGGCTTGGCCATAGACTAAAAAATGGAATATCAAAATGAGAATAAGACGCTCAATATGAGACCGGGAGTGAACGTAATTTTTTTGCTTTTTGGCAGTCACCATACAAACAGCTAAGGAGAAATTAGGCAATACACAAGAAGCAGAAAAGCATATCGAAATGCTTAGTCCATCAATGAAGTCAGCCTGGTGGACTGCGCTAGAAGGCTATTCGATTTAAGCAACCAAGGGGGTGAAATGCAAGGGGTCAGATGCAACCCAAGGCGTGAAGAAAGAGAGCTGGCTGAGGGTCAGAAGGTTAGAGCGGTATCTGAAGGCTTTCACACTCAGTCTCATATTGAGCGTCTTATTCTCATTTTGATATTCCATTTTTTAGTCTATGGCCAAGCCATCTCTGCAGCCAAGACTGGGCTTGCTCTTGCCGTGGCTAGTCTGGCCTTGCTTGCGATCCTATGCAGTCTTATTTTGAATGTCTAAAGTCTTATCTAGAGCGTCAAAAGCGATACTATTTCTCCATTAACTAAAATTCTCAACTTCTGATAGCTTCATTTTGCAAATTTTCAACCTGGGGTTAGAAATTGCATTTCAAACAATGACCGGTCATTATCTGGATGACATTGTCTAGAAGTAAAATACCATAGACTTTTAGCAGTGATTGAATTGGCTCGACAGAAATTTCTTAGAGCTCATTAAGGTGGTAATCCAGAATACACTTACTTAAGCTATCGGGGCTGCTTTGTGTTAGCAAAAATTCTATATTATGGCACGCCAGAGCGGGCCGAAACGAGGGTGAAACCAACGATTTTTGCCCGCGACCGATGTCTATGGCCAAAACGTATGCTTTGACAAAAAGAAGCGATAAAACAAGGAGAATTTTCCAGAAACACAGATTCCGCAATTAATTAAATTTATTTTACGAGCGAGCTAAAACTAACTATACTGTACGCATAAATAGTTAAAGTCGCTTGTATGAGTTTTTGCCATAGACATTCACAGCGGGCGCGACAGCGGGCACGAAATGAAGTCAATGCATTGAAATTAATACGTTTTTGCCATAGACAGTTGCAGCGGGCGCATAATTTCATTTCGTGCCCGCTGCTGGGGCTGGCTCTGCTATGCCATAATAATAATATGGATAGGCTGCTACGGGCAGAAATGAGCTACTCGGCCTCGGCGCTACGCGCTAAGCAGCCCCCTAAGCAGCCTATCCATATTGTTATATTCTATAAAGGTCGTAAAAATAAGTTAACTATGGCTGTGAGTAATAAAAAAGCTCAAAAGTAAATCATAAGACATAAATGTGTAAAATAACCCTATTACTATTCATAAGCTAAAGGCATGCATTCGCCCCACTTAACGAGCGAATATTTCGTCTTGCAAGCATAATACGCTCGTAAAATATCGATGTACGAGTAAAAAAGATAGTACAGACAAAAAAATTCATAACCTAAACTTGTGAAGCAAACTTCGCCAAGCAAACTTCGTCCAGCAACCTTTGTCAAGAAACCTTCGTCAAGCCAACCTCATCAAGCAACCTTGCGTCAAGCAAAATATATGCAAGCAAACTTCGTCCGGCAAACTCCCTGCAAGCAAACATCGTGCTCCCAGAAGCGCTGTAACTCCCTCCCTGTTCATTCTGAACCTCAAAAATATTTATAAAGAGAATAAGCTAAACTTGGACATGCTCATGAGCTCGTTTTCAGACCATCTGAGCTTGTAGCTTTTCGCCCTTTGTCATCCTTTTCAGTTGGTGCCCCTCTTCAAAAGTTTCCTAATCCAGGCAGCTTTTTCCTCAGATTCTCCTGGGTGGTTATCCTCTATTTTTAGAGAGATCTAATATAATCCTCTGTCGTTGCAGTAAACTATCTAAAAGTGGAATCGAACCTCTGCTAGGACTGTCGCAACCGGTTTCTGCTCTCTTTAGCGTCTTCAGGCGACCTCGCCAAACCACTCGGCTGTCTTCCACCTCTAGCTAGCTGAGCAGAACTCATACTTATGCTGAACGCTTTTGTGTAGCGCAATTTCTGAGTCTCTACTGCAAGCTTGTAGCGCTTTTTACTAACTTTCTACTAACAGTAGACTATCTCTTAATTAAGAAAGTCTGTCTACTGCCTACAGACAAGAAACAATTCTATATCTTTAGGTACATTGTATGCATGTTGTAAATCTTTAAACACAAATTTTCGTGACCAATACCTGCCTTTTCAGCTAATGATTCGCTTAAAATCTCACGCACTTGGCATAGTAGCTGTCTGCTTAGTCGTTGATGGGATACTGATCTTGTATTCTCCCTACTTGTTCGGCGGCAGCTCAAGTAACACAAAAGTCTGTATTCAGGATTTAGGCCCGCAGGGATCACGAAGTTCTGAAGACGATCAAACGTTCACTAAACCACATGGTCAGCGTGATGCAAACGTTGTACCCACACACTCAGTGGTGGCGTTGGAAAAGTCACCCACTACGCCAGCTGCAAAGACCGAACCCCAAAATTCGCAAGTGGTGTTGGAGAAGACACCCAAAAAGCCAGCTGAAAAGACAAGACCAAAAAATTCGCAAGTGGTGTTGGAGAGGACACCCAAAAAGCCAGCTGCAAAGACAAAGCCAAAAAATTCGCAAGTGGTGTTGGAGAGGACACCCAAAAAGCCAGCTGCAAAGACAAAGCCAAAAAATTCGCAAGTGGTGTTGGAGAAGACACCCAAAAAGCCAGCTGCAAAGACAAAGCCAAAAAATTCGCAAGTGGTGTTGGAGAAGACACCCAAAAAGCCAGCTGCAAAGACAAAGCCAAAAAATTCGCAAGTGGTGTTGGAGAGGACACCCAAAAAGCCAGCTGCAAAGACAAAGCCAAAAAATTCGCAAGTGGTGTTGGAGAGGACACCCAAAAAGCCAGCTGCAAAGACGAGACCAAAAAATTCGCAAGTGTTGAAAAAGCCAGCCAACAAACGCGCTACCAAGCACGGGTCCCCAGTCCCAAAGGTGGTATTCTCGATCGGAGGCACGCCAGCTTTAGCTCTCTTCTCCGCTCGCACCAGTTCTTTTCAGAGCTCAGTAGTTCTTATCGGCTACTTTAACAGTCGAATTTCGCCTACGCCACCAAAAGTTTCTTGTCGACTCATCATCCAGGAGCAACGAGGCACAAAAGAAAGCAGATGGACAAATGCCTTCATTTATGAAATCCAAGAAGCCTACTCGGTGCCCTACAGTGGAGTGGCCTACTTTTGTTCAGTGGGCAGACAGTACCTAACAACAAAGAACTATCACGTTGAAGTAAAAGGCGTCGATGTCTCAAAAAGAGCAACTGGCATCATTGAAATGCCGGTTCAATTCGCTGATTCAAAGAAGCTCTCCAGTAAGGCAGCAGTCTGCATTGCGCTGCTGCGCTACGTGCCGGAAACAGCTGAAAGCTTATTGCAAGGATGTGTATAACATGGACCCCATTACCAATAGAAGCGACATCTCCTATGCTGCTCACGATACTAAAAAGACTCGAACTGCTTACGACCCCGCAGGATCGACGCTGCACTCTGAGAATTTAATAAACATACGAATGGTTTTGCCTTATGCTTTTACGCGCTCGATAAATTTTTATGAAATTGTATTGGAAAGGCACTGTTTCTTGTGTTTCAAATTGACGATAAACGGGCGGAGTTGCAGTGCATCAGCCAGACTGAAAGCGGCGGAAATAACACAAAGCCGCATCACGCATACCGCCCCACCCAAAAGAGACTTTGCATGGCAGATACTGGACCTAGTCGGCGAGCCGGACAATGAGAGGCGGCCGAGGCAAAGGGCGACTTGACGTATGACAAACGATCCAGACAGCAGCCCTGGAGAACTTCGGCTAAACACTGGGACGGACAGGGAACTGCCGTGGCTCAACAACCTCATCGCGCTCCTTCCTTGCATGGCAACGGGACGCTGTGGAGACAAGTTTTGATCCGAGCTCTACTGACCAGTTGAACGGTTAAAAGAGACCAAATCTAACCCCTAGGTTTTTCATCTAACGCAACCAGTGTTAAACCGAGGCTCAGAATCCCTCACCCTGCATGGTGCAGAGAGAAGCCTAGTAACCAACTATTGTAAATATTTTGACAAGTTTTGATCCGAGCTCTACTGACCAGTTGAACGGTTAAAAGAGACCAAATCTAACCCCTAGGTTTTTCATCTAACGCAACCAGTGTTAAACCGAGGCTCAGAATCCCTCACCCTGCATGGTGCAGAGAGAAGCCTAGTAACCAACTATTGTAAATATTTTGACAAGTTTTGATCCGAGCTCTACTGACCAGTTGAACGGTTAAAAGAGACCAAATCTAACCCCTAGGTTTTTCATCTAACGCAACCAGTGTTAAACCGAGGCTCAGAATCCCTCACCCTGCATGGTGCAGAGAGAAGCCTAGTAACCAACTATTGTAAATATTTTGACAAGTTTTGATCCGAGCTCTACTGACCAGTTGAACGGTTAAAAGAGACCAAATCTAACCCCTAGGTTTTTCATCTAACGCAACCAGTGTTAAACCGAGGCTCAGAATCCCTCACCCTGCATGGTGCAGAGAGAAGCCTAGTAACCAACTGGGACTGCGCTCCCGCTCAAAATATCTCGCCACCAACCTCTGCGTTGCTACCTAACCACCCCGAACTCGGGGACAGAAGAATAATTTACAAAATAAATTCGCAGTTGTTGCCAACTTTGGACACCAACCGCTTAATCATCCAACAACTTATTAAAATACTATTGCTACCACTAGGAGCAGTCTTTAGCCCTTAACTTATAAGAGTTGCCTGACACTTTTCTTTGCTCAAAGCACTTCCTGCGATCTTTACTTATACCCCGAAGAGATATTCAACCGCTAGACAAATATCATTGTGAGATACCAGAAAGAAGCACTATCAAAGCGAAGATTACAAGGCGCTCGCTTTGACCAACTAATCGTATTGGTCTAAAACTCACAGACTGTTGACTCAACTGTGTTATTTGCACTAAAAGGCCAGCTATGTGCCGACAGGCAGCAGGAAATACACTATTAGCGGACTGTCTACCATTGCCCTGGAATTCGACGGCGTTTTTCACCGTCGCCAGTGTCATGCCGCCTTTGAATCAGCGATTGAAAAAGTCGAACGAGTGCCCGGGATGCGGTAAATCCTGTGGAAATCCAACAACGTATCCGTTTACTACACCAGCGAGCTGAAGACCTGAAGGTGTCTTACACTAGAGTCACCTACTTTTTTAATTGAACAGACAGTATTTAAAAACAAAGAACTATCACGTTGAAGTAAAAGGCGCCGATGTCTCAAAAAGAGCAACTGGCATCATTGAAATTCCGGTTCAATTCGCTGATTCAAAGAAGCTCTCCAGTAAGGCAGCAGTCTGCATTGCGCTGCTGCGCTACGTGCCGGAAACAGCTGAAAGCTTATTGCAAGGATGTGTATAACATGGACCCCATTACCAATAGAAGCGACATCTCCTATGCTGCTCACGATACTAAAAAGACTCGAACTGCTTACGACCCCGCAGGATCGACGCTGCACTCTGAGAATTTAATAAACATACGAATGGTTTTGCCTTATGCTTTTACGCGCTCGATAAATTTTTATGAAATTGTATTGGAAAGGCACTGTTTCTTGTGTTTCAAATTGACGATAAACGGGCGGAGTTGCGGTGCATCAGCCAGACTGAAAGCGGCGGAAATAACACAAAGCCGCATCACGCATACCGCCCCACCCAAAAGAGACTTTGCATGGCAGATACTGGACCTAGTCGGCGAGCCGGACAATGAGAGGCGGCCGAGGCAAAGGGCGACTTGACGTATGACAAACGATCCAGACAGCAGCCCTGGAGAACTTCGGCTAAACACTGGGACGGACAGGGAACTGCCGTGGCTCAACAACCTCATCGCGCTCCTTCCTTGCATGGCAACGGGACGCTGTGGAGACAAGTTTTGATCCGAGCTCTACTGACCAGTTGAACGGTTAAAAGAGACCAAATCTAACCCCTAGGTTTTTCATCTAACGCAACCAGTGTTAAACCGAGGCTCAGAATCCCTCACCCTGCATGGTGCAGAGAGAAGCCTAGTAACCAACTATTGTAAATATTTTGACAAGTTTTGATCCGAGCTCTACTGACCAGTTGAACGGTTAAAAGAGACCAAATCTAACCCCTAGGTTTTTCATCTAACGCAACCAGTGTTAAACCGAGGCTCAGAATCCCTCACCCTGCATGGTGCAGAGAGAAGCCTAGTAACCAACTATTGTAAATATTTTGACAAGTTTTGATCCGAGCTCTACTGACCAGTTGAACGGTTAAAAGAGACCAAATCTAACCCCTAGGTTTTTCATCTAACGCAACCAGTGTTAAACCGAGGCTCAGAATCCCTCACCCTGCATGGTGCAGAGAGAAGCCTAGTAACCAACTATTGTAAATATTTTGACAAGTTTTGATCCGAGCTCTACTGACCAGTTGAACGGTTAAAAGAGACCAAATCTAACCCCTAGGTTTTTCATCTAACGCAACCAGTGTTAAACCGAGGCTCAGAATCCCTCACCCTGCATGGTGCAGAGAGAAGCCTAGTAACCAACTGGGACTGCGCTCCCGCTCAAAATATCTCGCCACCAACCTCTGCGTTGCTACCTAACCACCCCGAACTCGGGGACAGAAGAATAATTTACAAAATAAATTCGCAGTTGTTGCCAACTTTGGACACCAACCGCTTAATCATCCAACAACTTATTAAAATACTATTGCTACCACTAGGAGCAGTCTTTAGCCCTTAACTTATAAGAGTTGCCTGACACTTTTCTTTGCTCAAAGCACTTCCTGCGATCTTTACTTATACCCCGAAGAGATATTCAACCGCTAGACAAATATCATTGTGAGATACCAGAAAGAAGCACTATCAAAGCGAAGATTACAAGGCGCTCGCTTTGACCAACTAATCGTATTGGTCTAAAACTCACAGACTGTTGACTCAACTGTGTTATTTGCACTAAAAGGCCAGCTATGTGCCGACAGGCAGCAGGAAATACACTATTAGCGGACTGTCTACCATTGCCCTGGAATTCGACGGCGTTTTTCACCGTCGCCAGTGTCATGCCGCCTTTGAATCAGCGATTGAAAAAGTCGAACGAGTGCCCGGGATGCGGTAAATCCTGTGGAAATCCAACAACGTATCCGTTTACTACACCAGCGAGCTGAAGACCTGAAGGTGTCTTACACTAGAGTCACCTACTTTTTTAATTGAACAGACAGTATTTAAAAACAAAGAACTATCACGTTGAAGTAAAAGGCGCCGATGTCTCAAAAAGAGCAACTGGCATCATTGAAATTCCGGTTCAATTCGCTGATTCAAAGAAGCTCTCCAGTAAGGCAGCAGTCTGCATTGCGCTGCTGCGCTACGTGCCGGAAACAGCTGAAAGCTTATTGCAAGGATGTGTATAACATGGACCCCATTACCAATAGAAGCGACATCTCCTATGCTGCTCACGATACTAAAAAGACTCGAACTGCTTACGACCCCGCAGGATCGACGCTGCACTCTGAGAATTTAATAAACATACGAATGGTTTTGCCTTATGCTTTTACGCGCTCGATAAATTTTTATGAAATTGTATTGGAAAGGCACTGTTTCTTGTGTTTCAAATTGACGATAAACGGGCGGAGTTGCAGTGCATCAGCCAGACTGAAAGCGGCGGAAATAACACAAAGCCGCATCACGCATACCGCCCCACCCAAAAGAGACTTTGCATGGCAGATACTGGACCTAGTCGGCGAGCCGGACAATGAGAGGCGGCCGAGGCAAAGGGCGACTTGACGTATGACAAACGATCCAGACAGCAGCCCTGGAGAACTTCGGCTAAACACTGGGACGGACAGGGAACTGCCGTGGCTCAACAACCTCATCGCGCTCCTTCCTTGCATGGCAACGGGACGCTGTGGAGACAAGTTTTGATCCGAGCTCTACTGACCAGTTGAACGGTTAAAAGAGACCAAATCTAACCCCTAGGTTTTTCATCTAACGCAACCAGTGTTAAACCGAGGCTCAGAATCCCTCACCCTGCATGGTGCAGAGAGAAGCCTAGTAACCAACTATTGTAAATATTTTGACAAGTTTTGATCCGAGCTCTACTGACCAGTTGAACGGTTAAAAGAGACCAAATCTAACCCCTAGGTTTTTCATCTAACGCAACCAGTGTTAAACCGAGGCTCAGAATCCCTCACCCTGCATGGTGCAGAGAGAAGCCTAGTAACCAACTATTGTAAATATTTTGACAAGTTTTGATCCGAGCTCTACTGACCAGTTGAACGGTTAAAAGAGACCAAATCTAACCCCTAGGTTTTTCATCTAACGCAACCAGTGTTAAACCGAGGCTCAGAATCCCTCACCCTGCATGGTGCAGAGAGAAGCCTAGTAACCAACTGGGACTGCGCTCCCGCTCAAAATATCTCGCCACCAACCTCTGCGTTGCTACCTAACCACCCCGAACTCGGGGACAGAAGAATAATTTACAAAATAAATTCGCAGTTGTTGCCAACTTTGGACACCAACCGCTTAATCATCCAACAACTTATTAAAATACTATTGCTACCACTAGGAGCAGTCTTTAGCCCTTAACTTATAAGAGTTGCCTGACACTTTTCTTTGCTCAAAGCACTTCCTGCGATCTTTACTTATACCCCGAAGAGATATTCAACCGCTAGACAAATATCATTGTGAGATACCAGAAAGAAGCACTATCAAAGCGAAGATTACAAGGCGCTCGCTTTGACCAACTAATCGTATTGGTCTAAAACTCACAGACTGTTGACTCAACTGTGTTATTTGCACTAAAAGGCCAGCTATGTGCCGACAGGCAGCAGGAAATACACTATTAGCGGACTGTCTACCATTGCCCTGGAATTCGACGGCGTTTTTCACCGTCGCCAGTGTCATGCCGCCTTTGAATCAGCGATTGAAAAAGTCGAACGAGTGCCCGGGATGCGGTAAATCCTGTGGAAATCCAACAACGTATCCGTTTACTACACCAGCGAGCTGAAGACCTGAAGGTGTCTTACACTAGAGTCACCTACTTTTTTAATTGAACAGACAGTATTTAAAAACAAAGAACTATCACGTTGAAGTAAAAGGCGCCGATGTCTCAAAAAGAGCAACTGGCATCATTGAAATTCCGGTTCAATTCGCTGATTCAAAGAAGCTCTCCAGTAAGGCAGCAGTCTGCATTGCGCTGCTGCGCTACGTGCCGGAAACAGCTGAAAGCTTATTGCAAGGATGTGTATAACATGGACCCCATTACCAATAGAAGCGACATCTCCTATGCTGCTCACGATACTAAAAAGACTCGAACTGCTTACGACCCCGCAGGATCGACGCTGCACTCTGAGAATTTAATAAACATACGAATGGTTTTGCCTTATGCTTTTACGCGCTCGATAAATTTTTATGAAATTGTATTGGAAAGGCACTGTTTCTTGTGTTTCAAATTGACGATAAACGGGCGGAGTTGCAGTGCATCAGCCAGACTGAAAGCGGCGGAAATAACACAAAGCCGCATCACGCATACCGCCCCACCCAAAAGAGACTTTGCATGGCAGATACTGGACCTAGTCGGCGAGCCGGACAATGAGAGGCGGCCGAGGCAAAGGGCGACTTGACGTATGACAAACGATCCAGACAGCAGCCCTGGAGAACTTCGGCTAAACACTGGGACGGACAGGGAACTGCCGTGGCTCAACAACCTCATCGCGCTCCTTCCTTGCATGGCAACGGGACGCTGTGGAGACAAGTTTTGATCCGAGCTCTACTGACCAGTTGAACGGTTAAAAGAGACCAAATCTAACCCCTAGGTTTTTCATCTAACGCAACCAGTGTTAAACCGAGGCTCAGAATCCCTCACCCTGCATGGTGCAGAGAGAAGCCTAGTAACCAACTATTGTAAATATTTTGACAAGTTTTGATCCGAGCTCTACTGACCAGTTGAACGGTTAAAAGAGACCAAATCTAACCCCTAGGTTTTTCATCTAACGCAACCAGTGTTAAACCGAGGCTCAGAATCCCTCACCCTGCATGGTGCAGAGAGAAGCCTAGTAACCAACTATTGTAAATATTTTGACAAGTTTTGATCCGAGCTCTACTGACCAGTTGAACGGTTAAAAGAGACCAAATCTAACCCCTAGGTTTTTCATCTAACGCAACCAGTGTTAAACCGAGGCTCAGAATCCCTCACCCTGCATGGTGCAGAGAGAAGCCTAGTAACCAACTATTGTAAATATTTTGACAAGTTTTGATCCGAGCTCTACTGACCAGTTGAACGGTTAAAAGAGACCAAATCTAACCCCTAGGTTTTTCATCTAACGCAACCAGTGTTAAACCGAGGCTCAGAATCCCTCACCCTGCATGGTGCAGAGAGAAGCCTAGTAACCAACTATTGTAAATATTTTGACAAGTTTTGATCCGAGCTCTACTGACCAGTTGAACGGTTAAAAGAGACCAAATCTAACCCCTAGGTTTTTCATCTAACGCAACCAGTGTTAAACCGAGGCTCAGAATCCCTCACCCTGCATGGTGCAGAGAGAAGCCTAGTAACCAACTGGGACTGCGCTCCCGCTCAAAATATCTCGCCACCAACCTCTGCGTTGCTACCTAACCACCCCGAACTCGGGGACAGAAGAATAATTTACAAAATAAATTCGCAGTTGTTGCCAACTTTGGACACCAACCGCTTAATCATCCAACAACTTATTAAAATACTATTGCTACCACTAGGAGCAGTCTTTAGCCCTTAACTTATAAGAGTTGCCTGACACTTTTCTTTGCTCAAAGCACTTCCTGCGATCTTTACTTATACCCCGAAGAGATATTCAACCGCTAGACAAATATCATTGTGAGATACCAGAAAGAAGCACTATCAAAGCGAAGATTACAAGGCGCTCGCTTTGACCAACTAATCGTATTGGTCTAAAACTCACAGACTGTTGACTCAACTGTGTTATTTGCACTAAAAGGCCAGCTATGTGCCGACAGGCAGCAGGAAATACACTATTAGCGGACTGTCTACCATTGCCCTGGAATTCGACGGCGTTTTTCACCGTCGCCAGTGTCATGCCGCCTTTGAATCAGCGATTGAAAAAGTCGAACGAGTGCCCGGGATGCGGTAAATCCTGTGGAAATCCAACAACGTATCCGTTTACTACACCAGCGAGCTGAAGACCTGAAGGTGTCTTACACTAGAGTCACCTACTTTTTTAATTGAACAGACAGTATTTAAAAACAAAGAACTATCACGTTGAAGTAAAAGGCGCCGATGTCTCAAAAAGAGCAACTGGCATCATTGAAATTCCGGTTCAATTCGCTGATTCAAAGAAGCTCTCCAGTAAGGCAGCAGTCTGCATTGCGCTGCTGCGCTACGTGCCGGAAACAGCTGAAAGCTTATTGCAAGGATGTGTATAACATGGACCCCATTACCAATAGAAGCGACATCTCCTATGCTGCTCACGATACTAAAAAGACTCGAACTGCTTACGACCCCGCAGGATCGACGCTGCACTCTGAGAATTTAATAAACATACGAATGGTTTTGCCTTATGCTTTTACGCGCTCGATAAATTTTTATGAAATTGTATTGGAAAGGCACTGTTTCTTGTGTTTCAAATTGACGATAAACGGGCGGAGTTGCGGTGCATCAGCCAGACTGAAAGCGGCGGAAATAACACAAAGCCGCATCACGCATACCGCCCCACCCAAAAGAGACTTTGCATGGCAGATACTGGACCTAGTCGGCGAGCCGGACAATGAGAGGCGGCCGAGGCAAAGGGCGACTTGACGTATGACAAACGATCCAGACAGCAGCCCTGGAGAACTTCGGCTAAACACTGGGACGGACAGGGAACTGCCGTGGCTCAACAACCTCATCGCGCTCCTTCCTTGCATGGCAACGGGACGCTGTGGAGACAAGTTTTGATCCGAGCTCTACTGACCAGTTGAACGGTTAAAAGAGACCAAATCTAACCCCTAGGTTTTTCATCTAACGCAACCAGTGTTAAACCGAGGCTCAGAATCCCTCACCCTGCATGGTGCAGAGAGAAGCCTAGTAACCAACTATTGTAAATATTTTGACAAGTTTTGATCCGAGCTCTACTGACCAGTTGAACGGTTAAAAGAGACCAAATCTAACCCCTAGGTTTTTCATCTAACGCAACCAGTGTTAAACCGAGGCTCAGAATCCCTCACCCTGCATGGTGCAGAGAGAAGCCTAGTAACCAACTGGGACTGCGCTCCCGCTCAAAATATCTCGCCACCAACCTCTGCGTTGCTACCTAACCACCCCGAACTCGGGGACAGAAGAATAATTTACAAAATAAATTCGCAGTTGTTGCCAACTTTGGACACCAACCGCTTAATCATCCAACAACTTATTAAAATACTATTGCTACCACTAGGAGCAGTCTTTAGCCCTTAACTTATAAGAGTTGCCTGACACTTTTCTTTGCTCAAAGCACTTCCTGCGATCTTTACTTATACCCCGAAGAGATATTCAACCGCTAGACAAATATCATTGTGAGATACCAGAAAGAAGCACTATCAAAGCGAAGATTACAAGGCGCTCGCTTTGACCAACTAATCGTATTGGTCTAAAACTCACAGACTGTTGACTCAACTGTGTTATTTGCACTAAAAGGCCAGCTATGTGCCGACAGGCAGCAGGAAATACACTATTAGCGGACTGTCTACCATTGCCCTGGAATTCGACGGCGTTTTTCACCGTCGCCAGTGTCATGCCGCCTTTGAATCAGCGATTGAAAAAGTCGAACGAGTGCCCGGGATGCGGTAAATCCTGTGGAAATCCAACAACGTATCCGTTTACTACACCAGCGAGCTGAAGACCTGAAGGTGTCTTACACTAGAGTCACCTACTTTTTTAATTGAACAGACAGTATTTAAAAACAAAGAACTATCACGTTGAAGTAAAAGGCGCCGATGTCTCAAAAAGAGCAACTGGCATCATTGAAATTCCGGTTCAATTCGCTGATTCAAAGAAGCTCTCCAGTAAGGCAGCAGTCTGCATTGCGCTGCTGCGCTACGTGCCGGAAACAGCTGAAAGCTTATTGCAAGGATGTGTATAACATGGACCCCATTACCAATAGAAGCGACATCTCCTATGCTGCTCACGATACTAAAAAGACTCGAACTGCTTACGACCCCGCAGGATCGACGCTGCACTCTGAGAATTTAATAAACATACGAATGGTTTTGCCTTATGCTTTTACGCGCTCGATAAATTTTTATGAAATTGTATTGGAAAGGCACTGTTTCTTGTGTTTCAAATTGACGATAAACGGGCGGAGTTGCAGTGCATCAGCCAGACTGAAAGCGGCGGAAATAACACAAAGCCGCATCACGCATACCGCCCCACCCAAAAGAGACTTTGCATGGCAGATACTGGACCTAGTCGGCGAGCCGGACAATGAGAGGCGGCCGAGGCAAAGGGCGACTTGACGTATGACAAACGATCCAGACAGCAGCCCTGGAGAACTTCGGCTAAACACTGGGACGGACAGGGAACTGCCGTGGCTCAACAACCTCATCGCGCTCCTTCCTTGCATGGCAACGGGACGCTGTGGAGACAAGTTTTGATCCGAGCTCTACTGACCAGTTGAACGGTTAAAAGAGACCAAATCTAACCCCTAGGTTTTTCATCTAACGCAACCAGTGTTAAACCGAGGCTCAGAATCCCTCACCCTGCATGGTGCAGAGAGAAGCCTAGTAACCAACTATTGTAAATATTTTGACAAGTTTTGATCCGAGCTCTACTGACCAGTTGAACGGTTAAAAGAGACCAAATCTAACCCCTAGGTTTTTCATCTAACGCAACCAGTGTTAAACCGAGGCTCAGAATCCCTCACCCTGCATGGTGCAGAGAGAAGCCTAGTAACCAACTATTGTAAATATTTTGACAAGTTTTGATCCGAGCTCTACTGACCAGTTGAACGGTTAAAAGAGACCAAATCTAACCCCTAGGTTTTTCATCTAACGCAACCAGTGTTAAACCGAGGCTCAGAATCCCTCACCCTGCATGGTGCAGAGAGAAGCCTAGTAACCAACTGGGACTGCGCTCCCGCTCAAAATATCTCGCCACCAACCTCTGCGTTGCTACCTAACCACCCCGAACTCGGGGACAGAAGAATAATTTACAAAATAAATTCGCAGTTGTTGCCAACTTTGGACACCAACCGCTTAATCATCCAACAACTTATTAAAATACTATTGCTACCACTAGGAGCAGTCTTTAGCCCTTAACTTATAAGAGTTGCCTGACACTTTTCTTTGCTCAAAGCACTTCCTGCGATCTTTACTTATACCCCGAAGAGATATTCAACCGCTAGACAAATATCATTGTGAGATACCAGAAAGAAGCACTATCAAAGCGAAGATTACAAGGCGCTCGCTTTGACCAACTAATCGTATTGGTCTAAAACTCACAGACTGTTGACTCAACTGTGTTATTTGCACTAAAAGGCCAGCTATGTGCCGACAGGCAGCAGGAAATACACTATTAGCGGACTGTCTACCATTGCCCTGGAATTCGACGGCGTTTTTCACCGTCGCCAGTGTCATGCCGCCTTTGAATCAGCGATTGAAAAAGTCGAACGAGTGCCCGGGATGCGGTAAATCCTGTGGAAATCCAACAACGTATCCGTTTACTACACCAGCGAGCTGAAGACCTGAAGGTGTCTTACACTAGAGTCACCTACTTTTTTAATTGAACAGACAGTATTTAAAAACAAAGAACTATCACGTTGAAGTAAAAGGCGCCGATGTCTCAAAAAGAGCAACTGGCATCATTGAAATTCCGGTTCAATTCGCTGATTCAAAGAAGCTCTCCAGTAAGGCAGCAGTCTGCATTGCGCTGCTGCGCTACGTGCCGGAAACAGCTGAAAGCTTATTGCAAGGATGTGTATAACATGGACCCCATTACCAATAGAAGCGACATCTCCTATGCTGCTCACGATACTAAAAAGACTCGAACTGCTTACGACCCCGCAGGATCGACGCTGCACTCTGAGAATTTAATAAACATACGAATGGTTTTGCCTTATGCTTTTACGCGCTCGATAAATTTTTATGAAATTGTATTGGAAAGGCACTGTTTCTTGTGTTTCAAATTGACGATAAACGGGCGGAGTTGCAGTGCATCAGCCAGACTGAAAGCGGCGGAAATAACACAAAGCCGCATCACGCATACCGCCCCACCCAAAAGAGACTTTGCATGGCAGATACTGGACCTAGTCGGCGAGCCGGACAATGAGAGGCGGCCGAGGCAAAGGGCGACTTGACGTATGACAAACGATCCAGACAGCAGCCCTGGAGAACTTCGGCTAAACACTGGGACGGACAGGGAACTGCCGTGGCTCAACAACCTCATCGCGCTCCTTCCTTGCATGGCAACGGGACGCTGTGGAGACAAGTTTTGATCCGAGCTCTACTGACCAGTTGAACGGTTAAAAGAGACCAAATCTAACCCCTAGGTTTTTCATCTAACGCAACCAGTGTTAAACCGAGGCTCAGAATCCCTCACCCTGCATGGTGCAGAGAGAAGCCTAGTAACCAACTATTGTAAATATTTTGACAAGTTTTGATCCGAGCTCTACTGACCAGTTGAACGGTTAAAAGAGACCAAATCTAACCCCTAGGTTTTTCATCTAACGCAACCAGTGTTAAACCGAGGCTCAGAATCCCTCACCCTGCATGGTGCAGAGAGAAGCCTAGTAACCAACTATTGTAAATATTTTGACAAGTTTTGATCCGAGCTCTACTGACCAGTTGAACGGTTAAAAGAGACCAAATCTAACCCCTAGGTTTTTCATCTAACGCAACCAGTGTTAAACCGAGGCTCAGAATCCCTCACCCTGCATGGTGCAGAGAGAAGCCTAGTAACCAACTATTGTAAATATTTTGACAAGTTTTGATCCGAGCTCTACTGACCAGTTGAACGGTTAAAAGAGACCAAATCTAACCCCTAGGTTTTTCATCTAACGCAACCAGTGTTAAACCGAGGCTCAGAATCCCTCACCCTGCATGGTGCAGAGAGAAGCCTAGTAACCAACTATTGTAAATATTTTGACAAGTTTTGATCCGAGCTCTACTGACCAGTTGAACGGTTAAAAGAGACCAAATCTAACCCCTAGGTTTTTCATCTAACGCAACCAGTGTTAAACCGAGGCTCAGAATCCCTCACCCTGCATGGTGCAGAGAGAAGCCTAGTAACCAACTGGGACTGCGCTCCCGCTCAAAATATCTCGCCACCAACCTCTGCGTTGCTACCTAACCACCCCGAACTCGGGGACAGAAGAATAATTTACAAAATAAATTCGCAGTTGTTGCCAACTTTGGACACCAACCGCTTAATCATCCAACAACTTATTAAAATACTATTGCTACCACTAGGAGCAGTCTTTAGCCCTTAACTTATAAGAGTTGCCTGACACTTTTCTTTGCTCAAAGCACTTCCTGCGATCTTTACTTATACCCCGAAGAGATATTCAACCGCTAGACAAATATCATTGTGAGATACCAGAAAGAAGCACTATCAAAGCGAAGATTACAAGGCGCTCGCTTTGACCAACTAATCGTATTGGTCTAAAACTCACAGACTGTTGACTCAACTGTGTTATTTGCACTAAAAGGCCAGCTATGTGCCGACAGGCAGCAGGAAATACACTATTAGCGGACTGTCTACCATTGCCCTGGAATTCGACGGCGTTTTTCACCGTCGCCAGTGTCATGCCGCCTTTGAATCAGCGATTGAAAAAGTCGAACGAGTGCCCGGGATGCGGTAAATCCTGTGGAAATCCAACAACGTATCCGTTTACTACACCAGCGAGCTGAAGACCTGAAGGTGTCTTACACTAGAGTCACCTACTTTTTTAATTGAACAGACAGTATTTAAAAACAAAGAACTATCACGTTGAAGTAAAAGGCGCCGATGTCTCAAAAAGAGCAACTGGCATCATTGAAATTCCGGTTCAATTCGCTGATTCAAAGAAGCTCTCCAGTAAGGCAGCAGTCTGCATTGCGCTGCTGCGCTACGTGCCGGAAACAGCTGAAAGCTTATTGCAAGGATGTGTATAACATGGACCCCATTACCAATAGAAGCGACATCTCCTATGCTGCTCACGATACTAAAAAGACTCGAACTGCTTACGACCCCGCAGGATCGACGCTGCACTCTGAGAATTTAATAAACATACGAATGGTTTTGCCTTATGCTTTTACGCGCTCGATAAATTTTTATGAAATTGTATTGGAAAGGCACTGTTTCTTGTGTTTCAAATTGACGATAAACGGGCGGAGTTGCGGTGCATCAGCCAGACTGAAAGCGGCGGAAATAACACAAAGCCGCATCACGCATACCGCCCCACCCAAAAGAGACTTTGCATGGCAGATACTGGACCTAGTCGGCGAGCCGGACAATGAGAGGCGGCCGAGGCAAAGGGCGACTTGACGTATGACAAACGATCCAGACAGCAGCCCTGGAGAACTTCGGCTAAACACTGGGACGGACAGGGAACTGCCGTGGCTCAACAACCTCATCGCGCTCCTTCCTTGCATGGCAACGGGACGCTGTGGAGACAAGTTTTGATCCGAGCTCTACTGACCAGTTGAACGGTTAAAAGAGACCAAATCTAACCCCTAGGTTTTTCATCTAACGCAACCAGTGTTAAACCGAGGCTCAGAATCCCTCACCCTGCATGGTGCAGAGAGAAGCCTAGTAACCAACTATTGTAAATATTTTGACAAGTTTTGATCCGAGCTCTACTGACCAGTTGAACGGTTAAAAGAGACCAAATCTAACCCCTAGGTTTTTCATCTAACGCAACCAGTGTTAAACCGAGGCTCAGAATCTCTCACCCTGCATGGTGCAGAGAGAAGCCTAGTAACCAACTATTGTAAATATTTTGACAAGTTTTGATCCGAGCTCTACTGACCAGTTGAACGGTTAAAAGAGACCAAATCTAACCCCTAGGTTTTTCATCTAACGCAACCAGTGTTAAACCGAGGCTCAGAATCCCTCACCCTGCATGGTGCAGAGAGAAGCCTAGTAACCAACTATTGTAAATATTTTGACAAGTTTTGATCCGAGCTCTACTGACCAGTTGAACGGTTAAAAGAGACCAAATCTAACCCCTAGGTTTTTCATCTAACGCAACCAGTGTTAAACCGAGGCTCAGAATCCCTCACCCTGCATGGTGCAGAGAGAAGCCTAGTAACCAACTGGGACTGCGCTCCCGCTCAAAATATCTCGCCACCAACCTCTGCGTTGCTACCTAACCACCCCGAACTCGGGGACAGAAGAATAATTTACAAAATAAATTCGCAGTTGTTGCCAACTTTGGACACCAACCGCTTAATCATCCAACAACTTATTAAAATACTATTGCTACCACTAGGAGCAGTCTTTAGCCCTTAACTTATAAGAGTTGCCTGACACTTTTCTTTGCTCAAAGCACTTCCTGCGATCTTTACTTATACCCCGAAGAGATATTCAACCGCTAGACAAATATCATTGTGAGATACCAGAAAGAAGCACTATCAAAGCGAAGATTACAAGGCGCTCGCTTTGACCAACTAATCGTATTGGTCTAAAACTCACAGACTGTTGACTCAACTGTGTTATTTGCACTAAAAGGCCAGCTATGTGCCGACAGGCAGCAGGAAATACACTATTAGCGGACTGTCTACCATTGCCCTGGAATTCGACGGCGTTTTTCACCGTCGCCAGTGTCATGCCGCCTTTGAATCAGCGATTGAAAAAGTCGAACGAGTGCCCGGGATGCGGTAAATCCTGTGGAAATCCAACAACGTATCCGTTTACTACACCAGCGAGCTGAAGACCTGAAGGTGTCTTACACTAGAGTCACCTACTTTTTTAATTGAACAGACAGTATTTAAAAACAAAGAACTATCACGTTGAAGTAAAAGGCGCCGATGTCTCAAAAAGAGCAACTGGCATCATTGAAATTCCGGTTCAATTCGCTGATTCAAAGAAGCTCTCCAGTAAGGCAGCAGTCTGCATTGCGCTGCTGCGCTACGTGCCGGAAACAGCTGAAAGCTTATTGCAAGGATGTGTATAACATGGACCCCATTACCAATAGAAGCGACATCTCCTATGCTGCTCACGATACTAAAAAGACTCGAACTGCTTACGACCCCGCAGGATCGACGCTGCACTCTGAGAATTTAATAAACATACGAATGGTTTTGCCTTATGCTTTTACGCGCTCGATAAATTTTTATGAAATTGTATTGGAAAGGCACTGTTTCTTGTGTTTCAAATTGACGATAAACGGGCGGAGTTGCGGTGCATCAGCCAGACTGAAAGCGGCGGAAATAACACAAAGCCGCATCACGCATACCGCCCCACCCAAAAGAGACTTTGCATGGCAGATACTGGACCTAGTCGGCGAGCCGGACAATGAGAGGCGGCCGAGGCAAAGGATCCGGGAAGAAATTCATCCCAAATGGACCTACGTTCTGAGGCGCGACGCTGACTTTGATAAGTTTTTTGCAAAGCACTTGGTCAGTGTGGTGACGAAGTTTTGGATTCTGAGGCAGCTCATCATGCGAGTGGACATGATCCGCTACCTCATTCTGTAGCACTTGGGTCAATGTTCCATCTCGGATTAGGTGGGTAGATATGCTCCGCTTTCCTTATTCCGTTCCAACTGACTGTTCTTTTTTTAACATTCCGTGATCATTAACTATAGTTCAGTGGACCTGGACTACAATTTGTGCGGCACCTGGACTTTTTCCCAAATACCCGGCCACAGTGCCTATCACTGCGGAGGCCATTGCGATACTGTACTTCGGCATGAAGAGCTGGCCCTGTAGAGTTGCCCCTCTACATAGTTTTTTTTCAATGAGTTCTTCATCCCGCAATACTTCAAGCTCGTAAGTTTGTAAATCGCTGCAGCCAATAGCAGCCCTGTGCCATTTAATATTTAAAGGGAAGCACAAGAAGGAAGAAGAGCCTTGCCCCTCCTCCCTTTTTATCTCTCTAAAACCTTTGCTAACTTTGCCAATGCTTGACATTACCTCACAATGCTGGACGTGCAAACAAAGCTTGAAATAAAGTATTTTAGTCCTCCACCGAGGCTGGCCAACGCGGCCTCAATAATCTCGGAGCGAACAGCCGTTCCTCTACATCCTATATTGAGTGGTCGATAAATTCCTTAAGTTTACTTTATTTCTAAAGCCCGTTGGGAAGTTCCATTAATAAGTGCATATAAGAAATAGTATATTTTTTTCAAAATATACTATTTTGAAATACGCAAACAAAAGACCATAAAGGTGTGCGTCAAATCAGTGTGCGGTTGCGTAATACAGCCCTAGCACTGCGTTCCAACAGGACAAAGCCGGAATTATTGCAGATAAAATTGCTCTATTTTTAGTGTGGAAATTTTCATTATATTGATATAGTTTAAGCAGGTGTCTTACGTGTGTCACTAAACTTCTTCCATCTCGTAAACTGTACTATTCGTTTTTTAAGCAAGCGTTTCAACGATCATTGCAGCCTGCTTGCTTGGATACGTGGATATCATCTTGCGATTATCATTGTTACTCTTCGGCGACACTTCAGAAATATCACAGGTTGCAAAGTTGGATTCTGACCTACAGGCGATACAAAACAAACAGAATGGAAGTACACGCAGCGTCACATGGATCACTGCAGGCCATGGTGCGAATGTGGGCCACACCGTCAGCAGAATCGTACAACAGTCAGCGAAAGATCAGTTGTGGTTAATTTTATAAAAAACTGGCTAAAAATCCGTGATACAAATCCACTGGTAGCCCACCATGTGTACTGACATTATCAATGTTACAAAACGCCGGTAACATACTCAAGTAGATGACAATGATTTAACTAGTGCTCGTTAATCAACCCTAACCCTTGTTGCGTAGTTACCTTAGTTTTTACTAAAAATAACGTCTATCCTCGAAAGATTTTGGTTAGTTTAATGGTTATCTGGGCTCAAGCTGGTACCATACGAAATTTGATTCGTTTTTGCACATAGCCTCACTTATAAGTAACTGCTTCTTTGCTTTCTTCATAGCATTGGACAAGTGCTGCGGCCAAAAAAACTACAACAATAACTACTAACCAAATTCCGACTTCGCCTCTTTCAAACAAAACATGGCAACTAGGATAAAAACAGCTCAAGAATAAGACAGCAGCTCTCAGGATGGCTCACTCAATGGCTCACTGGATCTCGTTGCTTCAGATCTACCGGAGCAAGTTTTCTGGTGTGAGGATTACAATTTTAGTTCCGCCCATCGAGCGTCTGCGGAGGAAATACGACCAAGTTTTTGCTGAAGACCTAGGTTTATTATTAGGGGGCTAAAGGCCAAAGTGGTACTCCAGGAAAACTTCGTGCCAAAGTTCTATAAGAGCCGGCCAGTGCCATTTTCTATTAAGCAAATGAAGCAACTTAAGAATTTGCGAATCCAGCTAGATTACACGGGACCGTTCCACAGATATAACTGACTTGTCCTTGTGGACGCAACCAGCAAATGGGTGGAGATTTTCCAATGAATCACAAAAACTAGTTAATGAAGACTGCATCTCACATATAAATGAGCCTGAATGAGTCCAAAGCTGCAACAGTCCCAGGTTACGAGTAGATGAAGACAGTCCCAGGTTACGAGTAGATCCTACTTTGAAGATTCTAAATAATAATGCTGGACTTGATTTTTCTAGACCATATCAATTCCATAATTAAAAATATGCGATTCTCAAAGCACAAGGGTAAACAGCCAAAAAATCTGCAGGTACTTTTTCTACAAATCCTAGCATCGACAGGGAAAATATGACATGATCCTAACCCAACAATCATTCACTAGTAAATAAAATGCAATAAAAAAAATTATAAACTGAATTAAAGTATAGCTTTTTACGATTATCTAGAAAATTTCTCAACAGCCTCTACTTTTAATTTATTTTCTCATTTCTATTTGCTTTTAAATTATTTATTTTTATGCGGGGGCCCCCACACCCCAATCCCTTCCTTTCCTTTCTCGTATGTAAAAGGTCAACAACGACACTCCTATCCCTTCCCCTTCGTGAAGACCTTCTTCCGAACATAAAACATCAATTTCATCGCCACAAGTACACACACCTTTTTACTTGCTCGTACGAAAGCGAGGCAAGTGTGAAAAAAATGAAATTTTCGGTTTACTTTCCAGCGACTTACCAGTAATTTCTTGCTTCGAGCTTATCAGCACCAAAAGCGATCTTAATATTTTTTGTGATGATAAATTTCAGCTCTGCGCTCCTAGCTGATTCAAATGATTCTAAAACATGTAACCAGCAGCTCAGGCTATGCAGACGAGGCAGAGGCAGATCATTGTGAATCTGCATATATGGCTTCGGCCTTTAGAAAAGGAGGGGTGGTTGTGCAGGGGTTAGCTGTTGGGACCAGTTAGTTGGCTAGCTCTTTCTTCATCTCATTTTTCTTGCTCCAGCATGCTCGGGTATGAACAATAGATTCGAAATTCGGAAGGGGTGGTAAAGAAGAGGTATAGAAATGTAGATCTAGATTT